>CM053615.1:36807972-36825278 GCA_028646535.1 Procyon lotor | reverse complement strand
AGGGTGGCTGGGAGGTGGGGGAGAGGGTAGGGATAGGGTGGCTGGGCTGTGGACATTGCAGAGGGTATGTGCTGTTAAGTGCTGTGAAATGTGTAAGCCTGATGATTCACAGACATGTACCCCGGGGCAAATAATACATTATATGTTAATAAAAATTAATTAAAAAAAAAAAATTGAAATTATACGTGAGGACTCCACAAGTCTAAATGAGCTAGTAACATCTTCTTGACTTATTCTCGTCAGTCTACTTTGCAACTGAATAATTACACCAGAAAATCCAGAAAAACATCGGGACTCGAGCAATGGTAAAGGAACTTTTTGAGAAAAGAAGCTACGTATTGCTAGGGGAGAGAGCAGGTAGAATACTGATTTTCTTAAGATTCCACTTGCCACGGAAAGAATATTAAGACAATGCGGAAACAAAGGGCACCATAAGAAAGTGCAGAGGCTGCTTGTAAGCAAATAGGCTTGAGCGACGGAATGTAGAAAGGGGGCCAGTGATCCCCAGGCTGAATACAGCTGGGTCCACTGGAGGACCCATCCCAAAACTGCCATGGGCCCCAATTGACCAATGGGCTACTTACAACCTGGCCCAGTTGCCAAAAAAGGGAGAATTCCAAATGTCACCGTACCTCCTCATCTTCAGTCTTTATTTATTTTTTTTAAAGATTTTACTTATTTGAGGTGGGGTGGGGGGAGCATGAGCTAGGGACAGGAGCAGAGGGAGAGAGAGAAGCCGATCTCCCCTCCCCCGCTGAGCAGGGAGCCCACCGTGGGGCTCGATCCCAGGACCCTGAGATCATGACTTGAATTAAAGGCAGACGATTAACTGACTGAGCCACCCAGGCGCCCCACTCATGTTTCAGCTTTAAAAACAGCCCCTGCCCACTGCCTCCTAGCAGAGAGCCTCTCCTCTGCTGAGCTGCCCGCAGCTCCCCTGCTGTTCAACTTCTAGCTCCTCAGTTCAGGTGACTTCTCTCACCTGCTGTGCCATTGGCTTCCACGCGATCATCACCGCACATTTGGGGGCCCCATCCAATTGAGAGACACCCCTCTTAGACACCACAGAAATGTCAACAGAAAAGGAGAACTCAGAAAGGATAGATAGGGCCGTGGAGTCCAAGAGAGGAGGGAGAGGTTTGTTTGGCTTTGCCAGGAATAGAGTCTTTTTAAAGTTTTCCATTCAAATGGAAAATTAAACCACTTTCTGTCTACGCCTCCTGTTTATTATAAAAAATTAAGAATACAGGTGCGCCTGGGTGGCTCAGTTGGTTAAGCCTCCAGGGATAAAGCCCGATATGGGCTCCCTGCTCAGCAGGGAGTTTGCTTCTCCCTCACCCCCTTTCCTCCCCCCCCCCACTTGTGCTCTCTCTCAAATAAATAAAAATCTTTTAAAAAAAATTGATATAGAAATGCAATGCTAACCCAATTCTTCTCAAGCCTAATTGTTCATTTGTATCAGAAATGTACACCTGCTAAATAATAAAGATTAAGACACAAGAAACACTGACTACAGTGTGGTTTACAATATGAAAAAAATCAAAACAAATCAGTAAATAATTTAATTATCCCACCACAGGAAATATAGCCATGTGCTCACTCAACGCGATATCAGGAGATGGCCAACACGACTTGGGGCTCATGGTAAACTGCTAGCTGAAAGAACAGATTACAAAAGAATATATAACACAGCCCTCTAACATCGAACGATCTCTTTTTTGTTCTATAGCTGTGGCTTGGAGGTAATTTTTAATCTTTTCCTCGGTTACAACTTATGAGTTTCCTACTACATACATATACTACTTGAGTCATATTTTAAAGGAAATATATATCCCTTTTATGCATTTGGGCCTCCATCATTTCTCTACAGTTAAAATTAATTTGATCCCCCCACTTCCCTATAGCTTCAGGATTGGAAAAAAAGATTTATTTTCATATGACACCTAAAATTAGTCTATTTTTAAAATGACATTTGGCAAAGTGATCATTCTTTGGTAAAAAGGGAGATTTATGTTTCTTCCTCCCTCCCACCCTAATTAATATTTTACAGGGAAATCTGAAAGTTTACTACAGCCGTTCTTACTCTACAAAATGGAGCCCAACATCTTCCACCACACCTGGGAAACCGAAAATAATTCCAAAGGTCTCCTTAAACACTCTCATTGCCAGGCAGGAAGACTGTTCCTCCTCCCACAAAGCCTAAGCCAAGAATTAACAACTATTCCCACCACATCAAATAAATATACGGCTGGTGTGATAACTGTACAATCCACAAACACATGCCAGGAAAATAATACTGCAGAAAGCAGGAACAATTCGAGCAGATGGACTGAAGAGCTTCCTGAAGGCTCTCAAAGGAAACGGTAGCCAGTGGCACCATGAGAGTTTAGATTTAGCACGCTGCGACATGGACGGACCTTGAAAACATTATGCTGTGTGAAAGCAGCCAGTCACAAAACCCCACATATTGCGGGACCCCGTTTACACGAAACGGAAAACAGGCAAATTTATAGAGACAGGAAGTGGATTATCAGTTGTATAGGACCAGAGGCAAAGGGGGAGGGGGTTAATGTGGGGTGACAGCTAAAGGGTACAAAGTCTCTTTTTGGGTTGATGAAAAGGTTCTAAATTTGACGGTGGGGATCGCTGCACACATCTCTGAAGATACTAAACAGCATCAAATTATGAACTTGACATGAGTCAATCGTAGTGTGTGTGAATTTTATCTCAGAACTTTCTACCAAAACAAAACAAAACATTTAGATTTAGTGTGGTCCTACTTGCACCGCGGGAACAAATATTTTGGAATCCACCAACTCTGGGATCAAACCTTGCTCCTGCCACTAATTAGCTGTCTTAACTTTATTTCCTCAGCTGCCAAATGGAAGGTTAGTGTTCGTGTTGGTGGTGTTCCTCCAGAGAAACAGAACCCATAGGAGATCATAGATAGACAGATAGATGGATGATGGATGGATGATCGAGAGAGAGAGAGAGAGAGAGAGAGAGAGAGAGAGAGAGAGAGAGGTTTACTACAATCTGTTGTCAGCAACCTGATGAACCAGGAAAGCTGATGGAATGATTCAGTCCAAGGCCAAACTTACACTAGAGAGACAGTGGTGTAAGTTTCAGCATCTGAAGGCCGGAGAAGCAGGAGCCCTGATGTCCAAGGATAGGAGAAGATGGGTGTCCCAGCTTAAAAGAATTTGCCCGTTCTTTGCCTTTTTATTCCACTCCCTGCTTGGATTGGATGCTGCTGCTCACAGATTAGTGAGGGAGGATCCCTTTTGTCAGTCTACTGATTCAAATGCTAATCTTTACCAGAACTGCCCTGGCAGACAAACCCCAAAATAACGTTTTACCAGTTATCTGGGAATCCCATACATCAGTCGAATTAACACCTAAAATTCAGCCATCACAGCACTAATACCAACCTCACAGGGTTACTATGATGATTTTTATAAAATGACTTCAGAGAGTACTGGGCAAGGGATAAATGCTCAGCCAATGTTTACTTTTGGTGTAAGTATTAAGACTATATTCTGGGGGTACCTGGTTGGCTCAGTTGGTGGGGCATATGACTCTTGATCTCGGGGTTGTGAGTTTGAGCCCCATGTTGGGTACAGAGATGACTTAAAAATAAAATCTTTAAAAAAAAAAAAGAAAAAGAAAAAAGATTATATTCCGGTTTTCACTCTTTACCCTGGGTAGTTTTTCTTTCTTTTTTTTTTTTTTTTTTTTAAAGATTTTTATTTGTTTATTTGACGGAGAGAGATCACAAGTAGGCAGAGAGGCAGGCAGAGAGGCAGGCAGAGAGAAAGGGGGAAGCAGGCTCCCTGCTGAGCAGAGAGCCCAGTTAGGGACTCGATCCCAGGACCCTGAGATCATGACCTGAGCAGAAGGCAAAGGCTTATTAACCCACTGAGCCACTCAGGTGCCCCAACCTTGGGTAGTTTTTCAAAGATGGACCAGGCATGAGACCACCATCCATTTTCAAGCACTGGGCTGACTGTGCTTCATCAGAATTCCACTTCCATGCTCATTACTCTACTCCCTACTTGAATCAACACCTTTTCTGGGTCTGAGGACTATGGGAGCGTAGGGCGTTCATCTGGTATCTGCTTCCTCCAACTGAGCTGGCTGTGTTCACCATGAAACTCCCATCCTATTGTCTGGAGAAGGCTCCCAGGCAGAGCGGAAGAAGTAGAGAGATTTTAAAAGCTCTCTTCACGCTCTTTTACCCTCACTCTTTTGTAGTGGGCTCTTGGCTGCTCTGAAGCTAACACGGCCCCACGGAAGGAAAAGAGGAACACCAGGAAGTTGACTGTCTCCACCTAGGTTGGTTTTACTTTTACCTGTGACGGAAAGGGAGTTAAAGGAGATGTGGAAGTATCCTTTGGCTCTCTGCAGCCCAACTTCCAAGCGAGGAGAAGAAGGTAAGATAGGGCAGAACTTCCACACAGGGGCGAGTATGCATTTCTTTGCCCTGGCTTCTGAGTTTCAATTCTCAGAAACCTAGCATAACCATAAGTATCTAGACGGGGCACGTGAGGCTAAGGAGAGAGCACCCAACACAATCACAGAACAGCCACGTCCTAGCCTGAAGTCCCAGAGGGCCACCCAGTAGGTCCACACGGAGTGGAGAAGAGTTAGAGACCTTCACAGGATTCCTTCCCACAACTCCCCCCACCCTCCACTACAAGAAAGTAAACGTCAATGCAGAATGTTTATGGCAGCAATCACGTTTGAGATTTCCTTGTGTTCTCTCATTTATTACAATGTATCATACACTTTATTCGCAGCTGTCACCGAACCATTAGTAGTGCCTACCTCTGTTAGCACTTGCAAAAGGCTCACAATTTAGTACATAATGAAAGAATAAAGAATCAAGTAACGATGATCATCCATGTTTTCGAAAGTAAATAAAAAAGATACATATGAAAAATTCATATCCTATGTAGAAAAAAGCATAGGGAAAGCAACACTTTCATACAATGCAGGTAGTAGTTTCAAAGACAGAACTCAAACAAAACAAAATTAAGAGAACCAAAAACAAAAATAAAAGAGAAAAATCGTTATGGATGGTAATATATACCCTTGGGATAGCAACTCCATTTCTAAAAACTTATTCTAAGAAAATAATTAGAGATGTAAGTTAAGGCTTAGCTCCAAGGATGATCATCACAGCTCTGAATATGGGGGTAAAAAATCAGAAACAAACAAAATACTCAACAATAAAAGATTGGTAAAAGTATGATAGATGCAATCTACAATAAGATACTATGGAGCCATTAAAATAGGTATATACATATTGCCAGAAAGAGATGTTGACATTAAGAAGAAAAAATCAGGTTATACTAAATAGTATGCTCAATACACTCTCATTTTTTAAAATATCTATAGGTACACAGCCACACATGTATATAAAGAGGCACAAAATTATATATGGCAAGTTATTTAAATTAGATTTATCTCTGGATACCGATGCAGGGACTTTCTTGTTTCATGTTTTGCATATCTGTATTTTCTGATTTTTGAGCAACAAACATGCCGGGCAATAAAAAATACTTTAAAAACTCAATATACATAGTCTAAAAAATAAAAATTCATTGAGAGAGTGGAACAGAATGTGAAATCATAACATTCCTGAACAATTCAGAATGTCTCATAAACAAGCTGGCATTCAAATCTCCTAATAGGCCAACCGCTCTGTGAAGAACTAGGACTAGAGAGAAATAAAAAGAGTTTATTACATCCCCAAAGTAGCTCACAGGAGCACAAACATGGGAAGCAAATATTTTACAGTTGGTTATAATGCTCAAATAGAAAGGGATGCTTTGGAGCCAGGAGAGAAGGACATAAACCTAAGGGATAAGGACATTTCATAAAAAAGAAACAGAAACCAATCATTTAACTGTATTATCCACTAGGAAAGATCTCACTAATTACAGAAGTTTTGCTAGCATTCTTAGATTACCTGATATTACCTTAGATTATACAATTTATTCCAAAACAACTTGTAATCCTGCTTCGTAGAACTTATCACAACTGCAAACAGGGAGCCGTACCATGAATGGTCAAATGTCCCTTTACTCTGGGTCCCCAACTTAGAATGAGTTTCCCGGGGATTAAGAACGAGGTCTGTCCTTCACATCATTCTATCTCCGGCATCACACCTTGCCTTGTGCATAGTGGGCAAACAAATTTTAGTTGAACATGAATGAATATATATACAGTCAGTTTCTCTTTTCCTCCATTGGGTTGGCTCAGAAATGGGTTGCCGTGCTCAGCTCAGGGATGAGTGTCACTTGTAAGGAGAATCAAGTCCCTCTCTGGTCAGTGTTCTAGAGCTGCTGACTCTAAACTCTAGCCAAATCTAAGTGGTTCTGGAGTCTCCCGTGGCTACGTGGAAATGCTCTTGTTCCCTAAACCTCTAAGCCATTCCTCTTCGCCCTTTTATTTATCAAGTGGCAGCAGGCTACGTCTGCCCCACCTTTGGGGTAAGAGGGAGGACAGGATGGGGGATGGGAACGGAAGTAACAAGAATGACATTATATGGGGGCATCTGGGTGGCTCAGTGGGTTAAAGCCTCTGCCTTCAGCTCAGGTCATGATCTCAGGGTCCTGGGATCGAGCCCCACATCGGGCTCTCTGCTCAAGGGGAGCCTGCTTCCCCCCCCCCCGCCTGCCTCTCTGCCTCCTTGTGATCTCTCTGTCAAATAAATCTTTTAAAAAAAAATTTTTTTTAAAAAGAATGACATTATATGATAAGAAACTAAATAAAAGGCAAGGGATTATTAACCTTGCATTCAGACCCCAACTCTGCCTCTTCTTATATCTGTGGCCTTGGGAAAATTACTTGCACTCTATGGGTCTTAGCTTGTTCCCATATAAACCAGGGACAAGACCACCAAACTCACAAAGATGTTGTAATAATTAAATGAGACAATGTATGTTCTACTTAGTGTTGGGCCTTGACCACAACGGGCACTCAATAAATGGAATGACTGTTTTCCTTGTATTTATGGTTATTACATAATGCTATTTGCTCCTAAATTACTCATTTAAAGACAATTCCTCGATGTGAATGCTATAGCCTAGTTTCTTTAGAGTCAAATTCTTATTCCTTCAAAGCATTTTTTTTAAGTAATCTCTACACCCAACGTGGGGCTAAAACTTACAACCTCACGATCAAGAGTCGCATGCTCCATGGACTGAGCCAGCCAGGTGCCCCCCTCAAAGCATTTCTACACCATATAACAAAAAATCTGAGAAAAAGGATCATCTTAACAGACCTCTTCATAAAGATGGCTTGCGAGGACACCTTTGAAGGACACCTTACCGTATGTTACACAGGCACAACCTCTAATCCTCTGACCTATACACATGTTGTTTGTACAGCTCCACTGGTAAAAAGAAAAAAAAACGTACCAGCATATATGTATATTTAATGATATGTTATATACATGAACCATAAGAAGGAAAATATTAGGCAAAGTAAGAAAACTTGAGACATTTATTCTCAATAAAAGAAAAAAGTAAACCATCTTTAAGTTCAATAACTTTTGTTTGTTTTGTTTTTAAAGATTTTGTTTGTTTATTTATTTGAAAGAGAGAGAGAGAGCACACAAGCAGAGGAGGGGCAGAGGGAGAGGGCGAAGCAGGCTCGTAGATGAGCAGGGAGCCCAATGCAGGGCTCAACCCCAGGACCTTGGGATCACGACCCAAGCCGAAGGCAGATGCCTAACCAGCAGAGCCACCCAGGCGCCCCAAAGTTGCATAACTTTTCAACCTCGATGTGATACGTATTTCTCAGAGATATTCCTAATCTCAGTACAAAATGCTCTAAATAAGACAGTCTGCCAATAAGCACACGAAAAGATGCTCAACACCATAAGTCGGCAGGAAACTGCAATCAAAACCACAGTAAAATACTTCATACCCCATAGGATGACTACAATAAAAAAGTGACAAAGGTCGGTGAGCAGGTGGAAAATGGAAACTCTTCTGCACTGCTCAGAAGAATGTAAAGTGGCGCAACCACTTGGACGAATTCCATAAAAATTCCATAAAAAATTAAAAAGAGTTATCACATGACCCAGAAATTCCAAAGTATGTATCAAGAGAACTGAAAACAGTTCCGTGCAAAACTTGAGTACAAATGCTCAGAACAGTATTCATAACAGCCACAAAGCAGTTATCATCCAAATGTCCATCATCTGATGAATGGACTTAATAAAATGTGGTATAGCCATTACAATGGAATATTACTCAGCCATAAGAAGGAGTGAAGTTTTGGAAACCTGGGACATATTATGCTAGATGAAAAGAAGCCAGACACAAAAGGCTATACACTCCATGATTCCACTGGCATGACAAGGCCAGAAGAGGCAAATCTATAAAGACAGAAAGTGGTTACCAAGGACTTTGCTTTTCCCACAAAGAACTGAGAGTGACTGCTAACGGGTATAGAATTTCTTTTGGAGATCATGTTCATTTCCTACAGCTATCACAAATTACCACAAATGTAGTGACCTAAAACGACACAAACGTATTCTCTCAGAGTCCTGGAGGCCAGAGTTCAGATGAGTCCTAAAAGGCTAAGAATCAGGGTTCCTTCCGGAGGCCCTAGACGAGACGCTATTTCCTGGCCTGGTCTAGTTTTTGGAAGCTGCCTGTATTTTTTGGCTCCTGATGCCTTCTTCCTATCACATCACCTTTTGACCCCCCTGCTTCAGCCATCGCATCACATTCTCTCTCCTTGTCTCCTCCTTAGAGGGATGTGAGTGCTTACATTTAAGGTACCACCCAGATAATCTCAGACAATCTACCCATTTCAAGATCCTTAACTCAATCAGATATTCAAAGTCCACTTTCATTATGTATGGTTGCAGTCATAGGTTCCAGAGATTAGGACCTGAATATCTTTGGAAGCCATTATTCAGCCTGCCACAGGAATGATTTTAAAATGTTCTGGAAGGGGCGCCTGGGTGGCTCAGTGAGTTAAAGCCTCTGCCTTCGGCTCAGGTCGTGGTCTCAGGGTCCTGGGATCGAGCCCCGAATGGGGCTATCTGCTCAGCAGGGAGCCTGCTTCCTCCTCTCTCTCTGCCTCCCTCTCTATTTGTGATCTGTCAAATAAATAAACAATCTTAAAAATAAATAAATAAAATAAAAATAAAATGTTCTGGAATTTGACAATGGTGATAGATGCACAACATTGTGACTACACTAAAACTCACTGAATTATACACTTTAACTGTGAACTTTATGATATGGGAGTTATATCTCAGTAAAGCTGTTATTTCCTTTAAATAACACTGTTGTTAGAAAAATATAGCTATTACGTGGTTCCCCAAAAAAGGCCAATGATTTGTGCATAGCTGTGCTTAGGCATAACAGGAAGGAATCAAGAAATTCCATGAAGTCAAGGTTAACAGTGCTCCAGATAAATTTTTTTTTTAGAAAACTTTTCAACAATCCATAACCAGAATCATCATGCCTAATTAAATGATAAACTATATATATGGTATACACACACACACACACACACACATATATATGCACATGTATATATGCAGGATAGTATATATAGTATATATACACACATCCCTCCCACATACATAAATACATGCAAAATGACAACTACATACATATGTATAGACGTCTGCATGCATAGTCATTACCTATAAATTCATTTAACTGATATGCATAAACTGTAATGGATTGCCATATTCTAATGGAGGAGAGATGGTTCTAGAATCATTCACTGTGGAACTCTCGTTCTTCCTTTACAATACCTGGCTACTCCAGGTGACACTCGATGGAAGTGACATCCGATGGAAGTGACATCCAATGGAAGTCCAAGAAGCCATTAATCTGTATGTTTAATCTTATTATTAAAGTTTTCTTTCTCTGAGATAAAGATAAATAAGAAATCATAATATCTTCTTTCTTGACCTCATGGGTAGGCTTACACACAACCCACTTTAGAGACCACTGCTCTTGACATTGGTCCCAAACTTTACATCAAAGCACATCAAAGTCACTGGAGGACTCATTAAAAAAAATTGCCTGGATTTCATCTCTAGAGATTCTGATTTAGTAGCACAAAGCTTTCCACCAACTTTCAAAGACCCTGCCCTACACACTAAACACTAACACCTTTTTCTTTCTGTGAAGTCCGTGATGTGGCTATAGTAGTAGAGCCTTTCTCTTAGAAAGAGAAGGAAGTACACTCCAACTAAAGTTTGAAGTATAACACAATGAAACAAAGTCAATGACATTCTCTTGGTGGACCTGTATTTCAACCATTTCAGACCAAAGTCATTCCGTGTCAGTTGTGTTTAAGCAAGTTAATTGCTCCAATGACCACTCACAGGAGCAGAGGCAGTGTGGCATAGCTCTAAACCCAAAAGAACAGTCCCCCGAGAGTATCTAACCCATTAATGTTCAGTTAGATTCCAGGGCAGTGCCGTCCGCCTTGCATTTGTGAGACAACATCAGCCCAGCTTTTCATAAAGCTCAAAATCCAGACCACAGGATCTATAGTAAGAAGGCATGCGAATCATAAAAGTAAGGTATACTCAAAACATGAAAGCATTAGACTGACATCCAACTAATAGTATAGTCCACAGACTAACAAAATCCTTTACTATAAAGGATAAAAAGTCTCCCTAACTTAAAATTGAAGAATTAAGAGTGCGTATATTATCTCCTTTAAATATAACTTCTGGATTTGCATGCATGTTACAGACGTATTCTGGGTAATTGTGCACCTAGGTGGAGACTTAACGAAATTCTTATCGTCTTAATCCCAAATATTTCCGAAGCAAGTTAATGGCCTTTCACTAACACATATGTGATTTTCATCATCTAGTCAAGGTAAAGTGTAACCTGGAAACAGTGTTTACAGAAATGAGCCTCTTAATGATACTTCTTTTATTATTCTTATTTTTCGTTATGTTACGTTAGCCACCATACAGTACGTCATTAGTTTCTGATGTAGCGTTCCATTAACTCATTATTTAACATCCAGTGCTCCATGCAATTCGTGCCCTCCTTAACACCCATCACCAGGCCAACCCAACCCCGACCTCCCCCCACCTTCAAACCCTCAGTTTGTTTCTCAGAGTAGACAATCTCTCATGGTTCATCTCCTCCTCTGATTCCCCCTCTTCATTTTCCCCCTTCCTTCTCCTAATGTCCTCCATGCTATTCCTTATGTTCCATAAGTAAGTGAAACTATTTGATAATTGATTTTCTCTGCTTAACTTATTTCACTCAGCATAATCTCCTCCAATCCCATCTACACTGATGTAAAAGTTGGGTATTCATCCTTTCTGATGGCTGAGTAATATTCAACTGTATATATGGACCACACTTTCTTTATCCATTCATCTGTTCAAGGGCATCACTGCTCTTTCCACAGTTTGGCTATTGTGGACACTGCTCCTATGAACACTGGGGTGCATATGTCCCTTCTTTTCACTACAGTTGTATCTTTGGGGTAAATACCCAGTAGTGCAATTGCTGGGGCATAGGGTAGCTCTATTTTTTATTTTTTGAGGAACCTCCACACTCTTTTCCAAAGTGGTGGCACCAACTTGCATTCTCACCAACAGTGTAAGAGGAGGTTCCCCTTTCTCCACATCCTCACCAACATTTGTTGTTTCTTGTCTTGTTAATTTTTGCCATTCTAACTGGTGTAAGGTGGTATCTCAATGTGGTTTTGATTTGAAGCTCCCTGATGGCTAATGGTGATGAACATTTTTTCATGTGTCTGTTAGCCATTTGTATGTCTTCTTTAGAGTGTCTGTTCATGTCAAAATAGAGCTACCCTATGCCCCAGCAATTGCACTACCATTTTGTGACTTTATTATTTGTTTTTGGGTGTTGGGTTTAAGAAGTTTTTTGTTTTTGTTCTTGTTTTTTTGAGTTTGAGAAGTTCTTTATAGATCTTGGATATCAGCCCTTTGTCTGTAGTGTCATTTGCAATTTCTTCTTCCATTCTGTGGGTGCCTCTCTGTTTTGTTGAATGTTTGCTTTGCTGTGCAGAAGCTTTTTACGCTGTCTACAAGAGACTCATTTTGAACCTACAGATACACCCAGACTTAAAGTGAAGGGATGGAGAACCATCTTTCATGCCAACGGGCCTCAAAAGAAAGCTGGGGTAGCAATTCTCAGATCAGATAAATTAGATTTTAAGCTAAAGACTGTAGTCAGAGATACAGAAGGACACTACATCATTCTTAAAGGGTCTATCCACCAAGGAGATCTAACAATTGCAAGTATCTATGCCCCCAACATGGGAGCAGCCACTACATAAGCCAATTGTTAATCAAAATAAAGAGACATATAGATAATAATATGTTAATTGTATGGGATCTTAACACTCCACTCTCAGCAAAAGATAGATCATCTAAGCAGAAAATCAACAAAGAAACAAAAGCTTTGAATGACACACTGGACTAGATGGACCTCACAGATATATAAAGAACATTCCACCCTAAAGCAACAGAATAATCATTCTTCTCGAGCGCACATGGAACTTTCTCCAGAATAGACCACATATCGGGCCACAAATCGGGACTCAACCGATACCAGAAGATTGAGATTATTCCCTGCATATTCTCAGATCACAATGCTTTGAAATTGGAACCCAATCACAAGAAAAAGTTTGGAAGAAATTCAAACACTTAGAAGCTAAAGACCATCCTGCTCAAGAATGTTTGGGTCAACCAGGAAATCAAAGAAGAACGAATTTAAACAATTCATGGAAACCAATGAGGATGAAAACACATCGGCCTAAAATATATGGGATACACAAAGGCGATATTTAATTTGAGGCAACAAGAGGGTGAGATCCTTCGGTTTCTCATCAATACATTTATATGGAACAGAGATGACCTTAAGCACCACAGATGACAAAGCCATTTTGGATAAAAGTTTAATTCTGGGTCACTTAAGGGTATATAATGAATAAAATCTTTTTAGAAATAAACTTTTTAAATTCTTGGAAGGTACCCAAGTAATGCTTTCAATCAGATCTCAAAATCCATAAAGCCTTTTCAAACATTAATGCCATCTGGTCTACTACCCTGATTCAGTAATTCCCTCTCTACACCCCATGTCCCCATTTACCCCCCAAAGAAAAACCCACCCCTTGTATAAGCTCAAACCAATATATTTTATTCACGGGAATGGTAGAATGGCACACAATCAGCATCATTTTAGTCATGTCATTATTTCCAGCTCAGTGGCATTGAGTCAGATAAGCACAATTTGCAACCACCGAGCCCAGCTCTTCTGAAGTTAACTGGCATCATTGAAACGCTCCCAGTGTCCAACTTGTTTGATCTTTTAAAGAATGCCCTGGGTTTGTGACTGAGAGCCGGAAACTCACGGCTGGATACCCTGAACAGCGTTCATGTTCGCTCACAGGCGACTCACATCAGTTCATAATCCTCAGAGGCCGTGAGGCCAATTCAAGGGAGAAAACCTTTCTTACCAAAATTCTTTAAACACAACATCAACAGAAAATGGGATTAAGACCAATGCATAGGGGGCAGGAGGAGCTCCTAAATGTTGTCACCTCAGAAGTTGAGATTATAAGTTTTTCAAGGTATCTAAAGATCATAGCATATCAGGGTATGGTGAAGGGCAGAGAGCAGAGGAAAGAGGACTGAAGGATAAAAGATCAACTAGGAGGGGTTTGCGGGATGGCGGAAATAGGTGATGGGGACTAAAGAGTACACTTATTATGCAGAGGATTGCTGAATCACTATACGGTACACCTGAAACTAATAAAACACTATGTTAACGATACTGGAAGGAAAATCAAAAACTTAATAAAAAAAGAAAAAAGAAAAAGAGAAGCAAAAACAGGAAATGGCAAAATTTCAACACCTCAAATTCAAGATTTCTCATTATAAGTTTTGATACAGCACTCAATTTGACACGATCTCCAAATACTTCTTTAAAAAATAAATAAATAAAAACAACCAATTAAATAGTGGGAAGCTTAAGTCTTTTCTATTTAAAGAAAAAAAAAAGCAATATTTTTATTTTCCCACACATTTCACATGGTGTATGTGTGCTGAACCGTACAAAAATAACACAGTTGAAATTTTATTTTGAAAATGAAAAACCATATTGGAGCATCTACTTGAGGGGTGACAAAGTAAACGTTATAATATCCAGCAAATGTTTAATAAAAGGCAAGTTCCTGCTGTCCTTTTAAAGTTAAAAATAAGGCCAAACTACAAGTGCAAGTGCAAAGGGTCATTGTGCTTTATATAAAAAGCTCAGCATGGAAATAGATTCAACAAATGTACAAAAAGCGTTTTCATGCCCAGAAAGAACTGAAGGCATCAAAAAAAACATGCCCCAACTACAAATAACGTAGAGCTCAGTTCAAAAAGACCAGCAAATTCCTTCCCTAATGCATAGCAAATTAAACTTAATCAACTCCTCTGCAAGGTTGAACAGGCAATCCACCTTTAAATGTCCCCACAAACAAAACCTCCAAACAACAAAAGAGGTTCCAGAGAGTAATAAATACCGAATCCACAGTAGGCGACAGAATCCTTACTGTACACAGCTGAGAAAACCTGCCGAGGGACAATGGATCACATTTCCATATTAAATTATATTTATCACGCTGAAAAATGCTTAAACAAAATCCAGGATTTCTATTGGCCATTTCGGTACCACACTCACTCCCTAAAACCTTTCAAACCTGCTGCGTCCCATTGAAAATGGTTCCCACCCCGTGGTGCTCCGAAGGAGCAGCTAGACAAAGAGCTGGGATGATGAAGAGAGGGCAGGACAACTACCTTCCCCCGTGATTTCAGAAAATAAATCAATAAAAGAGGATAGAATAGCCAAAACATAACCTTGGCATAGGGGATTTCCGGGAAAATCACTGCTGTGACAAATGGCCTGAAGTGAACTCTTCCCGCGGTCAAGAATCCCCAGGAAAGGCACCTCCCCTCCTTATCTATTGCTCAATTGTACAATACTCCGCTTTGAAAATACAACACCCTCTTGGAGCTGGGCAAGATGAAAGGGCTTTTCTTCATGATCCTGCAACGCCTATTAATTTTTGCTTCAACAGCCTCACAGCTGATTAAAAAAAAGAGGGTCAGCCCGGCCTCACGGTCCCATCTCAAGACTTGAGAGACAAAATGTTAAAAAAGTGAATGAGCCCTGCTTTTTAGGACAATGTATTGATTTTCATTTCTACACAACCCAGAGCTGCTGCCCCTCCAACGGCGGGCCATTTGTTTAGATGGCAAGCTAATTTCCTCCTTGAAACTCCAGGATCAATGCTACCAGATTCCTAGGCACTGACAGAATTATCTTTCCAAAATGTTACGACTCATTCACCTCCCGGAGCACAGGTTTAGACAGCAATGGCCTTAGTCACAAAACAAACTGTCCCAAAGTGGACTCACATTTAATCACCATTGGTAAAGCAATATGATCAAAGGGGAGAAGCACAGGTATTAAAGTCGAACCACAGGGCATTCAAATCTCCACGTTACCACATATTTCTACATCAACTTGGATGTTATTTAGACTCCCTAGACTCATCAGCAAATATCACCTACATTATAAGGTGATCATGAAGTCTCAGGTAGGATATGATGGATGCCAAATGCCAAATATGGTCACGAGCTCGAAAAATATAGTTTTTGTCCATTTTGTTTTATAAAGTAGAATAACATACTACTAAAAGTACAGATCTTAATCTTACAGTTCAATGAATTCTGACAGATGTACACGCTTTTGTAACCACCAGCCCGATCAAGATGGACAGACCATGGAAATAGAATGTGACCCACATATTCAATTTTAAGTTTTCCAGGAACCACATTTAAAAAAGTTAAAGGAGACAGATGAAATTAACTTAAATATATTTTGTTTAACCCAATATACCCAAATTACTACCATTTCAATCTGGAATTGATTTTAAAAATATTATCAATGTGGTATTTTACATGTTTTTCATAAGGTTTTGATCTGCTGTATATTTTATGTTTGCAGCATACCATACTTTGAATTAGCCATAATTTGTTTTTTTAATATTTTATTTATATATTTGACAGAGAGAGACACAGTGAGAGAGAAACACAAGCAGGGGGAGTGGCAGATGGAGAGAAGCAGGTTTCCTGCGGAGCAGGGAGCCCAGTGCGGGGCTTGCCCCCAGGACCCTGGGATCATGGCCTGAGCCAAAGGCAGATGCTTCATTACTGAGCCACCCAGATGCCCCTAATTAACCAAAGTTCTAGTGCTTCCTGGTCACATGATATGACCAGTGCAGGTACAGAGCACAGTCTGGAATTTCCTAAGGTCCCTTTCTACTCTATCCTCCTCCTCCCCACCCTAAGTCAACCACTATGCTGATATTTCCCCATAGATTACTTCTGCCCATTTTTAAATTTCATAAAAATGATACATATGGGGGTGCCTGGGTGGCTCAGTGGGTTAAAGCCTCTGCCTTTGGCCCAGGTCATGATCCCAGAGTCTTGGGATCGAGCCCCACATCAGGGTCTCTGCTCAGCGGGGAGCCTGTTTCCCCCCCCTCTCTTTGCCTGCCTCTCTGCCTACTTGTGATCTCTCTCTCTCTCTCTGTGTCAAAGAAATAAATAAAATCTTTTATAAAAAAAGATACATATGGACTTTCTTGAGGGGCTTCTTTCGTGAGGGGCTTCTTTCGTGAGGGGCTTCTTTCGTGAGGGGCTTCTTTCAGTGAGAGTGTCCATGCTGTCCCAAATAGCAGTGGTACATTCCTTTATCTTGCTGAATAGCATTGTACAAATACATCACTATCTATTCACCCACTAACCAGACGATGAACGCTTGAGTTGTGTGCTAACACGTGCTACCACTAATAAAGCTGAACTGAACATTCTTGTGGAGTTCTGTTACAGACCTGTCTTCCTTTACTCAGGTAAATACCTAGAAGTGGAAATGCTGGATCATAAAGTAGGTTTACGTTCATCTTTACCAAAAACCCTGCTGGGACACCTGGGTGGCTCAGTCGGTTAAGCGTCTGACATTGGCTCAGGTCGTGATCTCGGGGTCCTGGCATGGTGCCCCATGTTGGGCTCCATGGTTAGCGAGGAGTCTCTTGTCCCTCTGCCCCTTCCCCTGCTCGCACTCTAATAAATCAATAAAATCTTAAAACAACAACTATTACTATTAAATACTTTCCCCCATGGTTTCATCACCTTATATTGCTGACAATAACATAGGAGATATTCACACCTTCTCTAATATTTGGTATTGACAGTCTTTTTTTTAAGA
>CM053615.1:36780232-36807472 GCA_028646535.1 Procyon lotor | reverse complement strand
GGAGTCTCTTATGGTTTGTCTCCCTCCCCATCCCTTCCTGTTTCATTTCTCTCCCCCCAGCCCCCCAAACTCCCGCCTTGCCTCTCAAATTCTTCGTATCAGAGAGATCATGTGATAATTGTCTTTCTCTGACTGACTTATTTCGCTTAGCACAATACCCATCAGTCTTTTTAATTTTAGTGATCACAGTGGCATATAGGTTTCCCTATGACCAATAATGTGGATCTTTTTTCATGCCTACTAGCCAATCATAGAACAGCTTCTTTATGAAGAATGGTTTGAACAGATGAAGGAAGAGCTGTTACAAAAACAAACTCATACGAAATCACTTGTAATATTAAAATAAGGGACACGCTTGCAAGGACTACCTGGGTCAAGTAGGTAATGTCAATCTAAAAGGCAAAGGAACCACAGCAAATTAGAGCACACACTCATCTAAAGGAAGCTGCTAAGTGCTACTCAGCCCCAAGGTCACTGCCTTATGGGCGAGCAGGCCAAGTACTGTAAGATGCTCCTGCCTCACCAAGAGACAGGAGATGTCTGTATTTTCATGTTTCATTAATATTAGAATTTCAAATATTAATCCTATGATAATCCAACAAAATAGGCCATACGTTTTCAAACTCTGATTTACAGATACAGCAGTTTTTATGAAGACAGACATCCTTAGTATGGTAAACAATACACCATTCAGGATTGCTATCAATTACTGGTCAAAGATGACACCTAGTACGACAAGGGCTGGCAACTTTCCAAAGGCAGATGAAATCATTTTGAGTAGCAAGGCAACAATGCCCCAGAGAAAGAAAGAAACAACTGTCCAGGGCAGCTCCCTCTTTCTTAGCAACCCTCCTACATGACCGAAGATATGCTATCATATTCTTATTCTTAAATGACGATCCACATCATATACATCTTGTGAGAATGTAGGTAGCAGCTAATAATGATGCTTCAGAGGCCATGCCGACCTAGGAGTATCTGCATCATTTAGGGAGAGGAAACGAAAGATGTATGTTGGTAGAACAATACAGCTCATTTGGACAACAGTCTGGCTGTTACTCACACAGCAAAACATAGAGCTACATTATCCAGCAATTCCACTCTTGGGTTTCATTCTTCCTGGATGTGTATTTATGTCCACACAAGACCTTGTACGTAAGGGGCACCTGGGTGGCTTAGTCAGTTAAGCATCTGCCTTGGACTCAGGTCAGGATCCTGGGATCCTGAGATCGAAAGCCACATGTTGGAGGAATTGGGAGATCCTGGGATCCCAAGATCAAAAACCACATATTGGAGGGGTCGGGGAATCCTGGGACCCTGAGATCGAAAGCCACATGTTGGAGGGATTGGGAGATCCTGGGATCCTGAGATCAAAAACCACATATTGGAGGGGTCGGGGAATCCTAGGACCCTGAGATCGAAAGCCGTATGTTGGAGGGGTTCCCATATGTCAGTGGGGAGTCTGCTCCTCCCTCTCCCTGACCGTCCCCTCTTCTGCACACGCTAGCTCACTCTCTCTCATAAATAAAATCTTTTTTAAAAAGACCTTGTACATGAATGTACATAACAACATTATTCATCACAGCCAAATGTCCATCACCTAATGAATGGATGAATAAAATACAGTATAGCCGTACAAAGCAGTATTACCCAGCTATAAAAAATAATGTACAGGGTGCCTGGGTGGCTCAGTTGGTTAAGCAACTGCCTTCAGCTCAGGTCATGATCCTGGAGTCCCAGGATCGAGTCCCGCATCAGACTCCCAGCTCCATGGGGAGTCTGCTTCTCCCTCTGACCTTCTCCCCTCTCTCATATGCTCTCTCTCTCTCAAATACAGCATAGATGAACCTGGAAAGCACTATGCTAAGGAAAAGCCAGTCACAAAAGGCCACATACCATATGGCTCCTTTTACATGAAAATCCACAACAGGCATATCTATAGAGACAGAAAATAGATGACTGGTTTCCTAAGTTTGGGGGAGGGGCACGGAGGGGATGGGGTTTCTTTTTGGGGTCATGAAAATGTTCTAAGGTTGACTGTGGAGATGGATGCACAATTCTGTGGTACTGAATTGTACACCATAAATGGGTGAAATGCACACAACGTGGATTATATCTCAATAGGGCTATTTAACAAGACAGCTTTCTTTTTAAGAAAAAAAAACTGAGAGCTCGAGATGAGCCACAGAGCCTCTCCCTTCCAGACCCAGATGTTCTTTCCCTCTGCCATGGGAACTTGCTGTGTGAGGTGCAGAGAAGGCTTCCTTCTCCCTTATCTCCGAATTTCAAATACATTGAGTGTACTTAACACAGTGTTCTCCTCGACTAGACTTCAAATTCCTAGGCCAAAAGTGTCTTACAAATCTTCATATCCAGACAGCCCTGCACATCCTGGCTTAAGTGGTCAATATTTTCATTTTAAGGTAAATACTTTGCTGTTTCCTACCCAAGGCATCCTTGCCTACTATTTGCTGTTGTCGTGGTCACGGGTTTAAGGGGGAAGCCACGCCCCCCTCCTCTTCCCTGGCTCCCCTCCCCACCTCCACTCATCAGAAAACAAAAAGAGATGACAACTTGGCAGAAGCCTTCTGAAAGGCTACCAACCTTTTCTATTTGAACATCTTCTGGAACAGGCAACGGACTGCATGAGATTATGAGATAAACAGGATCTCTTTTACATTTAGACCCATAAATCTCTAAAGCAAAACAATGACATTTTTAAAATATATTTTAAAAAAAAAGCTGAAGTTTGGGTTTAATATGATCTCAAGCAAACAAGACAAACTTTAAAAGCACTCATAATAATAATACACAAATGATTTAAAAACAAAACTAATTAAGGGGCGCCTGGATGGCTCAGTTGATTAAGGGTCTGACTTCAGCTCAGGTCATGATCTCAGGGTCCTGGGATGGAGCTCCGGGTTGGGCTCCAAACTCAGTGGGGAGCCTGCTTGTCCCTCTCCCTTTCCCTCTCTTGTTCTTGCACATACACATTCTAATAAATAAAATGTTTAAAAAATAAAAATTAAAAAAATAAAATTAATTAAAAATAATTTTTTACAACTTCTACTTAAAAACTCATATTGAATTAAATCATCACCCTGCCTCCTTTATTAGTAATTCTCCGAAGCCCTAAAGCTAAACCTACATCAGGCAAATTCACTATGAGGAAACAATTTAGATCTTTCCTTAATGATAGTTTGTAATCTGGAGACATAAAGGATTATGGGCTCCTGGTAGCAAGTACAATGAAGATAAAATGAGAAATGCTACCAAGAGTTCATGAAGTAGTGATACATTGAACTATTCTCCCTAGTGACAATCAATAATGCTGAAACTTGGATACAAATAGTTATATTGTTCTCCCTAGTGACAAACAATACTGCTGAAACTTGGATACAAATAGTTACATCCCCCCTCTCATGCTCAGATAAACAAGGAAAGTTACTACAAAAATAAGTTAATTAGGGGCACTTGGGTGGCTCAGTGGGTTAAAGCCTCTGCCTTCAGCTCAGGTCATGATCACAGGGTCCTGGGATTGAGCCCTGCATTGGGCTCTCTCTGCTAGGCAGGGAGCCTGCTTCACCCTCACCCCCACCCCCACGCTGCCTGCCTCTCTGCCTACTTGTGATCTCTCTCTCTCTCTGTGTCAAATAAGTGGATGGAATCTTTCAAAAAAAAAAAAATCATTAAAATATCCTTAAAACTCTCAAATATTTATTCTAAGAAAATAATCCAAAACAAAGTTAAAACTTTACAAAAGTAATTATTTCTTTTTTTTTTTTAAAGATTTTATTTATTTGACAGAGAGAAACACAGCAAGAGAGGGAACACAAGCAGAGGGAATGGTAGCAGGAGAACCAGGGAGCCCAATCCCAGGACCCTGGGACGCTTAATGACTGAGCCACCCAGGCGCCCCCAAACGTAATTATCCCTTAGACTACTAATTATACAGACAGAAAAGTGAGGAGTGTGCCTGTGTGGCTCAGGTAATGATCGCAGGGATTGAGTCCCCCATCGGACTCTGTATTCAGTGGGGAGTCTGCTTGGGATTTTCTCTTTCCCTTTCCTTCTCTCTAAAATAATAAATCTTGGGACGCCTGGGTGGCTCAGTTGGTTAAGCGGCTACCTTCGGCTCAGGTCATGATCCCAGGGTCCTGGGATAGAGTCCCACATGGGGTTCCTTGCTCAGCAGGGAGCCTGCTTCTCCCTCTGCCTCTGCCTGCCTATGCTCGCTATCTCTCTCTCTCTCTCTCTCTCTCTGACAAATAAATAAAATCTTTAAAAAAATAATAAAATAATAAGTCTTTTAAACAAAATAAATAGAAAAAAGTGGGAAGCAACTTAAAATTCAATCAAAAATGAATTATTTTTGGGGCATCTGGGTGGCTTAGTTGGTTGAACAACCAACTTTTGGTTTCAGCTCAGGTTATGATCTCAGGGTTGTAAGACCGAGCCCCACATCGGGCAGTGCACTCATCACAGAGTCTGCTTGTCCCTCTCTTCCTCTGCTCCTCCCCAACCGCCCCCTCTTTCTCTTTTACTTTCTCTCTTTCTAAAATACATAAATTAATAAAATCTTTTTTTAAAAAAAATTTAAGAAATGCATCATTTTACTTGTAATTTTACTCAATGGAATATAATTAAGTCATTAAAATATGTAGCAAGGGGGTGCCTAGGTGGCTCAGTCAGTTAAATGTCTGCTTTTGGCTCAGGTCATGATCCCAGGGTGCTGGGATTGAGCCCTATATCAGGCTCCCTGCTCAGTGAGGAGCCTCTTTTCCCCTCTCTCCCTGCTTGTGCTCTTCCAAATAAATAAATAAAATCTTTAAAAAAAATTTTTTAAATACGTAGAAACATCAAAAATATTTCTAGCAAAATGTAAAGAGAAGATGGAAATAAAAAACATGTAAAAATACAATGGAAAGGAAAATAAAATGAAAATGCTTTTCTGAAAAGTTGATGAGGGATACTATTTTTTTCGTTATTCAAAGTAAACGTGATACTATAAAAACCAAATGTCTTTAAAAGTGATATAAAAACATTCAACACATCTTTAAATTACAAAATCTAATTTTCATCAGTAAAAACACTAAAAATTAATCTAGTTCAGCTCAAAACATCTCTTTCATTAAGATCTTTATGTGAACGCGAAATTATATAAACTCTTGCAGTAAACCAATCACAAAGGAAATGGAGAAGTGTGGAAAATGAGACCAAAGGTCATGCTCACAAAACAATTTCTCCAATAATATCACATTATAACTAGGTCAACTGAACACAAACATGACTAACAAAAACACAGAGTGGTCGCTTGTGGATTATCTCTCAACAAAGCTAGGGTTTTTAAAAAAAGTGATGAAGACAGACCTGAATTGAGCCAGACCTGGGTTTGAATTCCGACTCTACCGCATGTCACCCATATGATCTTGGGCAATTAATTTAACTACTGGCAGCCTCCTAGAAGACAACAGTACCTTTCACATAGACAACTTCTTTTAGTAAGATTAAATGAGATGATAATGACCGTAATATATAATGGTTACTATATAGAAAACACTCAGTAAAACAATAGATGCTTACTAATACTATTATTCAAATGTCTCTAATAGTTTTCCATAAACTGAAATGAAAACATTCTGCTAGTTTCATTAGAAATAAAGAAAATGTAATATGTAGACAAATGGAACAAATGGTAAAATGGAACTTACGAGTCTTTATCCGATATTTCACATGGTTTTTGATAAGCTTTCTGTGTAGTAAAAGGCCCATAAAAAAGCACATGATTTCCCAGTCTCCTTTACTTTGATGTATGAGAACAAAACGGTTTTATTAATCATTCCTATAGGAACAAAATGTAACTTGGCTGACAAAGCGAGTTAAAAGCTATAAAGAAGAGAACATTAAAAGGATCACAATTGATGTTTCTCCAAAAAGATACACAAGTGGCCAAGAAACACAAGAAAAGATGCTCACTATCATTAGTCATCAGGGAAATGCAAATCAAAGCCTTATGAGATGCCACTCACATTCACCAGAATGGCGACAGGAAAAAAAGAAAGGGCAGCTAGAAGCTAAAAAATAAAGAAAGGATGAGGAGAAATTAGAATCTTCGTACACTGCTGATGGGAATGCAAAATGGTTCAGCCACTTTGGAAAACAGTCTGGTCGTTTTTTAAATGGCTAAACACAGAATAAGCATGTGACCCAGCAATTCCATTCCTAGTGGTATACCTCCCCAAAATGAAAACATATGTCTATGCCAAAATTCATACACAAATGTTCATAGCAGCATTATTCAGAACAGACCAAAAAGCGGGGGGGACCCCAAACTTTCCTTAACTGATAATGGATAAAACATAGAGTTACCCTGTAGAATATTATCCAACCATAAAAAGAAATGAAGTATTGACACATGATACAACATCGATGAACCTTGAAAATATGTTAAGTAAAAGAAGCCAGTCACAGAAAACAATGTATTGTGTGATTCCATTGTTTTAAATTTTATTTATTTGACAGAGAGAGAGTGAGAGAGAGCAAGAGAGGGAACGCAAGAAGGGGAAGTGGGAGAGGGAGAAGCAGACTACACCTCTGAGCAGAGAGCCCGATGCGGGGCTTAATCCCCAAACCCTGGGATCATGACCTGAGCCAAAGGCAGACTCTTAACGACTGCGCCACTCAGGTGCCTCTGTATGATTCCATTTATGTAAACTGTCCAGATTAGACAAATCCATAGAAACAGAAAGTAGATTCGTGGTTGTCTAGAGCTAGGGCAAATGTGAAGGGTTGGGGGGTGATAGCTAAAGGGTACAAGGTTTTTTTTGTGGAGGTGGTGAAATGTTCTAAAATGGATTGTGGTGATGACTGTAGAACTCTGACAATATACTAAAATCCATTGAATTGTAAACATTTAAATGGGTGAAATAAATAGTATGTGAATTATAACTTAACGAAACTTTTTAAAAAATATTTTATTTGTCAGAAAGAGAGGGGGAGAGAGAGCACAAGCAAGGGGAGTGGCAGCCAAAGAGAGAAGCAGGCTCCCCACTGACCAAGAAGGTGATGCGGGGCTCAATCCCAGGACTCTGGGATCATGGCCTGAGCCGAAGGCAGATGCTCAAACGACTGAGCCACCCAGGCATCCCGATAAAACTTTTTTTTTTAAAGAGAGAATATTGCTTTTCAGAGACATAACTTTATATTACGTCAAAAAGAAATGGGGCACCTGGATGGCAGAGTTGGTTAAGAGACCGACTTTTTTTTTTTCTTAATTTTTTTTTTTTTAATTTTATTTATTTATTTGCCAGAGAGAGAGAGATCACAAGTAGGCAGAGAGGCAGGCAGAGAGAGTGGAGGAAGCAGACTCCCTGATGAGCAGAGAGCCCGATGCGGGGCTCTACACCAGGACTCTGAGATCATGACCTGGGCCGAAGGCAGAGGCTTTAACCCACTGAGCCACCCAGGTGCGCCAAGAGACCGACTCTTGATTTCAGTTCAGGCCACAATCTCAGGGTTGCAAGATCAAACCCTACATAGGATTCTGCACTCAGTGTGGAGTCTCCTTAGGATTCTCTCTCTCCCTCTGCCCTCTCCCCGATTCATGCGCATGAGCTTGCTCTCTCAAATAAATAAATAAATCTTTTTTTTTTAAAAGAGGAAAATTAAGGCCAATAGAGATAGAATGGGGCCAAAAGTAATGAGATGAGAAAGCTGAAAGGAAAAAATATGGAAAAGATAATGCAAGAATATTAATTTTCCTTTGAAAATGGCAAACCCTCTGCTTGAAGATAAACCCCTACTTCATTCCATGCTCATATTTTTCAAAGGAAGGAAGCCTCAAAATAACAAAAGAAAGTCACACTTGGAGGGAGTCCTGGGATCTATTTTCCTTCTCTTTCATTTATGAGTCATGTGACCTTGGAAAGTTACTTAAATTGCCAGAGCCACTGTTTCTTCAGTATTAAAAGAATCCCCATATCACAAAATGTCCAAATTCATATTAGGTACCCCAGAAATATTAGCTGGAACTTGTGAAAAGTAGTTCCGCCATTTAAAAAAGGGGGGGGGGGGCATGAAGTCCTGAATCAATATACCTATAGTGTTAAGGAAAGAGTAAGTTTTTTTTCCAGTTCCAAAATGGAAACTACGTTCTTGTCTTTACGGCTCACCAAGATTCCTAGGATTACCCCTTATGTTTTTTGTTTAGTAAAGCAGCATTGAGGAAATTCACATTAGAAACACAATCTTCACCTTCATAGAGTTGGCAGCGACAAGGAATTCATCGTTTCAATCTCTCATTGGAGATCATGATAAATGACTAAGGAGGGGGAATTGTAGGCTTAATCTGACCCTCCGGGAAAACGAATTTCGTAACCGTGACTCTAAAACTGAGGAGTCCAGGGTCGACCTTACGAAAATAAGCTCTACTTACTATACAAAAGGCAAGGATGGGAAAGCCCAGCAAAATCCAATTTGGGATGGTTTTCCAAATGAGGCACTTTCTAAAAGATAGGGTTATTGAATTTTACTCTTTTCCTTATTGGTTTTTAAAATTTCATTGTTTTTGGCTTTCTATATTCTTAATCATATTTGACAGTCAAGGATCTAAAAAGCAGTGGATAGACAAATTACTACCAAATGCCACTGGGAAATAGATTTATAACTATGCAGAATATTTTTGTTCTTGGAACTCTTGGCAACAACCATCAATTGCTTCACACATGATATCAATTAGAAGACAGAAAAAATGGCCTCAAAGAATGCATACTGGCTCCTGTGGATAGTATGCTGGCAAAAAAAAAAAAAGATTAGCCCAAAATTAGTAAACGTGTCCTGGCAAGAGCCACTATATTGAGTATATTTTGCAACTTTAACACACATCACAGGACATAACAGCAGCAGCTTCACAAACAATGACCACATAAAAAAAGGTTTGGAACGGCTTAAACAAAACACAGAGATCAATTACTACTGTCAAGATTCATTGGGGCTGAGGCATGGGGCCGGGGGGTCGGGGGGGGGCGGGGCGGTGGTGCTGGGTGGCACAGTGGGTTAAGCCTCTGCCTTCAGCTCAGATCATGGTCTCAGGGTCCTGGGATCAAGCCCCACATTGGGCTCTCTGCTCGGCAGGGAGCCTGCCTGCTTCCCCCCCTTTCTCTCTGCCTGCCTCTCCGCCTATTTGTCATCACTCTCTGTCAAACAAACAAACAAACAAACAAACAAACAAACAAACAAATAAATAAATAAAATCCTTAAAAAAAAGATTCATCAAGGGGAAATAGATTATGTCTATTTATTTAAAGGAACATAAAGCTATTTATTACAAAATATTTTTTCAAAAAGAATATTTCTACTGCCAAAATTAACAGTGATGCAGTCAGTTTCAACAAATTCCACAACTCAGAAGAAAAAAATATGTAATTCCACAACTCAGGACGCTTGTACTATCTATAAGGAAAAGATGGTAAATAACACGACATACCTCTGGTAAGGGTCAATAAAATAGTGAGTTTATCCTCTTAGGCAAGAAAAATGAAAAATACGGAATAAGTAAATAAGCATTCTTTATAAAAAATGAAGTTAAGTGACTGCCAGTATTGTTTGATGATTTATTAATACTCATCTGAATATAAAAAGGATTTGAAAGGGCTCCATCTATTTGTTCAAAAGACAGGGTAGATTTATTTCATTTGCAACCTGTCAAGGGAATTTTTTTCTTAAGGTTTTACTTATTTATTTGAGAGAGAACACACACACATGTGGGGCAGGAGAGGCGCAGAGGGAGAGTCAAGCAGACTCCACGCTGAGGGCAGAACCCAATGCGGGATTCACTCTCACGACCCTGAGATCATGACCTGAGCTGAAACCAAGAGTCAGACGTTCAACCGACTGAACTCCAGATGCCCCTTTAAAAGTGAATTTTTTATTAAAAAAAAAAACACCAAAACACCATACGGGATTTCGATTTCGTAACGTGAAAAGACACAAAAGGGAGAGGAGTGAAACACAATGGAAAAGAGAAATGCCTCTAACCAAGCAGAGGAAGGAGTATTAAGATATCAAAATAAGACACAGCCCTCATTAAATAAAATACCTACACATGATGTCTCAATTCCTCTACAAGACAATGGAATGTGAGAAACAAAGTAGCAGCTGTGGGCGGAACATTTGTATCCCCTCCAAAATTCATATATTGAAAACACAATCCTCAAGGTGATAGTTTTAGGAGCTGGGATATTTGGGGGATGACTAGAGTACAAGGGCAGAGCTTTCATGACTGGGATTGGCAACCATATAAAGAGTCTCCAAGGGGCTCTCCTGCCCCTCCAGCTGTGGGAGGCTGAAGCTGTCTACAAAGATGGCCGTCTAGGAACCAAGAAGGAGGCCCTCACCAGATGTTGAATATACCAGCACCTTGGGCTCAAACTTACCAACCTCTAGACCATGCGAAAGAAATGTTTGCTAATAAGCTACCCAATAGGGGCGCCTGGGTGGCTCAGTCTTTGATCGTCTGCCTTCGGCCCAGGTCAGATCCCAGGGGCCTGGGATCGAGCCCCGCATCGGGCTCTCTGTTCTGCGGGAAGCCTGCTTCTCCCGCTATTTTTCACTCTGCTTGTGTTCCCTATCTCGCTGTGTTTCTGTCAAATAAATAAAATCTTTAAAAAAAAAAAAAAAAAAAAAAAAAGCTACCCAGTATATGTTATGATGTGCTACAGCAGCCTGAATGGATTTAGATCGTATTTAGTAAAATCCTCTGGGTAGTAGTTTGGAGTGGGGGACTACACTTGAACAATCCTCAACTGTCTCCATTAAGTATTGGAAGAAGTAACAAGAGCTTTCGTACTGAAAGGACAGGATACCATCTGTAGGAAGACGCTAAGTCACTGTCCTATATTATGTGAGCTTTAGGGAAAAGACTAAAACCAAAAAACTACTTGGAACCTTCTTGATGGCACTCACTATATCCAACTGCATACCAGTTTTTCAGGAGCAAACTCAACATTTAAAGAGCACCTACATGGGCGACATCATGCTAGGGTTCTTTTATTTTTTCGAGTAATCTTTCATCTTCATTTAAAGAACTAGAGGCTCAAAGGTTAAGTAAACTAACCCAAGGACAGGAAGCTCATAACTGGTAGATCTCAGGTACAGTCCCACAACTGCCCCAAAACAAAGATGCTTCCTTCCTGCCACATCCAGTACATTTGTCGTATCTCAAGTACTAACTACAGTTAATGATACCTTAGAGAAAATGGAATGAGAAAAATTAGCACCACACACTGAGCATTTCTTATGAGGTAATAAGCATCTACAGACAATAGAGCCATGTAGTAACAGCGGAGGATGGGTGGAGAACGCAGAGGAATTACGGACACGGTAAGACAAAATTACCATCTGTTAGAGGGGCAAAAGTGAATTTTGGAAAGGACTTGATTTCTGTTTGGAAAAAATAATGACAAGGAAATCCTCCAAAACACTAACACTGATCACCCTTTGGAGGTGAAAGTATAGATTTCTCTCTTCTCTCAAAGCTCCTATTAAAAACTCATTTCCAAATGAGGTTTAGAATTCTTTATCGGGAAAGCAAGATCATTATTAAAGTGACACTTCCCAATTCCAGATGACTAATGGAAACAATAAAAAACCACAGTCCTTGGTTTTGTGTCTTTGTCCCCTGCTGCACCAGCCCTCTGCCAGGGGACCCAAACAGCTCTGTCCACCACAGGGCCCATGCTCTAGAAGCATCGCCCTCAACACACACTGGTTGCTAAACAGTGAGGATGCTCACTCTCTGCTAAAATAAGTGTCTACCCAAAAGAGCAGTTCAGTCTCCTACCAAGATCCTGAGTAAACAACCTCCCTCCAAGGTCTATTTTCCTCATCTATAAAATGGTGTTATAATCCCCATACTGCAGAATTAATGAGGAGCATAAATGGAAAGTACTTATCAGAACACGAGCATATAAACATGAGCACAGTTACTGCCTGTATTATTATACCATTATATTCATTATTGTATCAACCATAATTGCCAACGCTAAGAGAATTCCACTTAGTCTCCTTCAGGAAAAGACTCCAATTGTGTAAGTATGTCTCGTTGTGTCAAAAACTTTGGTTAGGTTCATCAGTGATCTTTGACATCATTATCACATTTCTCCAAAATGCTTAAGATTCTCTCTGCTGCTGGGGCACCTGGGTGGTTCAGTCCTTAAGCGTCTGCCTTCAGTTCAGGTCATGATCCCAGAGTCCTGGGATCGAGCCCCGCATTGGGCTCCTTGCTCGGCAGGAAACCTGCTTCTCCTACTACCATTCCCTCTGCTTGTGTTCCCTCTCTCGCTGTATTTCTCTCTGTCAAATAAATAAAATCTTTAAAAAAAAAACAAAAAAGATTCTCTCTGCTGGTTGTCATTTGGGGAGTGGGCTCAGGTTCAGAAAATGTTTAGAGGTACAAGTCTAACATCAATCCATCCTACCCAAACTGATGACTAGGAAAGAAAGGATCCTTTGGCAGTCTTCGAGCCAACCATAATTTCTGCTGGGTATATATAAAGCTGCTACGGGTGGATGCCAATCTCGTTGCCTCCCCTGCTTCTACGGCATGCTAATCACAAATCTAAGAAGCAGATCTACTCAAGAGTTCTCCTAGGAGCCTAACTTTCCCATGTTATAAATAACACAGGAAATAAATAAGAAAGAGGGAAAACAAATAAGAACAAGGGAGAACACAGAGTGTGTCTCTAGCCTCTAGAGAAGGTCTGCAGGACCAAATGTTTCAAGAAAGAATTTGGAAAGTAGAAGGTCTTGCTTCGCTCCCCAAACAAAAATCTCTGTGAGTGAACATTCAACACTCAATTAACTGAATCTAAATGTAGGTCCTTGTAACAAGTATGGTGTGTCCAGTAAGTACTTTCTTCAAAAGGATCCAAAACAAGGTTAAAAAGCCCACCTCTGCTTGGCAGAGCGCGTGAAGACCTTGGAGCACCAAAGCTGCCGGAGTGGCTTGATCAGGTTTGGTGCATTCATTCAACACCTGGGAAACGGCTGCCAACATATCTGCACCATGCTGGTAGGGCCTATGAGAAACGATAGTTTAGAAACAAGATTAAAGCTGAAGAACACAATCCCTCTCCCAGGACTTTTGCCTGATCAAAAAGCTTTAGAGCTTTTCTTTACCCTTATGTCCATTAAATGTTGACTCTCAAATATGAACATATGTTTTCTGCCAAGATTTGCATCATTGGGGCGCCTGGGTGGCTCAGTGGATTAAAGCCTCTGCCTTTGGCTCAGGTCATGATCTCAGGGTCCTGGGATTGAGCCCCGCATTCGGGCTCTCTGCTCAGCAGGGAGCCTGCTTCCCCTCTCTCTGCCTGCCTCTCGGCCTACTTGTGATAATCTCTCTCTCTCCCCCTCTCTCTCTGTGAAATCAATAAATCTTAAAAAAGATTTTTTTTGCGTCATCATCGTTCCTGCTGTAACGTAAGGCTCATTTTTGATAAAGAAACATTATCCAAGCAAGAGGACACTTGCTAACAAATTTTCTTCTCCCTAAACTGTAAATGCTATTGCCTGAATTGACAAAAATTCAAGTCTGGAGTAATGGTGAGAAGAACTGACTTACCTCATTGAGATTATCAGTAAAGATAGAGATATTCCTGCCTGCTGGGTGCTCTGGTATCAGCCACTGACTACATAAGCAGGGAATGGAGATGAGAAGATAATTACAGCAGTGATACTCAGGTGGTTACACCTATCACAATAATGATGCCCATGACGATGACGATGATGATAAAAGTAATGATATGAATTGTAACTGACGAAACCCCGTCTCATGCGAGGCACAACACTGGATTCACTCACTCCTCCTCCTCCCCTTCTCCTCCTCTCTATTCCACATGCAATGTGCTATCCCCAAAATGATTTGAGCTTCTCAAAGAAATGCACAGGTCCGTCCTCAGCTTTCCTTGTAACCACTGAGTGATATCATAGTTTGCTCTAACAAACTACTGGCTGACAAAATTTGCCGGGCTGGATTCTACCATTTCACTGTCTGGCAAAACCGTAATCATCTTCCAAAACTGGAAAATTTTGGCAGACGTTGAGGTGGAATACTGAATAAGTTATCAACAGACTCTGACCTGCTTTGATATCTCACTTCTCCTGAAGCTGAGCTTTAAGTGTGTAAAATCAAAATGTCGGCTAATAAGCCTTTATCTCGAAAATGTTGTCTGTGCCGGTAACTCAAGAGAATTCACACACCCAGGTCTTGGGTTTCATGTGTGTGCCTTGTAGAGTGAGGCTACATTGGCATTGCTAAAGGCTGAAACTTAGAAAAGGGGCAGAACTGCTGAGATTTAGATACATCCTGATGCCAGATTTGAAACAAGAATCATCCACGATGGGGAACCTGGGTGGCTCAGTGGGTTAAAGCCTCTGCCTTTGGCTCAGGTCATGATCTCAGGGTCCTGGGATTGAGTCCTGGACTCAATGGGCTTCCCCAATCCCCTGGATTGGGCTTCCCATCACAGCAGGGAGCCTGCTCCTCCCTCTGCCTGTGCTCTCTCATGCTGACAAACAAAAATAAATCTTAAAAAAAAAAAAAAAAGAACAGTTGACTATAGTCCACTGCTAAAGTTACTATCCAATCTTACTAAGTTCTATAATCAGAAAACTGGAACTGAAAATTAATTTATTCTTACTCAAATATCCTCTGCGTGTCATTCCTCGTTTCTTTCTTACAATAAAAAAATTAAGAGCCAAAGAATATATCATGATATCCACTCCCAAGAATTAAGCACATCTTACCTTTGCTTACATATGTCTCTGATCGATGCTGCTTTGGCAATGAGTTTCTCCCACTGGACTTCCTTGCCCACAGATAGAGAAGGCACATCAGACATGGCCATGAAACGCTGCAGTTCAGGGTAGACACGATCCTAAGAAGGCAATTTCATAAAAAAGGTGATTTCCCAACTTGAGTTGAATAATCATCTTACATAGCATTTTTACCTCCAAATCCCACATTTGCATCACTAATTGTAATGTGTTTCTTCTAATCAGCAGTAAAGAATGCTTTTGTGATTGCTGGGGATTTTCTTACAGACCCATACACTGTTCATTTCATAAGACAAGAAAAAAGTGGCTGAATCTCACCCTAATTACAAAGGCTCTAATCACGTGTAATCAAATTTCTATTACTTTTTCCATGCAGATGGAAAAATAAATTTCAGAATTAAGGAAATACTTTTTTTTTCCTATCCTCAATTTCTCTGTGAGAATCAATCACCACTGACTACATTACAGATCAAAAGCATCACGCTAAACCAAAATTTCTGAATGCAATCATTGATGCCATTCCCCAACCCTTCTGTATCAAAGCGCTGTCACACACACTGACAAAACGTATTTACTTTGGTGAAAGGAATATGTTTAATACACAAGTGTATATCTGAGCTCACCTGCTTTTCCCACAAAGATGTCAACAAGCGCAGAGTGACAGGTCTTAGTTGTGGAGTGGTTCCAAGAAGTTGGATCACTCGAAGAATCTGTCCTATACACACCTAGAAAATATTGAAGAAATTTTGGTTTCACAAATGTAAATGTAGGTAATCCCAAGGTGACCAAAACAATGTGAAAATCTCTTATTATAAAGACAAAAACGGAAGCTAACTACAATATGACCCATCTTCTCAGAGGTGGGGGACAGTTTGGGGGAGGGACTAGCTAGCAAACCTGGGGGGATAAGACCTTATCTCAGACAACCACCAATGGGGAAAACTGGATATTAAATGATTTCAAAGAATTCTTAAAATATCATAATAAATACTTCTGGCCCAACAAGGGAAGTAGAGGTCATGGCAAAAGTAAGGGCTCAAAATTCAATGTATTAGGCATACCTCACTCACTTTTTGTTCCCAGGCAAACTGGTTAATATACAAACCTTGTGAACACCAAGTGTAGGTAAAGTATACAAGATGTCATTATATAATACGGGTTCCAGTGGTCTTCCCAATTTGAACATTAAAACCGGAATCAGATTTGGCACCTAAAATAGATATAAAGAATGTACTCATTATGACTTCTAAAGGAAATAGATCTTTAATGCAATCACTATTTTTTTTCTCTTCAAAAGAACAATGGGAATATATGTAACTCTGAAGACAAAAAAATGTTAGCTAGCCATTTGTAGTCCGTGGTAATTTCATAGCACCACTAACAGTCTATCTCTTTTATAATGACCTGCCAATTACCAATCAAAAATGCTTTTCTTAAACAAGGATGATGAACTCTCAGCAATACAAAAGTAGTTAAAATATATCCTGACCCAAAGAAGTCTGCAGTTCTAATAAGAACCTAAAACATAGGATATATAAACAAAAAATAACTGTACAGTGAAATGTGTTATTCCAATATGTAATAAGTAAAATTAGTTGTACTGCAAGAGGGTGGTTAATGGACAAAAATTTCCCTCCAGGTGTCCATTTCAATCCCTATGTATAACACAATAAAAGGAGAAGTGCAATTCATTTGTGGATCAAAAAACATAATTCTGTTAAGAGAGCAATATTTTCCAAATAGATCTACAGATTCAACACAATCCCATCAAAATCCCAGCTGGCTTATTTGCCAAAATTGAAAAACTGATTCTTGGGCCACCTGGGTGGCTCAGTGGGTTAAGCCTCTGCCTTCGGCTCAGGTCATGATGTCAGGGGCCTGAGATCAAGCCCCACATCAGGCTCTCTGCTCAGCGGGGAGCCTGCTTCCCCCTCTCCCTCTGCCTGCCTCTCTGCCTACTTGTGATCTCTCTCCTCTTTGTCAAATAAATAAATAAAATCTTAAAAAAAAGAAAAACCGATTCTAAAACTCGGGTGGAAAGGCGAGGGATCCCAAATAGCCAAAACGATCTTGAAAAAGAAAAAAGCTTGAGACTGAAACTTCTCAATTTCAAAATTTACTACAAAGCTACAGTAATCAAACAACTGTGGTACCGGCAATAACAACAAAAAATATAAACCAATGAAATCGAACTAAGAGTCTAGGAATAAAACCTTATATTCGTGTTCTATTGATTTTTGATAAATATGCCAAGAAAAATGGAGAAAGAAGAGAGTCTGAAAAATGGTGTGGATTTCAACAACTAATATCCACACACAAAAGAATCAGTCTGGGCCCTTTTCTCACACAACACATAAAAATTAACTCACAATAAATTTTGGACCTAAATGTCAGGGCTAACACTATCAAACTCTTAAAAAATATGTAATAATAAATGTTTGTAACCTTAGATTAGGCAAAGCCTTCTTAGATATGACACCAAAAGCAAGTGCACCTAAAGAAAAAAATAGATTTCATCGAATTAAAAGTATTTGACCTTCAACGGACACTGGAAAGAAAATGAAAAGACAAACCCACAAAGCAGGGGAAAATTTTTTTTACAAATCATCTATCTAATAAGGGATTTGTATCCAGAATATATAAAGAATTCTTATAATTTAATAATGAAAGGACAAATAACCCAATTCTAAAAGAGCAAAGGATCCAAAGAAGATAAAGAAATGTTAATAAAGACCGAGACATTCAACCATCATTAGCCATGACATAATTGCAAATCAAAAGCAGAATGACATACCACTTTAACATCCAATAGGATCTAGAATAAAGAAAAAAAGATACACAATAGAAAATGTTGGTAAGGCTATGGAGAATATGAAACCCTCATACACTCCTGGTATGTATATAAAATGATGCAGCCCCTTCAGAAAACAGTCTGGCAGTTTATCAAATGTTAAACAGAATTACCATACGAGCTAGCAATTCTACTTCTAGGTATCTACCCAAGATAAATGAAAACATATCCACACAAAAAACTCCTACGTGAATGTTCAGAGCAACATAATTCACAATAGCCAAAGAGCAGGGACAACCCAGGTGTCCATCAACTGATGAACCATAAAAAGGGAAAGAAACCTTGCAAACATGTCAAGTGCAAGAAGACAGTAACGAAAGACTACATATTATGATTCCATTTACATGAAATGTCCAGAATAGGTAAATCTAAAGAGACAGAAAGTAATTGCTTAAGATCGGAAAGGTATAGAGGGAAATGGGGAGTGATTGCTAATGGGTACAAGATTTCTTGGGGGGATGATGAAAATGTTCTCAAACTATAATTACATTTGCACAGCTCTGTGACTATACTAAGTCACCAAATTGTACATTTTGAGATGAATTATAAAGCATATAGAGCATAAAACATGTGAATCATATCTTAATAAAGCTCTTTTTAAATAATTTGCAACTCAAAATCTAGGGGTGCCTGGATGGCTCAGGGTTAAAGCATCTGCCTTCGGCTCAGGTCATGATCTCAGGGTCCTGGGATTGAGCCCCGCATCAGGCTCTCTGCTTAGTGGGGAGTCTGCTTCCCCCCTCTCAGTCTGCCTGCCTCTCTGCCTACTTGTGATCTCTTTCAAATAAATAAATAAAATCTTTAAAAAAAATTCAATTCAAAATCTAAAAGTGAATACTTATTATTGATGGCACAATGCAGCTCCAAAAAAATTTTATTTACCTTCCAGTGCATTTCACACTTTTATTATCTAGAATGTTAAGTTTCCTCTATGTGCTGTAATCTTAGAAAGCCTGTTCCTTCTGAGCTGAGGAAGACATCTATTTTAATTCACTTTCAAGAAGAAAGAAAAATCCTCTACTAACCTGCTAATCAAAAAGTAATGGTTAAACATTAATTCATTAATGAGCCTGGCCATGATATACCACGGCAGCATTTGGAGCTACGCATGTAATGGCTAGATGCACAGCACACAGCCAGAATTGATGTTTTTAACAAGTGCTGGGGTTCTATTAGAACACAACTTCCATCACCCTACTTTGAGCAAATGAAGGGAGACAAATTTTTGAATTGGCTTCATATTCCCCATTTTAATTAAAAACAAAAGGTTACCTTATATTGCATTGCCCAAGTTTCAATTACCCCTTCTGGTAAGATTTCTACTAAGACACTTTGACAGATTCGTAGTTCTGGGAAGGCAATCAGTACATATACTGACATTTTTTTTTTTTTTTCATTTACTGACATTTTATAGAATAGTGTATTTAGCCATACGACTTTTAAACAACTGTTTTAATTATATTGTCAGAAAAGAAATAAAGTACTCTATGTTGAAGAGTATAGTTTTTTTGTTTCTTTTTTTTTTTTTTTGGACAAGACTCAGACTTAAAGAAGTATGTATGGGTGTTTATTTTTTTCTGGTGAGTTCGTAAGTGGGAAAATTTTACTGTACATAATCTTAATACACTTCAGAGGCTATTATAACCCAAAGTAAATTGTCAAAAGTCAATGGGAAGAACAAAATAGGGGAAACCACAAATACAAATATACACATATGGAAAATATTTTTTGCATAAAGTACAGACTATTGTTTTCCTAATGAAGTAACATGTGTATTGACTGACTTACTTGAGATGGAATTATGGGCTAGTGATTCCTCTGCTTTTTTTTTTAAGATTATTATTTATTTGAAAGATAAAGTGTGAAAGAGAGAGAGATCACAATAGGGAGGAGGGGTAGAGGCAGAAGCAGACTCCTCACTGAGCAGGGAGCCCGATGCAGGACTCAGTCCCAGGACCCTGTAATAATGACCTGAGCCAAAGGCAGACACTTAACTGACTGAGCGACCCAAGCACCCAATTCCTCTGCTCTTAAGCATTCCACTGTGAGGCAGAAAAAAAGAAAGAATTCTCCAACTTTAAATTTAAAATAAGCTGGAAAGTGCCCTATAATTCAGTCTCATGATCTTCTGGTTTCAGAAAATTCTATGCTTTTGCTTCCCTCCTTCAGAATTCAAGTCAATGATAAATAATTGATTTAGAATGATGGGAGCAGTGCCTAGGTGGCTCAGTTGGTTAAGCAACCAAATCCTGATTTTGGCTCAGGTCATGATCTCAGGGCCGTGAGATCAAGCCCAGAGTTGGGCTCCCTGGTGGGCATGGAGCCAGCTTAAGATTCTCTCTCTCCCTCTCCTCCCAACCTTCTCTTCTTCTTGAAGAAAAAAAAAAAAAAAAGGTTTAGTTTAGAATGATTGGATTATTAAAAGAGCCCCCCTGCCCCCCCATAAAACTATTAGCAGATTCCTCAGCAGAAATCTTATAGGTCAGAAGGGGATGCTGGATAACATATTCAAAGTGCTGGGGGGGAAGAAAAAAGGAATACTATAACCAGCAGAATTTCCTTCAAAATGAAAAAGAAATATTTTTTCAAGTAAACAAAAGCTGAGGGAGTTCACCCATCAGAACTGCCTTAAAGAAATATGAAAAAAAAAAAAAAAAAAGAAATATGAAAGGAAATCCTGCAAGTTGAAATTAAAGGCTATTAGACAGCAACATAAAAAGTATATCAAAGTATAAATCTCAGTGATAAAGGTAAATAAAGAGAAGAACACAGAATAGTATAATACTATAATGATAGTAACATAAATCAGTTAAATTCTCATATGGGAGTTAAAAGGCAAATGTATAAATGACGATAACTATAAAAATATGTTAATGGTACCTAATATAAAAAGATGTGATTTGTGACAACAACAACAAAGTGTGGGGACAATAAAAAGAGCTTCTGTAGGCAACAGAAGTTGTTAACAGCTTATAATACACTGTTATAGCTATAAGATGTTTTCTATAAGCCCATGGTAAACACAAACAAAATACCTATAGAAGATAAAAAAAAAGATAATGAGTAAGGAATCAAAGCATGTCACTACAAAAAAAAAAACAATAATAACCAATGAAACACAAAGTAAGATAGCAACACAGGAAATGAAGGACAAAAAACTCTAAGACCAGGGCACCTGGTCGGCTGTCAATTAAGTGTCCGACTCTTGGTTTCAGCTCAAGTCATGATCTCAGGGTGGGTCCTGAGATCAAGCTGGGCATCAGGCTCCCTGCTCAATGGGGAGTCTGATTGAAGATTCTATCCCTCTGCCTCTCCCAACTTGCTCTCTTTCTCAAAAATATATAAATATGGGGTGCCTGGGTGGCTCAGTGGGTTAAAGCCTCTGCCTTCAGCTCAGGTCATGATCTCAGGGTTCTGGGATCGAGCCCCTCATTGGGCTCTCTGCTCAGCAGGGAGTCTGCTTCTCCCCCTCCCCCCCACCTGCCTCGCTGCCTACTCGTGATCTCTCTCTCTCTCTCTTTCTCTGTCAAATAAATAAAATCTTTAAAAATATATATATATATGAATACATCTTTTTTTAAACAAAAGCTGTAAGATTGATAGAAAATAATGAACAAATGGCAATATTAAAGCTTTCTCTATTTGTGATTACTTTAAATGTAAATTGGTTAAACTCCCACATCAAAATATAGAGTGACTGACAAGATAAAAACCAAGATACAAATATATGCTGACTACAAAAGGCTTACTTCACATTTAAGGACACACATTGGCTAAAAATGAATGTATGAAAGAAGATATTCCAAGCAAATGGTAACCAAAAGAGAGCAAGGATAGCCATATACTTATATCATAAGACAAAGACCTTAAGTCAACAATTGTCATGAGAAACAAAGACGTTATGATAAAAAGGGTCAATTCACCAGGCGGTAATTATAAATATGTAAGTATCCAACATCAGGGCAATATATGTAAGCCTAAATATACGAAGCAAACATTTATAGAACTAAAGGGGGGAAAAATAAGAACATAAGAGATTTCATCACTCCACTTTCAATAATGGATAGAACATCCAGGCAGAAGATTAAGAAGGGAAGAGAGGACATGTGTACTATACACCAATGTACCTGACATACACAAAACATTCCATCCAACAGCAGCAAAATACAAACTCTTTTCAAGTATGCATGAAATATTCTCCAGAATAGATCACATGTTAGGTCACAAAATAACCCTCAAAAAGTCTAGGAAGATTGCAAGATCCTGGACGGCTCAGTTGGTTGTGTCTGCCTTTGGCTCAGGTCATGATCCTGGAGTCCTGGGATGGAGCCCCACATTAGGTTACCTGTTCAGCGAGGAGCCTGCTTCTCCCACTCCCTCTGCCACTACCCCTACTTGTGCTCTCTGTGTTAAATAAATAAATAGAATCTTTTAAAAAATTTTTAAGGGGGCGCCGGGGTGGCTCAGTGGGTTGGGCCTCTGCCTTTGGCTCAGGTCCTGATCTCAGGGTCTTGGGATCAAGCCCCACATCGGGCTCTCTGCTCGGCAGGAGGCCTGCTTCTCCCACTACCACTCCCTCTGCTTGTGTTCCCTCTCTCGCTGTGTTTCTGTCAAATAAATAAAATCTTTAAAAAAAAAAAAAAAGAAAATATTTTGAGACAAACAATGAAAACACAAGATAGCAAAACTTATGGGATGCAGCAAAGGCAGCACTAAGGGGGAAATGTATAGCACTAAACATCTACATTAAAAAAGAAAGGAGATTCTAAATAAACTAACTTTGTACCTCAAGGAAGTAAAAAAAGAATCAACCAAACCAAAGTTAGCAGAAGAAAGGAAATAATAAAGATAAAAGCAAAAATAAATGAAATAAAAAATGGGGGGGGATTAAGAGTTGGTATCTTAAAAGATCAGTAAAATTGACAACCCTTTATCTAGAAAAAGAAAAAGAGAAGATCCAAATAAAATCAGAGATGAAAGTGGAGACACTACAACTTGAGCCCCCAAAATCTAAATGATGTAAGAGACAACTATATACAATTATACTACAACTGAATAACCTTGAAGAAATGAATAAGTTCCTAGAAACATAAAATTTACGAAGAATGAATCGTGAACTGAAAATCTGAACAGACTGATAACAAAGAAGGAGACGGAATCAATAACCCAAAACCTCCCGATGTAGAAAAGCTTAAGAGCAGATAGATGGCTTCACAGGTGATTTCTACCAAACATTTAAAAATGAATTAACACCAATCTTTCTTAAACTCCTGCCAAAAAATTGAAGAGGTGGGAATACTTCCAAAATCGTTTTATGAGACCATATCATTACTCTCATACCAAAACCAAAGACACGACAAGAAAAAAACATTACAGGCCACTATCCCTTATGTACATGGATTCAAAAGTCCTCTAACTCCTAGCAACAGAATTCCTTTAAAAGGATCACATACTGTGACCAAGTGGGATTTATCCCTGAGATGCAGGAATGGTTCAACATACAAAAATCAGGGGCACCTGGGTGGCTCAGTCGTTAAGCGTCTGCCTTCGGCTCGGGTCATGATCCCGGGGTCCTGGGATCGAGCCCCGCATCGGGCTCCCTCCCTGCTCGGCAGGAAGCCTGCTTCTCCCGCTACCATTCCCTCTGCTTGTGTTCCCTCTCTCGCTGTGTTTCTCTCTGTCAAATAAATAAAATCTTTAAAAACAAAACAAAAACAACAACAACAAAAAAAAAACCCATACAAAAATCAATCATGTTATTAATTGCATTAATAGAATGAGGGATAAAAATCAAGATCATCTCAATCTACATAGAAAAAACATCTGACTTGTGGACATTGGGGAGGGTATGTGCTATGGTTTAAGTGCTGTGAAATGTGTAAGCCTGTTGACTCACAGACATGTACTCCGGGGCAAATAATACATTATATGTTAATTTTAATAAAATTGACAAAATTCAGCACACTTTCATGATAAAAACATTTACTAAACTAGGGTTGGAAGGAAATTACCTTAAGACAATAAAGGTTCTATATGAAAAGCCCACTGCTAACAGCATACTGAATGGTAAAAACCTGAAAACTTTTCCTCTAAGATCAGGAACAAAGCAAGAGTGCCCACTCTTGCCATTTCTATTCAACACAGTACTGGAAGTGCTAGCTAGAGCAATTACGGAGAAAAAGGAAAAGAGGAAGAAAGGGAGGGAATGAGGAATAAATAAAGATCATCCGAATCAGAAGGTTCACAGATGACATGATATTACATGCAGAAAACCCTAAGGATTCCAACAAAAAGAAAGTTAGTTAAAACTAACAAATGAGGGGGGGAAATGTATTAAGAGAATTTAGAAAAGTTACAGGTTTCAAAATGAACATTAAAAAAAAATCAGTTGTGGGGCACCTGGGTGGCTCAGTGGGTTAAAAGCCTCTGCCTTCGGTTCAGGTCAGGATCTCAGAGTCCTGGCGTAGAGCCCCGCATCTGGCTCTCTGCTCAGCAGGGAGCCTGCTTCCCCCTCCCTCTCTGCCTGCCTCTCTGACTACTTGTGATCTCTCTCTGTGTCAAATAAATAAATAAAAATAAAATCTTAAAAAAATAAATCAGTTGTTTTCATAAACTAATAATGAACAATCCAAGAAGGAAATGAAGAAAACAACCCCTTTTGCAATAGCATCAAAAATAATAAAATACTTGGGAATAAAATAGTGAAGTGAAAGACTTGTATACCGAAAACTCCAAAGGACTGTTTAAATTAAAGAAGACGCAAATAGAAAAATATTTTATATTTATAGACTGAAAAATAGTTAAAATGTACATAATACCTACAGCAATCTATAGATTCAGTGCAATCAATACCCATCAAAATGCCAATGACATGTTTTGCACAACAGAAAAAATAATCATAAAAAAATCACATGAAACCACAAAGCTCTCTTTTCTTGAGGAAGAAACAAAACTGGCTACCTCACATTTCCTGACCTCAAAACTTATCACAAAGCTACAGTAATCAAAACAGTGTGATCTTAGCACAGGGGCAAACAGACCGATGGGACAGAATAGAGAACCTAGGAATAAATCCACGTATGTGTGGTCAATTAATTTATTACAAAAGAGACAAGAAAATACAAGGGAGAAAGGATGGTCTCTAGAAAAAACAATGCTGGGACAACTCAATATCTGCATGAAAAAGAAGGACAATGGACCCTTGTCTTACACCATACACAAAAATCAACGCAAAATGAATAAAAGACTTAAACACAAGACCTAACACTATAAAACTCCTAGAAGAAAACATACAGGGAGAACTTTGTAACATTGGTCTTGGCAATCATTTCTTGGCTATGATATCAAAAATACAGGTAACAGGGGCGCCTGGGTGGCTCAGTCATTAAGCATCTGCCTTCGGCTCAGGTCATGATCCCAGGGGCCTGGGATCGAGCCCCGCATCGGGCTCCCTGCTCAGCGGGAAGCCTACTTCTCCCGCTAACATTCCTTCTGCTTGTGTTCCCTCTCTCGCTGTGTTTCTCTCTGTCAAATAAATAGAATCTTTAAGAAAAAAAAAAAATACAGGCGACAAAGGCAAAAACAGACAAGTGGGACTAAATCAACCTAAAAAAGCTTTTGTGCAGCAAAGCAAACAATCAACAGAGGTTAAAAAAAAAAAAGGCAACCTACAGAATAGCAGGAAATACCTATAAATCACATATCTGGTAAGGGATTAATATCCAAGATGTATCAGGAACTTTTATAACTCAACAACAACAAATAAACAAATAACCCAATTAAAAAGTGAGCCAGGGAGCTAAACATCTTCCAAAGCAGATGTACCAAAGGCCACAGGTACAGGAAAAGATGTACTTTTGGTACATCTGGGAATGACTCTTCACCAGGGAAATGCAAATCGAAGCCCCAGTGATCTATACCACCTCACACCTGTTGGGATGGGCATTATCAATAATAACAGAAATTCACATGTGTTGGTGAGGATGTGGGAAAACCGGAACCCTTGTGCACTCTTGGTGGAATGTAAAATGGTGCAGCCACTGTGAAAGATAGTATGGAGGTTTCTCAAAAAATTAAAAATTAAGACCAATATGATCTGGCAATGCCACTTCCAAGAATTTCAGAACAAGTATTCATCTCTTTTAAAATATACTGACATGGGGCGCCTGGGTGGCTCAGTGGGTTAAAGCCTCTGCCTTTGGCTCAAGTCATCATCTCAGGGTCCTGGAATCGAGCCCCACATCAGATTCTGCTCAGCAGGGAGCCTGCTTCCCTCTCTCTCTGCCTGCCTCTCTGCTTACTTGTGATCTCTGTCAAATAAATAAATAAAACCTTAAATACACACACACACACACACACACACACACACACACACACTGACAAAAGTCCATTGATTGTACAGTTGCTTTTAGGTACCGGTTCTAAAACAATGGCCTTTCTATTTATTGAAACACAAACAAACCTTTCTCTAATATTTTAAGAAATATAAAGAGACTAATTGTTTGACTTGTTTAATTTGGCACTGTTAGCTTTGTTGTTGTTATTTTAAGATTTTATTTATTTGAGAGAGAGAGACAGAGAAAATACCAACACAGGAAGGGACAGAGGAAGAGGGGGAAGCAGGGTCCCCGCTGAGCAGGGAGCCTGAGGTGGGGCTCCATCCCAAGACACTGAGATCATGACGTGGGCTGAAGGCAGGCACCTAACCAAGTCACCCAGGTGCTCCTGGCACAATTAGTTTTGATAATGACACATGCACAGGGATTTTTAAATATTTTAACGAGGGGCTCTTGGGTGGCTCAGGTGGTTAGGTGCCTGCCTTCAGCTCAGGTGATGATCTCAGGGTCCTGGGATTGAGCTCCACCTTGGGCTCTATGCCCAGAGGGGAGTCTGCTTGAGGATTCTTTCTCCCTCTCCCTCGGACCTTCCCCCTGTTCATGTTCTGACCCCACCCTCTCAAATAAATAAATTAATTAAAAAATTTTTTTCAAAGAATTGCAGTATTTCAAAACGATTGAAATCAGGATCTAGAAGAGGTAGTTGCACTCCCCTGTTGACTACAGCATTAGTCACAATAGCCAGGAAATGGAAACATCCTATCAACCAATGAAAAGATAAAGACAATGTAGTCCACACATACAATGAAATATTATTCAGTCATAAAAGAAAGGAAATCCTGTCACATGATGCAACATAGATGAATCTTGAGGACATCGTATGTGAAAAACAAGCCAATCATAGACAGAACGATGCCACATGACTCCACATTTACACCAGGTAGCCAAAGCAGGCAGTCTTAGAAGAAGAAAATAAAATAGTTGTTTCGCAGGTGGGGCTGGGGAGAGGAGAAACAGGGAGCTGCTGTTCAGTAGGTATAGAGATTCAGTCTTGCATGATGAAAACTTGTACACAACACTGTACCATATACCCAACATTTTTTTTTAAATATTTTTTTTTAAGATTTTTATTTGACAGAGAGAAACACAGCGAGAGAGGGAACACAAGCAGAGGGAATGGTAGCAGGAGAAGCAGGCTTCCTGCCGAGCAAGGAGCCC
>CM053615.1:36747515-36779732 GCA_028646535.1 Procyon lotor | reverse complement strand
AAAGAAAGAAAAGAAAAGAAAAGTTTTTTTAAATCCCTTGCATGTTCCATTATCAAAACTAACAGTGCCAGGGGGCACCTGTGGGGCTCACTTGGTTATGATGGAAGTGAGCCCCGGACGGATGACAAAGTCAGTTGGTGGAGTCCATGTCTCAGCTCACTCCTCCATTCTACTTGGCAGAGCGAAAGCAATCAGAGACTCCAGACTATCTATAACCGCATAAAGAGCTATTGAGTAAGATTTCTCCCTGTAATTAGACAAAACATACACGGGAAAACAAGCTGGAGACAAACCAGCCATCTCCCAGGGAGTCAATCATATAAGGAACAGAATATAAAAATTTAACTCTGGATTCCCTGAAAAACATCCACGTTGGCAACACCCTATGCAGTTACACAGAAAGCTGCCTGGTCCCTCAGCTCTGTAATGAAAATCATGAGGAGTGCTATCTGCTTCTAAATTATGAGGAAGAAAAAGTGCTTTGCTAGTCATCTTAGTCATCAGATGGGAGAATATATATAATTAATGTTTACAACTATCCCTCTTTATTAAAGGAATGAGATAGCTTGTACTTTGACTATATACATGATACAGTAATAAATTAATATCCACGGAAATAAAGATACTAGTGGAAAGAAATGATTTAAGACATGGTCATCTAGCTAAAAGTCCAAAGTAATATCCGGTTTTCAGACTTAGGTTTTTACAACACTAGATCTCAGCCACACAGGTACATTCCTAGTTCATATTTTATGTCCTTCGATGAGATAAATGCTGAACCATCTTCGCATAAGACTTTGTCCTGTGAAAATAATGCGAGTAAATTCTGTGTACACAAGTGTATTTGCCATTTATAAAACAGTGGGAAGAAAACAGTATGCATTAAGTTGAAAAAAAACTACATTTTTATACAACAAAGAATGAATATACTTGGATGGTACATACAAATAGAAGCATAAACGCATTCTTTAATAATTTTAACTTTAAAAATTGTTTATTCTACAAAAAAGGGCATAATGTACTATTATGCCTTTGAACATTAGTTAATTCCACTTTCCGCACTTACTTGGCATAACTACTTCTGGTTTTGGCTTATTATTTAAGTAATACCTTGGAAAGCAGTCCATTGACGAAATGCTGAAAAGCTAATGATTTCTTTCACTGATAAGGAAGCTGCAGGCCTGCAGCAACATCAAAGAAATGCAAACACTACAATGTTATTCTTTCGTGATTCAGATTATATTTATAGCATAACCTAATTAATAGGTGGCCTCAGGTGTTGAAATTTAACCTTTGAGAGTCAAACAAGGTCAAGAGAAGAAAGCGGTCTAGAATAACGAAGGCCCCCTACTGGGCAATCCTCTATTTGCGATTCACTCTGGCCTTATTCCAGTCCAGCCTGAGCGTCTGATCTACACTGACTTCCGTGCTACTGGCACCTAACAGCTACTGAACGGCTACCATGAACACTCTCTTAAACACTTTATAGAAAATCATGATTATCAAGGGCGCCTGAGTGGCTCAGTGGATTAAAGCCTCGGCCTTCAGCTCAGGTTGTGGTCTCAGGGTCCTGGGATCGAGACCCGCCTCAGGCTCTCTGCTCAGCAAGGAGCCTGCTTCCCTCTCTCTCTCTGTGATCTCTTTCTCTCTCTGTCAAATAAATAAAAAAAATTAAGTTAAAAAAATTTTTTAAAAAGAAGAAAATCATGATTATCAGTGTTTCAAATGGCAAAAGTGAAGCTCGGGAAAGCCAGATAATTTGTGTAAGCTAACAGTGCAGGCACATGCTGGAGCTAGGATTGGACCAAAGCAGTTGACCTCCAAAGCTCATGTACCTGTCACTCTGCCCTGCCAAAGGCAGGGATAACATCTTCTTCTCCTTTGTATCTCTGGTTCCCAACGTACTATAAATGCTTTCAAAAAGCATAAACTACTCCTAATTTATTTATCTGCTCTGATTCCATTCAGCAAGATGGATCTTGTAATAGTGTTAGTTATTTGATTCTATAAAAAATCATTAAAAAAATACCACTTGCAAAGAAAAGGACTTAAGGATAGTAACTCTGACCAAATTAATGTAGAATTAGAAAATATACCTACTAGGTAAATGTTACCAGGATATCAAAATGTTACCAGGACATCCATCAGAATTTGAAGTAAGAAGTTCCAGTACATAGAAAATCAGGTCAACAACACAGAAGCTCCAAGTATGGAAAAACAGGAGAAATATCACTAGACCAGAAGAAGATAAAGCCAAGAATTAAGTCACTTAAGGAGCTTAAAATCCTAGAAGAAAAGAACTGTGATCTTTCTCTACCTAAACTTGATTTCCAGGTTAGTCTCCTTAACCATCTGAATCTTCCTTATCTCTCATAGTCAGAGACCATTTATATTTTTAGAAAATGGTGTAAGAAAACTTAAATTATAAAGTAATGGTTAGACACATAACTAACACACAAAAACCAGTGGGAAAAAGAAGTATAACCACCATTAATTTTTTCGATTGCTAACATTTTGACACTTCCTATAAATGGTAAGTATAATGACTGAATTCCTGTAAGCATAAAATTTCCTTCCTGAGCAAAAAAAAAAAAAAAAAAGTAGGTTTTACATTTCTATCACGATGAGACCTAAATCTCTGGTGGGTTGACTGGCAGAACAAAAGTTAAAAGCCAATGTCCTTTAAGTATAATGTGTGTATATTTCCTTTCAATTAGGTGCAATCAATTTCTACTACTGTATCCGTCACCGGCAATGTGTTTTACATCAGAGATGGGAGAAGGAGTCTGAATGCCCTCCAATGAGATATAATTAAACATAGCTCAGTTAGGTAAGCACTTATGTAGTAAAAATAGAGTCAATGCTTTTGAATTTATTAAAATAGTAAATTGCTCAAAGATCCCAAAACTATGAAAGGTCAGGTCAATTTATTGGGATATGAAAAACTATGCTGGACTGACCATGTAAATGAGGAGCCAATCCATATTACATTTGAGAAAAAACAATTACATGGCCAACACAAGTTGGCTAAATATAAAGTATGACTCCAATCATCCCTCATCTTCAATGACAAAAAATCCTTTGAAGATTAAGTAAATGGTAAATATCTTATTACTGTGAATTTTATATAAGGGCTTTAGTCTCAAATAAAAGACTGACCATGAAATAGGGTCTGCACAAATAATGGTAAACAAATGACCTTATTAGAATGCTTTATTAGCCAAGAAGATTAACACCCAGGATGAAGTGAAATTAATGAAAGAGGCCAGTAACATTAAAAAGGATTGATTTAAATTTCTTGCTACAATGAATAAGAAGACTGATTCCATTGCTTAGAGTAGATGTTGGACCATTAAGGAATGAAAGAAAACAGATTTAGCAAACTCCTATGGTGCATGATCTCTACATTAAGGAAAATCATTAGACTAGAAAGATAAAATGAGTGTTAGAAGAAACTGATGGTAACATTCATGATAGAGGGAGACAGTGCAAACCAAGAGGGAAGGGAAAAAAAAGGTTAATCCATGAATGGTGATAGAGAAAGTGGTTAATGGGGAGGAAGGATCCTAACACATTACTATGCAGGAAAAAAATTCCAGATGGATTAAAAAATTAAAATCAGAGAGAAATAATCTTTTAAGAAACTAGAATGGTAAGTGGCTATTTACATGCTCTCTAGAAAGGAAAGAACTCCCTAAGAGTTAAAACAATGAAAGACTAAGTAAAGACAGATACAATGTAAGAAGAAGAATATTCCAAAAATAAAGAGCTGCTGAATTTAAATCCATTTTAGCACAAAAATAAATTCAGTAACAGTTAAAAGATAAAGAAATCGCTCAAGGAGTGAAAAAGTAGAGCAAGGGAAATAGGGGAAGAAAGATAAGGAAATTATGAGATCCGTACAGGAATTCAGGATCCAAATAAGAGAATTTCCAGAAAGAAAAAACAAGGTCAGCAGAGAGAAAGAAATTAATGACAATATAATGAAAAACATCCCCCAGAATTCAAGGACTTGAATTTCCAGATTTTAAAAAGCCACCAATTATCCAGCCCAACACATGAAAATGGAAAGAGCCCAAAGTCCACTGACTGAAGAATGGATAAAGAAGTGGGGTGTGTGTGTGTACACCACAGAATATTATTCAGCCATAAAAAAGATCAAAATCTTACCATTTACAATGATGTGGATGAAGCTAGAAAATATTATGCTAAGCGAAATAAGTCAGTTCAGAAAAAGACAAATACCATATGATCTCACTCATATGTGGAATTTAAGAAACAAAACAGATGAACATGGTGGGGGTGGCGGGAGAAGTGGGAGAAGAGAAGCAAACCAGGAAACAGACTCAACTATAGAGAATAAACTGAGGCTTGTTGAAGAGGAAAGGTGCGTGGGGGGGTGGGGTGGGGGGGGCGCTCAGCAGTGAATAAGTGATGAGGATTAAGGAGGGCACTTGTGAGGAGCACCAGTCTGTTATATGCAAGTGATAAAACACTAAATTCTATACCTGGAAGTAATATTACACTGTATGTTAACTAACTGGAATTTAAATAAAAAGCTGAAATATATATACATACTATAAATATATATTTTATATATTTATAAATTATATACATTTTATATATATATATTTTACATATTTTTTTTCCACATCAAAGAATATCACCATGAAATTACAGAGTACCAGAAACAAAGAAGATCCTAAGAACTTCCTAAGAGGAAAAATAAAAACAAAAATTGGTTCACATAGGGGTGCGTGAATGGTTCAGTTGGTTAAAGCCTCTGCCATCGACCCAGGTCAGGATCCCAGGGTTCTGGGACCCAGCCTAGCATCAGGCTCCCGGCTCAGCGGGGAGCCTGCTTATCCCCCACCCCGGCCCCCCGCTCATGCTCGTGCTCTCTCTCTCTCTCAAACAAAATCTTTGGGGCACCTGGGTGGCTCAGTCAGTGAGTATCTACCTTTGGCTTGGGTCATGATCCTAGGGTCCTAGGATCCAGCCCTACATCATGCTCCCTGCTCAGTGGGAAGCTTGCTTCTCCCTCTCCCACTCCCCCTGCTTGTGTTCCTTCTATGTCTCTCTCTCTCTCTCTCTCTATGAAATAAATAAAATCTTTAAAATAAAAAAAACGGTTCACATAAACATATACTCAGGAATTCAGTAGGCAGAGTAACTTTGAATTTCTTCACACCAATACTATAAGCTATGGAAGCAATGGAAGAAAACAAGTAAGATGGAGGGCAGGGGGAATGGTTTCTTTCTTTCTTTCTTTCTTTTTTATTTGACAGAGGGAGAGAGATCACAAGTAGGCAGAGAGGCAGGCAGAGAGGGAGGGGGAAGCAGGCTCCCTGCTGAGCAGGGAGCCCGATGCAGGGCTCGATCCCAGGACCCTGAAATGATGACCTGAGCTGAAGGCAGAGGCTTTAACCCACTGAGCCACCCAGGCGCCCCAGGGGAAATGGTTTCTAGCCCAGAATTCCACATCTAGCCAAACTAACCAAATACCTGCCACACAGTAAAGCAAGTTGTTAGCTATTACACACAAACACGCACACACATACATGCACTCACGCACACACATAGAATTAACCAATTATTTGATATTCTAAATAAAGGATGCACAATTTCTCACGATGCAGATTGCTTTCCCACAAAATATGGGCAAAACACATAAATCTAAAGCTCAAAGAGAATAAAACAAATCTAGCAGCAACAAGAACTTTAAATTTCACTATTAATTTTTAAAACTAAAAATAAGAATATTCTCACATAGTGAATCTTAAAATATTTTAAATTATAAATGTATATAAACATATAGTGTAACAGACATTGGAGGACTAAAATGTGACAATGTTCCTAAAATAAAAAATTTCAAGCTTCATTTAGAACAGTCAGCTCCAATCTGAGATTTGCTTCAAAATAACATTACAGGGGCACCTGGGTGGCTCAAAGGGTTAGGCTTCTGCCTTCGGCTCAGGTCATGATCTCAGGGTTCTGGGATCGAGCCCCACATTGGGCTCTCCGCTCAGCAGGGAGCCTGCTTCCTCCTCTCTCTGCCTGCCTCTCTGCCTACTTGTGATCTCTCTCTGTCAAATAAATAAATAAAATCTTTAAAAAAATAAAAAAATAACATTACAGAATTGGTGACTGTAGAGTAGAAGGTAAAGGACACACAGACCACTTGTGTAGTAACTACTGAAGCTAAGGGATGTGTATGTCAAGTTTATTATACTACTCTCTCCACTGTTGAAGATGAAGCTTTTCCTCATAAAAAGTTAAAAATCTCCTAATCTCATATTATCACTACATAAATGTATTTTTTAAACAAGTCAGAAATTCAGTAAAATCCACTAGATTTCCCCAAATACACATAAATACACATATGACAGCATGTATTATTTTTATGTCAGATGAAATCAACTAAAAAAGGAAAACAAAAACGTCCATATTAAAAACCACCAATACGGTCGCCTGGGTGGCTCAGTTGGTTGAGCGACTGCCTTTGGCTCAGGTCATGGTCCCAGGGTTCTGGCATCGGGTCTCCCGCATCAGGCTCCCTGCTCAGTGGGGAGCCTGCTTCTCCCCCTCCCTCTGCCTGCTACTCCGCCTGCTTGTGCTCTTTCTGTCAAATAAATATATAAAATCTTAAAAAAACAAACAAACAAAAAAAACACCACCACCAATACAGTGTACAAAAAATGTTCCAGAAAAAAAAAAAAAAACATAAGTAGGATTATTTGTTACAACCACAAACAAAAAGGGTGAAGAAAAACAGAAAATTCTGTGTTCTTGCACCACAGAAAATATGCAGACATTAGGTATCTTGAAATATTAAAGGGCTAACACATGAATGACAAACCAGATTTGTTTTATATAATCCTGAGGCCCAAATCAAAAGGCATATTTGGGTTTAATAAGGAAAAGGAGTTTTTTAAAAGAAATTTTAAAGTAGAGTGGGCTGCCCTGAGAGGCACTAAGTCTTCTTTAACTAAAGGTACCCAATAAGAGAATGAGAATGCCCTACTTAGAAGATGTTTAATATACATTCAAATATCAAAAAGGAGAATAGCAGAGAAAATTGTAACAATTGATTTTGGACCTACTACTTAAAAAATCATAACCCAGCTTAATCAAAATTTAAGTAAATATTTGTGCACAAAAGAGTTAACATAGCAGGACTGAAAAGGTCATCCTTAAAAGACTTGATTGCAAAGTTAGCCTCTGAGTGGGATCCTGGAAATCAGATTTTCTAAGGGTTCCTACCATTCTTTACTGATATGACTGCGCCTAAACTATCTGTACGAACATAGTTAACTAAATATCATACCTACACAGTCCCCAACAAAAACGTTGAGCAGAGAGTTGCGAATGCGCTTCCCTAGTAGGTAACGCTTTACCCATGTTATCACGATTCCCTGCCGGGGGAATGAAGTGTAACTGGCCGACTCCCCAGGACAGGACACTCCGAAGCTTGCACCTATGTTCCCCAGGACCTTTTCCCTTGCTCATTTTGCTTTTTACCCATTTGTGGTAATAAATCATAGTCATGGTTGCAACTATCTCCTGAGTCCTGCGGGTCCTTCTAGCAAAATCCCTGAACCTGGGGGTCGTGTTGGAAACCGCTGACCAAAATCATCTTATATTTTGCTTTAAAAACAAAAACACAAACACAAAACAGAAAAAAAAAAAAAAAAGTTATGTAGATTTTTAAAAGGACTAACTTTTAGAGTCTTTCTAATATCAATAGTAACAGTAAACTTTCCTGTGAGTTATATACTGAACAATTACAAAATTTGAGGGTTGAGCTGTGGAGTTGAGAGTCTACTTAAGGAACTTAACGATTAGAATCTCAATCCACTGAATCAGCCAAACACAACTATGAAGATTAGAGATATAGAAAGTCGTTTCTAAAGAAAGAACTTAAAATATAAGAACAAGAAAAGAATTCAAGAAATCTCTGATGAGTCTAAAATACTACCTAGTGTAACAATGACTGCTTTTCATTTCGCAGAGGAAGGGCGAGATTCCAGAGCTGGACTGCCCTATACAGGAGCCACAAGCCACATGTGACTATTAAATTAGAATTTAAACTAATGAAAATTAAATAAAACTAAGACCCCAGTTCCTCAGCCACACTACCCAAATTTCAAATGCTCAGTAGTCACCTGTGGCTAGTGGCGACCGTATCACAGAGCACAAATCATACAACATTTCGAAAGTTCTACGGAACAAGGCTGTTCTAAAAGGCTGAAGGGCCCACGAATGCCTCAGATGTTTGCTACCACATCATCTGTAATGGCAACAAAACACAGGAAAACTTAAATGCCTATCCATGTGGAAACAGCTACATACATCAAGCTTTTGGTATTAAAAAAAAAAAAAAAAAAAAACCACTGATACATTGTAGAACACTAGTATCCTTCAATAATTGTAAAATAGAGCTGTATGAACTATCATGGAAAAATGGCTCTAACATACTGATGACAGAAAAACACAAACGGCAAAGGAACTTTTTTAAAATTTACTTGAGAGGGAAAGAGCATGTGTGCACAAGCAGGGGAAGAGTAGAGGGTGAGGGAGAAGCAAACTCCGCGCTGGGCATGGAGCCCGACGCAGGTCTCAATCTCAGGACCGTGAGATTATGACCTGAGCCGAAATCAAGAGTCAGACACTCACTGGACTGAGCTATCCAGGTGCCCCTGCAAAGGAACACCGATAAAATACAACACTGTTGTGGGCATAAATTTGGGGGAAGATGTGGCATTAATATGTTTGCTTACGACGATAGCATATACTACATTATATTGTCTGGATATTTTACATATGACTACTACATATTACTTTAGTAAAACAAAGAGGATATTTTACTAAAATTATTTACAACAATGCTGAAGTGATGGAACCAAACTAAATGACCAGAAGGCACAAGGTGAGTAGGAAAGGCAGGAATGGACGAGGTGATCACAGGACCCAGTAAAGGCTCGCTGGAGGAATCAGACTATGGCTGATTTCCCGCCCAAAGAAGACACTTGAGGTCAGCGAATGTCACGTCTGATCATGCTCCTCCCACCGCCTTCTTGCTCAGCTTAGTTGCCAAGGCACATCTAGCCCTTTATCTCGCTCACCAAACCTTATGTTTCTCTGTTTTCAAACCGATTAATTCAACTACTTACGAAGTAACCATGAAAAATATGTTTTATTGCCATGAAAAATATTTAAGGCTAATTGAGTAATTGGTCCTTTCTAGCCAAAGAATATTCCAAGTACTGTTTGTTATTGGAGCTTTGTGCACACCTTTGTTGCAATACACTTTGAGTCACAGTGACTCCTTCTCACGGTTGTTGCCCACGCTAGCCTGGGAACGCCTTGTAGGCAGTCACACTATTCCTATTCTTTGTACTTTAGCCCAAAACAAACAGAGAGCAAATACTCAGTAAACATGAGGGGGATGAAACTCAAGACTAGCTGAAGAAAAAGAAACAGTTAACAGAGTAAAAAATTTTTAAGACTGGCTACCTTTACACACACATACACAGCTACCTGACCTGTTGAGTACTTCCCTAAAAATTCCCATTTTAAGAATTATTGTTCTTGGGGCGCCTGGGTGGCTCAGTGGGTTAAGGCCTCTGCCTTCGGCTCAGGTCATGATCTCAGGGTCCTGGGATAGAGCCCCGCATAGGGCTCTCTGCTCAGCGGGGAGCCTGCTCCCCCCTCTCTCTGCCTGCCTCTCTGCCTACTTGTGATCTCTCTCTCTCTCTGTCAAATAAATAAATAAAATCTTTAAAAAAAAAAAGAATTATTGTTCTTGGGGTGCCTGGGTGGCTCAGTCGCTAAGTGTCTGCCTTTGGCTCAGGTCATGATCCCATGGTCCTGGATCGAGCCCCACACATCAGGCTCCCGACTCAGTGGAGAGCCTGCTTCCCCTTCTCTCACTCCCCCTGCATGTGTTCCCTCTCTCTGTTTGTCTCTCTCTGTCAAATAAATAAATTCTTAAAAAAAAAAAAAAAGAATTATTGTTCTTAATCATTTTAGGTTTCTATCCCACTGCAGAAATTGTGAGGCCAGGGGCGCCTGGGTGGCTCAGTAGATTAAAGCCTCTGCCTTCAGCTCAGGTCATGATCTCAGGGTCCTGGGATCGAGCCCCGCATCGGACTCTCTGTTCGGCAGGGAGCCTGCTTCCCCTTCTCTCTCTGCCTGCCTCTCTGCCTACTTGTGATCTCTCTTTCAAATAACTAACTAAATATTAAAAATAAAAGATGTATTTATTTTAGAGAGAGAGTGCATGCAAGCAGAGGAAGGGGCTGAGGAAGAGGGGGAGGGGGAAAGGGGGATGAGAGAGAGAGAGAGAGAGAGAAGCAGACTCCCCAATGAGCACAGAGCACAAAGCCCCATGCAGGGCTCAATCCCATGACAGTGAGATCATAATCTGAACCAAAATCAAGAGTCAGGTCTCACCCACTGAGCCACCCAGGCAGCCCTTTTTTTTACTTTTTTAAGTGGCTACCAGAAAATTTAAACTTATATATGGGGTTCATGTTATATTTCTATTGAACAGCACTATTCTTTATCTCCTTAATGCACCTAAATATACTAAATAGAGTTCCTTTTTCTGTCATACATACACACACACACACACACACACACACACAGAGGCACACATATAAGAAAGATAATGGTTCTCTTTTCATGTACTTGGGGAATAAAGTATAACAATAAGCCCAGATGGTCAAGGAACATGTCTATTTGCTAAATAGCCTAGCACCACTCCTTGAACAGAAGTCACTAGATACATGATTGTGAAATGAATAAAAGGGGCTATAAAAGTCAACCACAATTTTAATAATACCTAACTTTTATTGGGCACTGATTACATACCAGGTATTCTACTCTGGATTATCTCATTTATTTTTTTAAGATTTTATTTATTCATTTGAGAGAGATACAGAGAGAGAGAATGAACAGTGGGAGAGGCAGCAGGAGAGGGAAAAACAGGCTCCCCATCGAGCCAGGAGCCCAATGTGGGGCTCGATCCCAGAACCCCGGAATCATGACCTGAGCTTAAGGCAGACGTCTAACAATCTGAGCCACCCAGGTATCCCTGGATTATCTCATTTAATCTATATGATGAATTTAAAGGGGTCAGTTCTTCTATTACTCTTATTTTAAAGGTGAGAAAACACACACACAATTACAACAGAATCTCTAGTATACTTTGTAAGATTACAAGAATCTTTAGTAAAACCAAGAGGGTAATGAATAATTGAAATGAAACAATTCAGTTTAGATAATCTATACAGAAGGTTTATACAACTTTAAGCAATAAATACAGATTGAATGCCTTCTCTCTATCCCATGGTATTATACTAGGTGCTGTGACATTAGGAAGAATGGCGGGTTAATATAATCAAAACAAGGTATAGGCTAAATCCTGTTCCAAATAAATCCCACTACAATTATCCCATATCCTACCAAAATATTAACAAGCCTGACTAATACCTAATAATCCAGTCACACAAAATTCTTGTTAGATTTAGACAATACCTTGGAATTCGCCGTAAAAACTCATGTTCATATGGCACATTACAACATTGCTCCTGCACAGAAACCTGTAATCCTTACAACATTCCTGATAGGTAATTATTACTAGAGGTTGGTTGGAATCTACAAGTACTTAGATTCATTATCTGATCTGGGGATATTCCTTATCAAGCTTTAATTCATGTTCTGTGCTCGTTTGATGGCTACTGTCCAGGATTTGAGGGTGGGGGAGATGGAAAGGGAAGGAGTTTTAGGCAGGCCACCTAGAAAATTGGTTTGGGGTTCCAGATTCCTATCATCTTGAGAAACAATGGCCTTGGGCTGAGCAAGGCATGAAGACAGTGTAATTAAAAACTTTCTAAGAGGCTTAAAGAGGCAAGTTCCAACAACTGATCACCTTTGCAGGGGGGTGGGGGGGAAGCATTCCAATTTAAAATAAGCCTTCATAGGGAATAACTCAATTAGTGTCAATAGGAACTAAGGCATTCTTATTGAGCTCCTTTTTCAAAACCTATTTATTAGGGCTCAAATCTTGGCCCACCTTGAAAAAATAAAGCAATATTCAGTACACACTAAATGGTCAACTTAATTTTCAATGGGTAAATGACATGGCAAGAATAGTTCAGGTACTTGTAAATGCTAAATGTCCGGGTATGTCTTCATCGGCTTTTGAACAGTTTCAAAGAGCAGACATGAGGATTCATTAGCTCTTAGCACATATGAACCTGCTCCAAAGGCAGCCAAGAGAGTTGCCTAGCAACAGTGCATTTTGCATCTCTCATCATCCCCAAAGATGCTACAGCAGCAGCGGCTAGGTCAAGCCTCTCATTAGCAACCTGACAAAGGGTTTCTATCTCCCATTTTACAAAATTATTTTTATTTCCAGGTGAAGCTCAAACATTTACGTATTATCCCTACTGACAACATTTTCCCTTCCCTCTCTTCCTTCTTCTGACCAACCCCTATTTCAACATAGGTTTTAATGGACCCATCAAAATACCTGTAACAAAAGCAGGCATTCAGAATTTATATGCTTATTCATATCACGATAACAGTGCCACATCTTTGGGGCAATCAAGTGAGGAAGTTTTAGAAAAAGAAAAAGAAAGATGCTAAAGTCAAATAATGGGAAGAGGAAATAGGTAGGAACTCAAAATTCACACACACACACACACAAAAATCACCCCAATTATTTGCAAGGCTCTTGATTTCTTGGTTCTTTCTTTTCCCCCCCAACAAAAGCTAATCTCAACCATATAGCAAAATAGCAAAAAGGCAGAAGAGTCAAGAGTGGTAATTCCAGAGCAGATTGACAGTTTATAATGAATGTAATCCATAGGAAAAGAACTCTGGTTCCCAATTTAATAACTATGTTATAAAGCTGCACCTCAGATCAATAGCTATTCATTCCCTTCTGATAATATTTCTTAAAATATTTACCACTCAGCATGGTTGCCATGCAGAACTAAAATGTATACTCACATCATCTTCCTCATATACACTCAGAGATCCTTAGAAGAAAATAAACAAAATAAGCAGACTTCTCATTTCATGAATTTTAAAGTGCTTAATCCAGATTCTGACATAAACCACATACACCCTCAGTCTCTGAGCTTCCAAGCGATCATGGATTTCCCTAAGGAAAAGATTACAGAATGTGCGTGACATGTTACAAAAGATAAAGTGTGATACTAATAGACCCAGATTAAGAATGGTGTAAATGAGGAACATTCAAAGGCAATCGTCATCACACCAAGTCAAAATCGGTAAATTTTTTAAGTGATCTGAAAGGAACAATGTGATTTTTTTTCCCCCTGAGGCCCTTCCCCCTTTTTTAAATGTACACACAGCAAAGAATGAATCCTTGGGAGGATTTCCCAGAAGGGTGTCATTTACCACTAAAATATTTCATTCCAGCAGTTGAAAGACCATAAAAGGGTGAATGTCCTCCAGAGCCCCTAATAACGGTAATAGATCTTGTGTTACTATTCACAAGTGACCTCTCAGTCAGGCGATTTAATTTTTCCCCCTGCAGCATGGTTGGTTTCACACACAGTGTAATAACAGTTTTTGCACAAGACGATTCATCCGATTAGAAGAACTGTATTAAGTCTTTCACGAACAGCATGTGTCACTACTGCTTTAGCTAGGGTTTGATTTAAGACAACCTAATATATGCATGTGTGATTCTTCATTTTTCCACCATTTTAAAGGAGATTCCCAGACTTCCTTCAGCACTTTTGCAGACCATTGCCTGAATCCTCCCTGGCTTCAAAAAAAAAAAAAAATAACTAAGAACTCATCAGATGCTCACTGAGCACTTTAAAACAGGTACCAACAATTTTCCACCAGGCAACAGAAACATGCATCAGGCTCCTCGTTTCTACACAGGTTAAATGAAATCCCACCAATGGCTCCAAGGAGAAGAAAGAAGAAAAGGGACAGAATGGGCATAACTGGTTACTGAATGACTTTTATGCATTACAACATTTCAGCAATTCACCATTAATTATAAGGGCCACAGGGCATCGCCAATAAAAGCTTCAGATAAAGTGAACTAGTAGGCTGCCATTGGAAAACCTCAGCAAAGTGCAAAAAAATTTAAAAAGTGGAAACCAAAGGAAAAGGTGTGAGATGAACCAACCATGTGGCAATCCCTCCCACAGTACATGGTTCAGCATCATTCAATACCCACAGAAGCCTCAACCTGAGGACGTCTGTACATTTCTTCTGCTGATGCAATTAAGAAGGTTAAATGCAGAATCTCTGCAGTGAAAGGCTATAGTTGTACCGGGGCACAGGAGTTCAAGAGCACCTGACTCCAGCAGGGGGTGCGGGGAAGGGGTTGTCTCCAAACAGACCAAGTTCTGCCACTGGCCACCCACCGATAAAATCCAAAGGCAGAGAGACGAGGGGTGGGGAAACGAGAAAGGAATTTATTTCAGTCAGACTAACCTTGGGAAGACAGTGTACTTGAACCTCAAAGACTGTCTCCAAAATACCAAAAAAGACTTCCAGGTTTGTATGAGGCAAATGTAGGACAAAGGTCAGTGGGTACATGCAGGTGGTCAGCAAAGGTCGGGACCATCACTGCCTTGGGGCCCATCATGGATGCGGTCTTGCTGGCTCAGGGCAGTCCTCATAGTTTGAGGGGCTAGGGATAACTGTGGGTCCCTTCAGGGGATGCTCTGCCTATAGGGGGCGGGTGGGGTGGAGGTTGGGGGGGGGGTCTTTTGTCTCAGTTCAGAGATAAGCTAGAAAGAAGAACTTAATCAATTAGAAGTCTGAAGTCCTCTTTCAGTGACAACTGGAGACACTTACAAGGGTTCCCTTCACTTATTCCCTTTAATAGACGCTGATGGGCGTGGCTTTCCCCTTCCCTTTCTGGAAGTGGGCCAGCCCCTCCCAGGAGAGGAGGCACTCCTCCTCTAAGGACTAGGCATGTCCTTCCAGCTCACCTGCCCTAGGGGGACCCTCCTATGGCTCATTGGCAAGCAGCCTAAACCTGCAAGATTAAGGTCTCTTTAGACTCCAGATAGAGGTGAGATGCTCTCCTCCAGTATGATTATCACACACGCTCTGTAAGAATCCTGTTTCTTTCACAAGTGTGTATAGCCCTCCAAGTAAACCTGTAAGAGGGGATAAGACAAGTCTACTGTATTCTCTTGCCCATCCTGCCCGCTCTCTCACCACTGGAAACACGAACACATCTTCTGTTTCGAAAACTTCTAGGCACGCAAGCCAATCCCGACATAGCCAGCACCCTCTCCCTCGCTTCCAGGGTCACAACAGTAAGCCAGCCCATCACTCTCTTCCAGAATCTAGATTTTGGGGACAGTCCTGCTAAACATCTGCCCACCCCAGCTGCCAGGGATACACATAGTCGGATGGGACGGACATGGGGTTCCACTGAAGTCTGTGTCACTAGATGAGACACTAGATTGAGATGAGAGAGGCTGCAATTGTAGGACTCAGCACTCCAGCAACTTGCCACAAAAATTCCCCTTCTTCTCTTCACCTATCCTGTCGTCTCCTAACTTCTAGACCCTCGCTCTGAGTGACAGGTTAAAAACTGCAGTAGTAATCAGTCAGAAGTTTATTCGTATTACTCTCCAAGTTCTGCTGGGCGTTCTGTCTCAAATTCATTCTGTTGGGCACCTGGGTGACTCAGTTGGTTAAGTGTCTGCCTTCAGCTCGGTCATGATCCCAGGGTCCCAGGATCAAGCCCTGCATCAGGTTTCCTGCTCCCTGAGGAGCCTGCTTCTCCCTCTCCCACTCCTCCTGCTTGTGTTCCCTCTCTCGCTGTGTCTGTCAAATAATATAATAAAATCTTTAAAATTTTTCATTTTGGTATTTCAAGGTCCCCACCAACACTTCTAACCACCAGTCATATAACTTTATCTCCTTTCCATCTGAAATAAATTCTCATCTCCTGCGTCACTGCAAGGCTCTCAGGACCTTGCTTCCAGATATGTACTCAGTATCCACTCCAAGAACAGTTTCCCATCCCCTATCTACCTCAGTTTAAGAGAGGACTCTTTGCTGCTTCGTTCCCCCCACCGTGACCTCCCACACACGTGCCCTTTGCACGCGCCTTTCATACTGCCTAGGAGGCTTTCTCTGTCCCCTGTAGCAGGGAAACCTGTGCTCCCCTTCATGCACGTTCCACAGACACTTACTTGCCTCCACAATGGCACTCACCTTTCTGCACTAAACAGTAAATTTTCATGCCTCTGTCAACACACTAAGCTCTATGATTTCTGAAAACAAAGACTTTCATCTTAGCATTACCAGAACCTGCCATATAGGAAGTTTGCTAGAGAGAGAGAGAGAGAGAAAAGGAGAGAAAGAGAGAGGGGATACATGACAAAATGAACGTTTTTGAAAATGCTTAATAAAGTGAGGTATCTATGGTATTTCAAGCTGAATAATTCCACGATAATTCCACTTAACATAGATCAAGATGCGCCATTAAAAACTGAATACAATTTGACAACTAAATACACCTAAGTAGAGTGAAATGCCACCAGTGTAATTATCACTAATAACAATTCAGACTACTGGAAACAATGAAGGTAGGAAAGACTGGATTAGAGAAAAATGTTAAAGAACCAAAATTCGATTACTTTCATGTACATACTGTAACAAACTAATTAGCCAATTGTTGCCAAGTACCAGTCCCTGCTGATACGTCTTAATGAGTAGATAATGTGATCATTTTAAATTGGCACATTCATTGTACTCATGCAAATGAGCAAGCCCAAACTGCCTAAAAACAATAGCTTCGAAATCAGCTTATGTTTTAACTCAGCCTGTATCTAATTACCCTGAACCCTAAATTAATAGGATTTCATTTAATAAGATTTTGCTGTAATCTAACCCAACCTAAATTCTATCCCTGGACTCCACACTACTCCCTTTATTAGCCTGGATAACACATGACAATACTGGAAAATGGGGTTTTGTTGGTTCTAGTAGGGTTTATATGTACATTTAATATGTTTATGTGTTCATTCAATCAGGGGAGAAAGCAGGTATCTGTCCAGGAACTAATCTGACCAGGAAGTGTCCAAGGTCACTAGGAAACCAAACAAGCAAGACTGTTTCCCTTAAAGAATTCCTTTTATGAATTCTAGATCCAATTGTAATCTATTGAAAATTTCCACTAAAGACCACTTATATTTCAAAATAACTCTAGGACATCTAAAAATGCTCATCTGTGCTTACTCATATTCAATCATCTTTAGCACTGTTTAACTCTGTGGTAGGATATAAATTCAGGTTATGTATATTTTTCCATGATCATTTTCTCTAGGTCAGGGGGAGGGACACAAACTGTCTTAAATGCAGATATGATCCACGATCACAAAAATGCTACTGAACAAGGATAACAGGACATGAGGTCTCTGAAAATACATTGGAATCAATACACTGAGGGCCTGACACACAGAAATCAACCCAAGCCATTCCTTAACTACTTGCCTGGCTCCACCGAGTTTCTAACCGTGTCTACTCATTTGAAATAAACAGACTTCAGGATGCCCAATTGCATTACACAACTGTTCTGACAACTTGCCAAAGAGTCTATTATACTACCAATTATGAAAAGCTCAAAATTATCACTGATACGGTTGGAGTCCAATGTGCTGAGAAGACAAAGGGATAGAATCAGTCTCAAGACTTCTGGTAAGGAAACCTTACCCAAGCTGTCCTACTTTCAGAATTCTAGAACAGACCTTTCCCATCAAATCCACCAAATCCTGACCCATTCTTTCAGTTACAGCTATCACATAGGAGCTACAACTGTGACTGTCAATGGCTTTTACTCCCCAACACAAAAAAATCACATCTGAAATATGAAATATGTTACTACTAGGGAACCTACAGTTCATATACCAAAACAAAACAAAAACAACTACTCCAGAACCTCCAGAAATGTATTTAAATATTCCACTGTTTGTCCAACAATGGTACTCAAGGAGGATCATATAAATGTATATAAAAAGTAGTTTTTGTACAACGTAAAATAGGCAACATATGCTTCTTCTGAGTCATTTTAAAGATACTCTTTTTGAATTTGTATTCGTCCTACAAGACTTAGCTTATGAATCACCTACTTCAGGCAGTCTTCCTATTATGACTCCTCTGCCTCTCTGGGCTCCCTCCCTCCTACAAGACACTGCACTTCCCTGCATTATCACACTCACCACACGGTATTCGGATCGGATACTGCTATCTTCCCTAAGCATTGTGAGTCCCCCAATAAGGGACTTTGTATCCCAAGTTCCAATTAAAACCTGCATCCCAAAGAGGATCTCCATGACTATTTACTAAAGAACTGATGCCATCATCAGTTTTAAGCCCTTTCAAGATCCTGAATTAGCTCTATATCTTACCAATATTTTAAAGGTTTCAAACCTAATAACTAGCATGTAATTTTCTCCAATGCCGATAGACAATATTTTTCAAAGAGACTACAACAACCTACTTTTTTTGTTCACTAAGAGACCAGACTTCAATTAGATTTCAGAATCTCCCAGTTCGGATCATTACAAACAAAAAGTATAAAATCATTTTGACCATTAAGCAATAATCCCAACTGTAACCATGCTTGCTTATTTGCTGATTCGCTCGGACCTTCTCAATCTTCCCTTTGATCGATGCCTTCAGGAGTTAGGACTGAATATAGGTGTTCTATTTAGGTATAAAGATCTGGCTAAATGTGATTTGGCTATTTATAGAAGGGCCAAAGGGAACTAGCATAATGGAGGGGAAAAAAAAAAAAAATCACACGAGATTGAAGATCTGGCCAGATTTCAAACAAACACTGATGTTCTTCTATTAGCATTTAATTCTCTCTACAACTGACTGGGCCAATCTTAAAAATGTGAAGTTAGGGAACCTCGTTTACACTTTCAAAAAAAACATTTTTAATAGTTTAACTAAAAGTTGTAGAGACAAGAATAACATACTGCGTAAGAGCACAGACTCTGGAATCTTGTGTGCTGGATACAAATTCTGACTTTGCCAATTACTAGCTGTGTGACTTTGGGGAAGTTAAGCAAACTCTGTGCCTCAGTTCATAAACAGCAGTCACAGTAACTTCAAAGAGCTCTTTGTGAGTTAGTTAATGGATGCAAATAAAGTGACTAAAATAGGGACTGCTATGTTATAAGCATATGTAAATGTTAGCTATTTTTATTTGCTATTTGTTCAAAGAGATACTATAGCTTCTAATGAGTAGGCCACATTTAAAACTATTTAGCACTGGAAGATTAAGGACATTATCACAGTAATTGTCATAACTGGTCTACTTGGAATTATTCCTACCATCTTATTTTATGTTCATATTTGCCATCCTCTTGGGTTTATTCTTTTTTCCTTTTGTTATATTATTTAGAAAGTATAAATCACAAATTGTTAGTAAGGGCTTATGTGCATATTTAAACTTATTTTTCTACTAACATCAAGAAGGACTCATTTTCCAAAACAATTCACCCTTAGCACATTCTAAACTCTTTACATGATCACAATCCCACTACCTACCCCTACCATGGTTAAAGCTTAGACTTTAGTACCAGGTAATTATTTTCCATACTCTATAAATAATTATTTTAAACTAACTGCAAGGTTTACTGGATATTTTGATCACCATTCAACATTTCTTCTCTGTACTTTCTTGGATTCATTTTCCATTTTGTTGGAGCACATCCTCGGGGGGTTTCCTCCCCTGCCCCCCCAAAAATCAGCAATTCTTGCACACTTGGAAAAACCTTTATTACCAGTCATAAAAGTAGAATAATGGGGACAAATAATCCAGGAACAAAGTGATTTGCCCCAATTAGAAGGCAGTAATCCCCTGTATTCCAGCACCCAGTGTGCTACTGCTAAGAAATTAAGATCAATCTTTCTTTAAGTTTTTCTTTTCCCTATTTTTCTCTAAAAATCTTTCTCCTTATCCTCTAAGTTCTGGGAACACATTTAGGTACCAATCTATTCTTCCATTTGCTGCTTGGCTTTCAAAGGGTCCCAACAATCAATACCCTTGTGTCTTTTTCAGCTTAAGACATAGTTTTCTGTCATGTGTTAAATTTCTCTCCTTCATTTTCTCTGTTCCCCCCAACTGGAATTTCTAGAGAAAGATATTAGAACTCCTAATATTGACCCTCAGTGTCTTGACTTTTTAAATTTTTTTTGGTTTGCATATTCTATTTACTTGTACATTCTGTAAATCGTTAATCCTGTCTCTTCGTACTGCAGCAATCACATTTTCCATTTCTAAAATCTCGTCATTGAATTTCTTCTTTCTCACACCAGTATTTTTGCTTACCATATAAGAACAGAAAATCTAAATAAATAAATAAAATAAAAACAGAGAATCATAGAATAGCTTTCTACTATCTCTCAGGAATTAGACTGTTTTTCATTATATTCTCCCTGAGTTCTCTTTCTTCTGGAAACAGATTCTTTGGTTACTAATGCTGTTATGTTTTCTTAAAGTCTCATGAGCCTTCATTATCCATTTATATTTATGAAATATTATGAATATTTATGAATATATTTATGAATCAATGCCAAGTTGGCTGTAGGGAACTTACATGGGTTGCTCCTATAGATGTAAAGCAATGTTTCCTTCAAAAAGACTCTCCCCCTCATTTGAAAGGCTGACTCAAAAGAGCTGAAGAATGAATGGTAAAGGATGTCAACTGGCAACTTTACTTGGGAGTTTCTGGCCATGATCCATGTAGGCAGTAGACCAATACCACTTTCTTCCTTCCCTCTCCGCTCAATAAAGGAAGATATTTTTTATTCTGGCAAGGGTGGACTTCGATGTGTTTTCCCGTTGAGGGGAATCATTCCTCGCGCCTGTTTTGAAATTCAAAGTTGCCACAAAATCTGATCACCCCCTTCACCAACACTAGAAGCCCATCTTGGGCAGGTAGTTAGCTCAGAGTTTTAACTAGAAGACAAAGCTACTCTACTTGGTTTTTAACTGGGAGCAGACAGACCCCACTATTCCAAGTGCTGTTTAGGGCTTCACCCCACCCCCTCTCTATACTTAGCACTCAGTGACACGACAAAGACAAATGTTTCTGTTTCAGTCTAGTAGAACTACCAAGTATCATGATGATGTGGGTGGAACCGAAAATCACAATCAAACAATTTCTGTGACAATTCTAAGCAATTTACAATCTACAGACTCCTCAAAAGAAATTCTGCCCAATATGAACACTCAGAGAAGGCAAGAAATTGATACAGAACTCCTTGTTGGATAAAAAGTCTAGGCTTTCTGAAAAAAAAAAAAACAAAACAGTGAAGGGTTCCAATGCCAGTCAAAAACATGTTTCTTCTACAGGTATCTATGTGGGGTTTATATAGAACAAATAAGCATACTACCACCGAACAGAATAGATACCTGACCTTGAATTTCGGTCTGTGTTTCTCTTTGTCTAATTGTTTCATGTTGACAGGCTCAGCCCAATTTTGCTCTAGGCATAATTGATGCTATGGCTACGAGGGAATAGTCATACAGCACTTCTTATCTGTAAAGCTCTTTATTAAAAGTACTGTACATTCTGGCTTCGTTTTGCTGGTGTGAAGAACACAGAAAGCAGACTGACTTCAGGGGGTAGCAATTCATAGAACTCAGTGACAATAGAACAGAGTGCAAAGTGTCCAAAGACTCTTTGTGCACGTTCTTTTATAGAATGTATTTTCTCCTTTTCTCACAGCAGTAACTTACAGACCATTAAATTTCACACATTTCCTATTCATTTTCCATGTTAAAATATGGCTTATGACCCAGAGTGGAACTATCACAGGATTCTGCCCTGAAAGTCAGCTTTTTTACTATGAGATAATATACGACTTTTGAAAGACCAGCAAGTCATGGGCCATGAACCTAGCCACATAAGTGATTTCAAATGGCTCTGAAGTGTGTACACTTTTACAAATGGAAAAAATTAAGCCCTGAAAACATTACAGAGGATAAAATTAAATGATCAAAGAATGCAATTGTTCCCATTAAACAAGACCTTTAACTAGACTTAACAACCAAAACGTAAAAGGGAAATAAAAGATCTGAGAGTTGTAAACTGCAAGAAAAAAATTTTTTTTTTTAAAAAGGCATCTGTCTTCCCACTTCTGAAGAGAAAAGTAAGCAAGTACCAAGGGTTTGAGGTAGGCAGTGAGTTTGACAAAACTTAATTTGTTAAGTTCTTCAATGACAGTAGGTTTTAAGGAAGGAATATGTACTTCTCTAAAGTCAAAGTTCATAAACTTTTCCTGTTAGGCATAGTCCATCGGTCAGTCAAAAAGAAACTGATGTATGTTAAATGTAGTATTTAGAGTTATTCCATTGAAGTTGAGATACTAAGGTTTAAGATTCCATCTCAAGCCATCTAAGCCGGGGCGCCTGGGTGGCTCAGTGGGTTAAAGCATCTGCCTTCTGCTCAGACCATGATCTCAGGGTCCTGGGATCGAGCCCGGCTTCAGGCTCTCTGCTCAGCAAGGAACCTACTTCCCCCTCTCCCTCTGCCTGCCTCTCTGCCTACTTGTTATCTTCTCTTCATCAAATAAAATCTTTAAAAATAAATAAATAAACATCTAAGCCTACCTAAAAATTACTAACCCTTGTGGTTAATGTTCAGTCTTGTAATCTTGCCATGTAATCTTGCCATAAACTCTTACTATATATAGAAAGATAGATAGAAAACACATTTTCGACATGTACCCTGGGGCAAATAATACATTATATGTTAATAAAAATAAAAAAATAAAATAAATTAAAAAAAGAAAACACATTTTCTCAGGTTTTAAAGCCACTAACCAGGAGCCCTGATTTCCAAAAAGGCTAAAATCTTTTGTCAGGTGTTCTCCCTACATACATTTAGCAGATCTACTATTAAGCACCTAATAATTCCAGTAAGGTTTTTGCATAAACATACTGTGATGTGGAAAAATAGCTTCCTCCAACACCTCTGTTCTCCAGGATCAGATGGAGAATCTCACTCCAACTACTACAGGGAAGCTATAGTTCATAACATATCCACTCTAAAAAATAATTATAATTACATATTTAATATATAATTATATATTGGTTAATATATAATTATATAACCTAATATGTTAAATACATAATACAATAAATTATAATGTCATAATAATTAGTTAATAATATAGTTAATATAATATAGCTAAGCTAATAGATAGGGAAGGTTTTAAGAACTTTGCAACAGCATTTTCTTCTCACGGGGCCCAAGGGTCCGAAAAACATCTCGGGGGTTTGGTTAGGGGAGTCCCAGGTAAACACATGGAGTTTATCTGAAGCTGGCCTGTTGATTAGGAGTCATTAACCTCTCCTTAAGGAAATTCTGTTAGTCTGAGACATTTCCAAACTGTCCACACAAACTGGCCAGTCATTGGCTCAGGGTTCAAAATAAGATTTGACCTGTCCTTCTAAAAAGCTGTAGGGATGGGGCACCTGGGTGGTTCAGTCGGCTAAGCATCTGCCTTCGGCTTAGGTCATGATCCCAAGAGTCCCGGGATCGAGTGCCACAAGGTGCTCCCTGCCCCCAGGGAGTCTGCTTCTCCCTCTTCCTCTGCCCCTCCTCCCCGCTCAAGAGCAGGCTCTCTCTCTCTCTCTCCCAAATAAGTAAAATCTTTAAAAACAAACAAAAAAAGCTGTAGGGGCGCCTGGGTAGCTCAGTTAGTTAAGCACCTGACTCTTGATCTCAGCTGAGGTCTCGATCTCAGGATCATGCGCTCAAGACCCACACTGGGCTCCACGCTGGGTGTGACTACTTAGGGGATAAAAAAGAAAAATTAAAACGCTATAAAGTTCAGAAAATGTTCTCATTTAGGCATGGAGTCTACATTAGCCCTTAATTAACTCAGTAGAGTCCATGTTCACAATTCACTACCACTGATTTCACACCTGATGAAACCGAGGCCCAAACAATTCACAGGGGTAGGAAACAGCTCTCTGAAGCGGAAAGGATAAGAGGATAAGGACAACTGGACACTATCTTACATAAGCCATGACGCCATGTGCCGCAGTTCTCATTCAGGCATCTCTGAAGGCAGTCTGAATGACTTCCATCAAAATGAAGGAAAATAACACGAGCCAGGATCAGAAAGGCAGGAACTATCATATAAACATAACCAAACAGCACACCAACCTATCAACTTTTATTTCAAAAAAAACCCCCACTAATTTAGGAAATAGATGGCACTCTCATTTATTATAAGCACAGGCTACGATATGGAAAACTCTCTCTAAACTAAATCAATGTCTTTAAAACTTTCAAGACTTCCACGGGGATTTACACAGGATGCTTACTCTTGGAACTCTCCCCAGAACACTAGAAGGTATTCCCGCCAAGCATGTAAAAGGAACCTAACTTTTACTGAGTGCTGCCTGACCTGGCTTGAGTCTTCTGGAAGTTGAATCTCATGATGTCCGGATGAGAAAACTATCAGGATTATTAGTGACTAATGACAGCATTCCTAGACTGGGGGGTGGGGAGGGGTGGGGAGTTCCCTATTTTTTTTCAAGTGTCAATTTATTGCTGTGGCTCTGGTTAATTATCTGTTTTTGGGTTTTATAGGTTTTTTTTTTTTAATTTGACAGAGAGAACACAAGCAGAGGGAGCAGAGGGAGAGGGAGAAGCAGGCTATGCACAGAGCAGGGAGCCCAATGCAGGACTTGATTCCAGGACCCTGGGATCACAACCTGAGCGGAAGGCAGATGCCCAACCGACTGAACCACCCAGGCGTCCCAATTATCTGGTTATTTTAACATCATCTGCATCTAGTTAACTCTAAAATGATACAAAGGCAAGTTCCCTTCAGACCACTTAACTCTATTTAGTCTTCCATGGCCCTAAAGCTATTAAACCACATGGAAAATGCATGCTCCTTGGGAACCAGGTGAGAGATGAAGGATGAGAGGAAGACGAAGGATGAGAGGAAGGATGAAGCACAGAGGAAGAGGATCCATCAAATTGCAGGATAAGTAAGAAGTAACACAATGACAGCTTTTTAAAAAGCCCATTTTCTTACCGATATGAACACTAATAGAACACTGACTCATACTACCATTCAAATGCACTAAATATAATGCCTTAGAATAATAATAACAAGCATACCAAAACATACTTCATCTCTTTCGAACTTTTGAAATACTTTTTCTCACAAGATCTTTCCATAAGATTCTTCCAATAAATCATGGTGACACACAAACTGAATACTTAGTAAGCATACTGCAGGCCAACGAATCCTACCATAGAGGTTAAGTGAGCACCAAAGCAGAGGCGAAAGACAGCAATGAAATTCCTACTCTTACCTACCTATTTACTTAGCTTCTGCTTATCAGTAGTCTAAGACTTTTGTTTTTATCAACTGCCCATGAGGAGCACCTGAGTGGCTCTGTTAGTTGGTTAAGCGTTTGCCTTCGGCTCTGGCAATGATGTCAGGGTCCTGGGATGGAGCCCTCCATCGGGCTCTCCGCTCAGCAGGGAGTGTGCTTCTCCATCTCATTGTCCCTCTGTTCTGTCTGTCTGTCTCTCTCAAATCAATCAATCTTGGGATCAACTGCCCAAGAATCTGAGCCAAAGATTGCTTAAACATAATATAGCTTCTTTCTATAAGGTGAGAAAGGACAAACACACATGAAGTATTACTACATTTCATGCAGACTTGTCAACTTAAAGAAAGAGAAACAACCCACCAATAACTGACTACAATCATAACTCATTTCAACTGAGTCTATTCCAAGTATCTACTCACAATGGAAAATTGGCTTTTTCCAAATATTCAGTCCTTTCCTTTTGGCTACTTTACCTCTAACTAAGGTCCGGTGAAAGGATATAAAATGTTCACTTCATAAGATACTGTCAGAAAATGACAGTATCTCCTAGGGGCACCTGTGTGGCTCAGCTGGTTAGGTGTTGGACCTTTGATTTCAACTGTGGTCATGATCTTGGGGATTGTGGGATTGAGCCCCATGTCAGGCTCTGTCCTCAGCAGGGAGTCAACTTGAGCTTCTCTTCCTCTGCCCCTTCCCCTGCTCTCGCTCTCTCTCTCAGATAAATGAATAAATCTCAAAAGAAAAACAAAAATACAGTATCTCCTAGTTCAAGGATACCTCTTTTGTCCTTTCACAAAAACTCCACTTCTAAGCTCTTACTGATACTGCCTTTGCTTATGCATGAATCTGAATAACTCTTTAAGCATTTCACCCTACTGTTCATCCTAACAGCACAATGACACTCTCATTTCTTTCAAAACTATCCAAGAAATAATCAATGGAAGTGTAATATACCAACTCTGATTTCTCCCACTGCTTCTTAAACATTCATTGAATAAAAAAATAAATCTAATGATCACTCTACTCCTTGCTCAACCTTTTCCATCTCATGGCACACATGAAAATCAAGTTCCTAAGGAGAGTGGAGTAAATATCTGAAACACCAGGTGGCCAGAGGCGACCAGCCAAGCACCCAGAGCTTGGACAACTACCTGGGTGCCTGAGGGCTCGGAGGGGAGATATTCTAGGCAAACCTGAAATGCACTTACAACACTTCAGAGTTCCCAGAACACTAACTGAGAAGTTCTCCACTACATTTTTTTTTGCCTAGTTAGCATATTCCCACTTTTACTGCCAGGAAACTATTTTTCCTTTGGTGAATCATCCCACCCTCAATCCACATGATCCTGGAGACACAGACAGTTTCAGGGCTAACACTTTGGTCAGTTCCATGTTACCCACGATGACCAACTAAAGTGCATTCAAGTGTCCCATTCTCCTGCCATAACGGTTGATTTAGTGTGGGCACATGACCCCACGAGGTCAATCCAAATACCTCCCCGTCTCCCTTCCTTTTGGACAGAATATAAGGTTATAAGGCTTTGGGCTGCCGGCCCAACTCACAGAGGAAACAAAGAAACCATACAGTGAATATACTGTCAAGGCCATGCTTGTTCCAAATTCTGGAGCTAATAAAAGCTATTTAAGACAGATGTGTTTGTTACTTAGAACCAAAAATACCACCCTAGAATTTCAAAGACCAACGTATTTCCTGAGTATCAACACGTAATTTGATGTAATACATGTTGTACCTCAGCAGCATACAAAGGTCAGGTAACTCACTATGGCACTTCTTTAGATAATATCCAGGCATTATCTATGCATTAACTATCATAAAGATACTATCCTCTAAGGCGTCTGAACTGAAACAAAACATTTACTAGAAGCTGAATTATTCCAGAAAGTGAAGGGAAAAGTAAAATGGGAAGCAAAATGAAATGATTCCCATCATGCCTACACCATATGTGACACACAGGTGCTGGGAGAACATTACAGATTTATGTGGAGAATCAGACCACAGAGGTCAGAAGGAAAACTTTGTGTGATCCGTAGTCGTTTACTTGACTGAAAGGAATAAGCACAACAAGTTGGGGATAAAAAGAATCCAAATCCATTAACTTCAGATCTTAGATAAACATATTTATCCCACCTCTACAACTAAATTATTTCCTAAAGGAACACAAATTTTCCATAAAGAGATGAACGTTTCTTCCCGTGTTTGAAAAGAAGCATAAACATGTACCATACCTATTTGGTGAGGGAACCCTTCCCTTCAGGCTATCCAGTGGAAAAAAATTAGATTACTTTACCAAAAGGGAGAGGGAGTCTTAATAATGTCTGCTTGCATATTACACTCCAAGTGCTGTGCAGACAAGAATGATTGTTTACCCTCATAACCCAGCATTGTTCACCCTTACCATACATAGCAAGGATCCAGTATTTTTTTTATTAAAGACTGAATGATCAAATTGCCAAAATCAAAGAGATTAATGCCTATTACATAGGCATCTTTACCCTAAATTAATTAATCTGCATCCACTATAAAAGATCAATATTGGGGCGCCTGGGTGTCTCAGTGGGTTAAGGCCTCTGCCTTCGGCTCAGGTCATGATCTCAGGGTCCTGGGATTAAGCCCCGCATCAGGCTCTCTGCTCAGTGTGGAGCCTGCTTCCCCTTCTCTCTCCGCTGCCTCTCTGCCTGCTTGTGATCTCTCTCTCCCCCTATCAAATAAATAAAACCTTTTTTAAAAAAGTAAAAGATCAATATTAGGAGTGCCTGGGTGGATCAGTCAGTTAAGCATCTGCCTTCAGCTCAGATCATGATCCCAGGGTCCTGGGATGAGGCCCCGCGTCAACTTCCCCGCTCAGCAAGGAGTCTGCTTTTCCCTTTCTCTCTGCCCCTCCCCTGCAACTTCTGTGCTTGCTCTCTTTCTCACTCTTATAAATTTTTTTAAAAAAATAAGTTAATAGGGGCGCCTGGGTGGCTCAGTCGTTAAGCGTCTGCCTTCGGCTCAGGTCATGATCCCAGGGTCCTGGGATCGAGCCCCGCATCAGGCTCCCTGCTCGGCAGGAGGCCTGCTTCTCCCGCTACCGTTCCCTCTGCTTGTGTTCCCTCTCTCTCTGTGTTTCTCTCTGTCAAATAAATAAAATCTTTAAAATTAATTAACTAATAAATTAATTAAAATACAAGATCAATATTAGAACTAAGGGCTATTCTCCTTGGACTAGGCTGCAAGAGTTAAAAGTGTTACAAATGAGCAATGAGCAAATCTCCCAATAAACCATAATACCAGAAAAGCATCATGTATAGCTTTCACAGTGAAATGTGCTTTCATTAACGAAATGTTTGCATCAAGTATTCATTAACTCAGAGTAACGACAAAAAAAGAACAAACTGAGAAGATAAAAACAGCCCCGCAAGCTCCCCCCAAAAAGAATCAACCCATAATTTAAGACTTTGATCAAAACCAAAAAAATTAAAAAAAAAAAAAAAGACTTTGATCAAAACCATCCGCAAACCAAGAATAATCTATAATTTCAAGAGTTAAGCTTTACCCCCCATTACTGTTCTATTATTTTACTTTACCTGAGAAGAATCTGCTTGGGCTAATAATGTAGTGACCTTCAGTATCTGGTGAAGATTTTGTCCTTGATCTTCAACAAGGAGGTGAGCCAGCAGAAGGAAAACATGCACAGGAATCACTGTGGTAATAGGGAGCAAAGACTCTATGGAAAATAGCCAGTCACTAGCTGCACTCTCTTCTCTCATTACTTCAAGGATCCTCCAGGCTGTAAATATTGATCCATACATGCTGGTTATGGGGAAAGCAAGCTTGTAGGAGAGCTGAAAAACCAACAAAAAGGGGCATGAATAAATGAGATAAGTCTATTTGTAAGAGATATATTCATTTATTTTTTATACTTCATTGTAAAAAATCAATCCTGCCAACAAAGTACAGAATTTTCAATTGCTGCCAAAAACTCCTCTGCACACATCTGAGCTGATAGGATTAACAAAAAGAAAACGGATGGAACTCTAGAACACCTGATTTCAACTTTTCCTCCTATTTACCACTCGCGCCAGGTTAAGGCAGGGAAAAAAAATAGAAACAATATACAAGATCCAGAGTCAATGGAGTTTGGGAGGAAAAAAAAACCCTACTATCACTAAAAAAAGTATTCACCAGTGAGACAGAAACTTTTTAAATTTATTTTCATTTATTCATTTATTTAAAGATTTCTTTATTTGACAGAGAGAGACAGCAAGGGAGGGGAACACAAGCAGAGGGAGAAGCAGAAACAGGCTCCCCACCAAGCAGGGAGCCCAATGCGGGCTCGAGCCTAGACCCTGAGATCATGACCTGAGATGAAGGCAGACACTCAATGACTGAGCTACCCAGGCACCCCAAGAAAAGATTTTTTTTTTTTTTTAAGAATTTCTTTATTTATTTGAAAGAGAGTGCACACACAGGGAGTGGGGGGATGGGGTGGGGGAAGTAGACAGATAGACTCTGCCCTAGGTGTGGAGCCCAACACCGGGCTCAATGCCAAGACCCCAAGATAATGACCAAAATCAGGAGTTGGAGTCTCGACTGACTGTGCCACCCAGGCAACCCGTGAGAGGGAAGATTTAAAGAAAAAAGAGTCACTGTATTTGCCCACTCTAGTTCCAGTAAGAGACAACCCTGGGCAGGTGGCAGACTGGGACTGAGGACAATTCATTTTTGTAACATACAGTATGTTGACAGGAACAGCGTTGATTCAGCTGGAACCTGGGAATTAAGAACTGTGAGTAATTTCGGTAATAAGAAACAGCCTGACAGCTCTAAATTGAAATGATACCCAGAGAAGAAGTTATGCTTAAGTCAATCTGAGAAATCAGTCCTCACAGAAATAAAGTAGTGCCGTCAGGGACAGAGGGCAGACAGAACTCTACCAGGATGAGCAGGGTGCCCACATGGCTCAGAAGTCACAGACATTAAAGAAGCATTAAATATTGCCTGCTAATAAAAGATTCAATTCATTCAGAGTGTGTTGAAACAAATTAGAAATCTCTAGATTATAACTGTCTAGTTACAAGAGACAGACTTACACAGATACATCACTGAGAGGATGGGAAGTAAAAATTAAGCCTTACAGGGGCGTGGCTGAGTTGGTTAAGCATCTGCCTTTGGCACAGGTCATGGTCCCAGGGTCCTGGGTTCAAGCCCGGCTTCGAGCTCCCTGCTAATTGGGGAGTCCCTATCCCTCTGCCTGCCGCACCCCCTGCTTGTACTCTCTCTCTCTAGGTCAAATAAATAAATAAAATCTTTTTTTTAAAAAAAAGGTATATAAAAAAATTTTTTCTTAAAGATTTTATTTATTTATTTGACAGAGAGAGACACAGCAAGAGAGGGAACACAAGTGGGGGAGAGGGAGAAGCAGGCTACCCACTGAGCACGGAGCCAGACTCGGGGCTTGATCCCAGGACCCTGGGATCATGACCTGAACTGAAGGCAGACACTTAATGACTTAGCCACCCAGGTGCCCCACAAAAAATATTTTTTTGAAGTAGGCCCCACACTGGGGCTTGAACTCATGACCTTGACATCCAGTCTCAAGACTGAACCAGCCAGGCACCTCTGAAATTTTTTTAAATGACAGCTTTATTGAGATATAATTTGCATACCATAAAATCCATCCTTTTAAAATTTATGACTCAGGGGCGCCTGGGTGGCTCAGTCGTTAGGCGTCTGCTTTCGGCCCAGGTCATGATCCCAGAGTCGTGGGATCGAGCCCCGCATCGGGCTCCTTGCTCGGCAGGAAGCCTGCTTCTCCCCCTACCATTCCCTCTGCTGTGTTCCCTCTCTCGCTGTGTTTCTCGCTGTCAAATAAATAAAATCTTTAAAAAAAAAATAAATAAATAAAATAAAATAAAATAAAATTTATGACTCAGTGAACTTTAGTGATTCATGGCATCACAATGGCTAATTTTTATCACCTCAAAAGGAAACCCCATACCCATTAACAGTCACTTCTCATTCCCGCAACACCACCCTCACAGCCTCTGGAAACCACTAATTAATCTACTTTGTTTCTATTCCGGATATTTCATATAATAGGAACCACCCAAGATGTGTTTTCTGGTGACCGGATCCTTTCACATAGCATGTTTCCCAGGTTCGTCCATGCTGTGGTTTGTTTCAACACTTCATTTCTTTTCCTTGGCAAGTAATAGTCCATTGAATGGATGTACCACATTTTTACCATTCATCAATTAATGGACATTGCATTGTTTCTACTTTTGGGCTATTATGAACAATGCTGCTACGAGGAGTCTCAGAAAAGTTTTTGTGAGGACATAGGTGTTCAATTGTCTCAAGTATATGCTTTGGAGTAGAGAGAGAACATTTGAAAGCAAATTCCACTATAAAAACAAATGAGGAAGCCATCTTCCTTTTTTTTTTTTTTTTTTTGAGGCCATCTTTCTTGACATGAAAATACAAGATGCAGACATAATGCCTGGAATGTAACCAATTATTTTTTTAAAGGCGGTGGGGACTATATATTTGTTTTTGCTTATATATGTGCAAAGAAAGTTATGAGACAAATACAAAAGAAATTAACATCCACTACTCATTTTCCATTTGAGAGGGAGGGTGGGAAGTAGGCAACCAAAATGAAGGGTGAGATGGAAAGTTCTCATTGTATGCCATTTTATAATTTTTGAACCATTTTAATGTGTTATAAAATTTTTAAATAATAAATTATTTTAGTTAAATATTCACACACATTATAGCTCTTTCTCTCTAAAAATACTTCCCCAACCCA
>CM053615.1:36725479-36747015 GCA_028646535.1 Procyon lotor | reverse complement strand
ACATTCTCCTGACAGAAACGGTGAGACGAGAAGGACAAAGCGGACTGAGGTTAGCCAATGGGGGGTGCGTGGATGCAGTCCAAGAGACCTGTGGTCTTCCAACTGATGGCAGCAGTGGAGGGGACGGCACAGGAGACAACAAGAGCCATTTCGCCGAGGAAAGTGGCCTAAGGGGCCACATATTAGCAAAGGAAGTCTGAGGTCTTACAGATCTCAGAACTTTCGGCATTTGAGGAGATTTCCCACCTTGGATGGTCCCAGATGTAACAACATGCTGCCTAAATGTGTAAATTAAACAGTATGATAACAACCAAGGATTCCTTGCTCAAATGTGATGGAGAAGCACTAGGTTAAATGGAACTAGGTCCTTTTCTGTAGGATTTCTCAGAACCTTTACTATTACAGTCAGAAAACTCAACGAGGGGGCGCCTGGGTGGCTCAGTTGGTTGAGCGTCTGCCATCGGCTCGGGTCATGATCTCAGGGTCCTGGGATTGAGTCCCACATTGGGCTCCTTGCTCAGCAGGGATCCTGTTGCTCCCTCTCCCTCTGCCTGCGCGCCCCCCCCCAGCTTGTGCTCACAATCTCTGACAAATCAATAAAATCTTTAGAAATTTTTTTAAAGAAAACTCAGAGGAAAGAAATTACACAGCATCTCCAAAACTTATTTTGCATTCCCCTCTCACAGTCCAGAAGAATATACTAATAGCTACACTACTGCCTGACAGAATGTTAAAGTTCAAGAAGAGGAGTTTAAACCCAAACAGATACTTCATCAGGAGGTGAGATGATCTGCACAAACATTAAGTCCCACATTATCACTTCACTTTTATTTGAGGGAAACAAGGGTGGCTCAGTCGGTTAAGCGTCTGCCTTCCTCTCAGGTCATGATCCCAGGGTCCTGGGATCGAGTCCCGCATTGGGCTCCCTGCTCAGCGGGGAGTCTGCTTCTCACTCTGCCCCACCTCTCACACGTTCTCTCAATCTCTCTCTCTCAAATAAATAAAATCTTTTAAAAACATAAATAAATATGAGAAACAAGGCTGAACTCATTACCTTTTGGTGGTCGTCTCTGTAGGACTCCTGCTGTACCATTTCCAAAAGTTTCAAAGCCAACTGCTGCCTCGAGGGACCTTCTTCATCCATGGCTATACAGTCTTCCAAGGCAGTAGAAGACAGTATCTGCAGAACCGGCATCACTAGCACCAAGGATGACCTTGGGATTTTCTGACCCTCAGCAACAGAGAGGAGCTTCAAAGCTATTCAATAAAACAACAATTTACATTTAAAAAATTACTACCCACGCAAACAAAATGCTACTGTGTTTAAGAGAGATATGTGAAAAGTTTTCTCACCCCTTTACAACTGGGTCAGACATATAACTAGGACGAAGGATCTTTTCCTTTTAGAAAGGAACATAAAAATTAACTATTATCTAAAACAAGCTGTTAATGTATGTTCCTGATAACCTCAGAATGCTCTTAGAGAAAATACATACCATGGAGTATAAACCGACTCTAAGTAAATATGACTTTCTTTAAAATACAATTCAGCTGGGGCACCTGAGTAGCTCGGTTGGTTCAGAGTCTGACTCTTGGTTTCAGATTAGGTCATGATTTCAGGGTCCTGAGATCAGCCCCACATCGGTTTCCACGCTCAGTGCAGAATCCACTTGAGATTCTCTCCCTGTCCCTCGGTCCTTCCCTTTCTCCCCCTCCCCCCAAACATTTGCACGAGCTCTCTTGCTCTCTCTCTAAGAAATAAATACTATCTTTAAAAATAAATAAAATACAATTCAACTTTTGTACTTATATTGTCAGGCCCTTCCACCTCCCTCAACAGAGCCAAGAGACCGGAGGTCTGATCAGTGGGTTTTAAGACCAATGTGCATGCTTCCCTTACAAACCCAGGTGAGAATTATATTGAGATGCATTAGTAAAGAAGATGAAGGAGAGATGTCCTGCACTGTAATTGCTAAAAAGTGAATCAGGAAAAGTCTCAGAGTCTATCACGAGCAACAATCAAACCCATTTTGATAAATGATTTTTTTTTTTAACATGGACACTCAACATACACATCAGAAATACACACAGAAATATGTGATAACTTACATATATAATCTCCCCTGGACCATTAACAGAAGGAATTAAAGCAGAAATATATTTTCACTATTAGATGAACCCTAATTTATCAAAAGATGTTATTCATAGGCTTCCGAGCTAGATTATCGACCAATCCATTTCCCCACAACACCAAAAAAGTCTACAAGTCTTAAGTCATGTCAGTGACTTGCCAATATTTTCATCACTGGGAAGTCAAACCTGGACATGGTAGGAAATACAAACATCTGTTACTCTAACACTGCTAATTGACCTTTTCTGCCTAAATATTAGTCTTTTTTTTTATTGTTTTAAAAATATGGACTGCTTCACGAATGTGCATGTATCTTTGCACAGGGGGCATACAAATCTTTTCGGTATCATCCTAATCAAAATATTAATTTTAATCCATAACTGTCCCTGAGAGATTATGAAAATCCATTATCTTTAATAAAAGAGGAAATGTACACATTTCTATCTTCTACATTATAAATCTTCCAGGCATTTTCATAAATTGTTATTTACAACCAAGGCTAGTGTTAATAATTAAGAAGTATAACATTGTATTAATGCTGTGCGTTTGTCAAATTTGAAATCATCAATATCTGCTTGGTTATCCTATTCGAACACTCTTTCCCAATATACTAAACAGCCCATCTTCCCTACTGGGTGATGGAAATGCTCTATGAATAGATTATAGTGCTGGCCGTACAACTCTGTAAATCCATTTTGTTTTTTAAAGCCACTTTATTGTACACTTAAAAATGGTAAACTTTGTGGTAAATAAACTATACCTCAACAAAGCTGTTTAAAATGGAACTGAAGGGTATTATGCTAAGTGGAATAAGTCAATCAGAGAAAGACAATTATCATATGATCTCACCCATATGCGGAATTTAAAAAACACAACAGAGGATCATAGGGGAAGAGAGGAAAAAATAAAACAAGACGAAACCAGAGAGGGTGAGAAAACCGTGACTCTTAATCTCAGGAGACAAACTGAGGGTTGCTGGAGGGGGGGGGGAGGGGGGGGGAGGGATGGGGCAGCTGAGGGATGGACATTGATGTGATGTCATGAGCACCGAGTATTACATAAGACTGATGAATCACTGACCTCTACCTCTGAAACCAATAATACATTACATGTTAATTAATTGAATTTAAATTGAAAAATGGTAGAGAAAAGAATAACAACTATGGCTGTCAGAAGTACCAGCCCTGGCCAATTATACCTCTGGGAAGATGCATTGTGCACCACTCGCAGAGCAACACCATCAACAAAAAAGGGAAAACAGTTCAGAAAGAGCCTCAGGAGGAGGGCACAAATGAGCACAAGGCCAACAGACAAAAAAAAGAGCACAGGAAGCCAAGGGCTTCCCTCCGCCTGCTGCAGCCATTCTCAAGACAGACTCTAAGTGGAAAAGGAACTCACCTCAAAATCATGATGAATTAAAAGGCCCACGATGAGCTACACGATCAGTATCTACCTCTCTAAGCACTTTAAAATGAGAGTGCGATGATCGACAGATCATGGAACCGCACAACATAATTTGGACAGATCCCCATTACGACGGAGATGTTACCCCCGAGGAAAGAGACCTGACATTAGCATAAAAGCTGCATTTTAAAGGTGTGACTTGGTTGCCAATCGGCCAGATATATCAACCTGGTTTTTTACCACATTCTTTTTTTTTTTTTTAAAGATTTAATTTATTTGACAGAGAGAAACATAGCGAGAGAGGGAACACAAGCAGAGGGAAATGGTAGCGGGAGAAGCAGGCTTCCTGCCGAGCAGGGAGCCCAATGCGGGGCTCGATCCCAGGACGCTGGGATCATGACCGGAGCCGAAGGCAGACGCTTAACGCCTGAGCCACTCAGGTGCCCCTTTTTACCACATTCTTAAACAGAACATTTTACCCCTGCTTTAGTCCCATTCCTCACTGTTAGGACAGCTGAGATACTTGGTAAATTAGGGTACATATGTATGGAGCCTTGGCATAAAACACCTTGTGGGATATGAAAAAACAAAGTTCTATTTCAGAATGATTAATTAGGAAAATTTCTAGAACACAAACTCAAAGTATACAGGACTTTCTAGCACAGCATAATACATAGCTCAAGGGATTCCCAACACGTATATTATATGTACATTTTACTCTTGTGAGAGTATTTTTATTTACCTAGACTTAGGATTGGCTTCTGCTGACTTGCTGGGGTCTGCAGCAGTAAGAAAGCTATTCCAACTGTGACCGGTTCAACAGGAAAATCCTAAAAGAAAAACAAGAAAGGAGTTGAGGTCAACTGTCTAATTACCTAATCCAGGCATGATTCATCTATATCACTTACATAAAGAACTACACTTAACAATTTTAATAAATCGTGCTATTTCGAGATGCCTGGGTGGCTCAGTCAATTACACATCCCACTCTTGGTTTAGACTCAGGTTATGATCTCTGGTGAGGAGATAGATCCCCACATTGGGTTCCACCCTCAGTGAGGAGACTTCTTTCTCTCTCCCTCTGCCCCTCCCCGCCCCCGCACTTGCTCAAGCATGCCTTCTCTCTCTCTCTCTCTGACATAAAGAAATCTTTTAAAAATAAAAATAGGGACACCTGGGTGGCTCAGTTGGTTGAGTGGCTGCTTTCAGCTCAGGTCATGATCCTAGGGTCCTGGGATCGAGTCCCGCATCAGGCTCCTTGCTCAGCAGGGAGCCTGCTTCTCCCTCTGCCTCTGCCTGCCTCTCTGCCTACTTGTGCTCTCTCTCTCTCTCTCTCTCTCTCTGACAAATAAATAAATAAATAAAATATTTTTTTAAAAATACTTATTTTAATAAAGGAAACAGTAATACCCAGGGAGGCAGAGGTTATTTTTAAATCACAATAATCTATTAACATATTTAAATGTAGCAAAGCAATAATCATAGAAACAAAATCATTATTTTTCACCAAGTGTATCAATGACATAAAAAACAAAATGGGTGTTTTATAGTTTTATATATAGTTCTTATATCTCTTGCAAGTTCTTATATCTCTTGCAATTTACTTATTAGATGTTATTTGAGCCTTCTAAATAAAGAAAACATTAACACATTCTGGAACTAAAGAAGAAAGATCTAGCACATGTCACTAAAATTACTTCATTCTGAAATTTTACAGATGTAACTGCAAAGTAGAATTATCTATAAATCAGAGAACGGGCAAGAAAGAAAAAAAAAGAAAAAAGAATATGTGGTAGAACCACGTGTTAAGAAAATACTTGGAGAAAACAAACTAGTCTGACTTGCTGGGGTCTTTGTCAAACTAGTCTGACAAACTCAGAAGTAACAGTCTTGGAAGCGCTATTAACTCTGGCACAAATAAATTTATAATAAATATATATCTACGTCTCGGTTTTACCATTTAAAAAGTGAAAATAAACTGCAAACTCTTCCCAAGTACTTGTTTATGGACTTTTAAAAACCTGCAAAGGAAGAAAATTAAGGGGCATCTAGGTGGCTCAGTTGTTAAGCATCTGCCTTCAGCTCAGGTCATGATCTCAGGGTCCTGGGATCAAGCCCCACATTGGGCTCTCTGCTGGGCAGGGAGCCTGCTTTTCCCCTTCCCTCTCCTTCTGCTTGTGTTCCCTCTCTCACTGTCTCTCTCTGTCAAATAAATTTTTTAAAAAATCAAAAAAAGAAAATTAAATTGTTTTAATGGAGAATTTTCTCATTTGTGTCTTTAGGCCTATACCTGCTCACTGCTTGAAATATAATAGTTGAGAACAAAGCAAAGGCTATCTATTTGAGGACAATCAATGCATTTTTTAAAATAATACACTTACTGTATATACCATCACACCATTCTTTGCCATGATCTTCTCCTCAATTTCATTTCATATTCAGCATATTCATTTTAAAAACAAAGAAAAACCAACAAGGTCACTTAAATTTCAAATTTCCTGGCTACCAAGATGAGAGACAGGGCGCCTGGGTGGCTCAGTGGGTTAAAGCCTCTGCCTTCAGCTCAGGTCATGATCTCAGGGTCCTGGAATCGAGACCCACATCGGGCTCTCTGCTCGGGGGGAGCCTGCTTCTCCCTCTCTCTCTGCCTGCCTCTCTGCCTACTTGTGATCTCTCTCTCTGTCAAATAAATAAATAAAATCTTAAAAAAAAAAAAAAAAAAGATGAGAGACAAATTAAAGTATGACTTTATACTGAGGCTACACTGGAAAGCTTTCTTCCTAAAATCTATCATGCAAAGGCCACAGAGTAGTATTTTGGGGTTCTGACATGGACTAGAAACATGTTAAATGGATGGAACTTTTTAAGAGAGAGTGTGTTGGGGGAGGGGGAGCAGGGCAGAGAGAGAACCTCAAGCAGGCTCCATGCCCAGCACAGAACCTGACACAAGGCTCAATCTCATGACCTTGAGATCAGGACTGAGCCGAAATTAAGAGTCAGTTGCTTAATTGACTGAGCCACCCATGGGCCCCTACGTGGATGGAACTTAAAGGTGGGAAGGCCCAAGTAAAAATGGCATTGTCCAAGAAGAGGGAGACTTCAGAATATAAGGTGAACGGAAATGAGCTGAAGAGCAAGGCATCAAGACAAAGGAATAGTAGGGGATTACACTAGGTAAGCTTAAATTGCTTACGGTTCTGAGAAATTTATTGTTTGATTTTTAATGGAGACCAAGTAACTTCATGAGGCTTTTTGATAGAAGACTGTGTTAATCACCTCCTGTGCCACTTGAAATCCTATACGTATTGCTACTGGAACTCGAGCTTTCTGCCCCAGACCAGTGAATGGTCCCGAGGACAGGACAGTCAGTGAGGACTGGCTGATGCTTGACAAACCAACAAGAGAAACCCATGGATAAATGCTCCCCTCCTTCATCTGGATCCTTCTGAGACATATTTCATAACACTTCTCAGAATATTCTGTGCGATCAAGCAATTAGTTGTTCCTAGCACTGCGCCACCTGCCGATGCCTGTATTACCTTTCCCATTTCCAGTATTTCACGCTTCTTGTCCCTTTCCCATTTGCTTCCTGGCATCACCCTTGCAAATAAACTCCTGCTGCATAAACCATGGCTTTTGTGCAAACACGGGCTCTGCTCTTGACACTAGGGAAACTCAGGGACGACTTTTGGAGGAGCCCAGGCTAATTCAGAGCCTATCTGGAGCAAGGACGGAAAACACAAACGAGGAGAAAATGACTTTACATTGGGCCACAGATGTCACAGGCCTGTTAATAGCAGCGGACCTTGGAATACACATTTTTTTTTTAAGATTTTTTATTTATTTATTTGACAAAGAGATCACAAGTAGGCAGAGAGGCAGGCAGAGAGAGGGGGGAAGCAGACTCCCTGCTGAGCAGAGAGCCTCATGCAGGGCTCGATCCCAGGACCCTGAGATCATGACTGAACCCAAGACAGAGGCTTTAATCCACTGAGCCACCCAGGTGCTCCAGAGTCCACACTTTTTGTCCTCAGTTCAAATGAAAGCTTATCTCTGGGTACCACCAATGAAGCAAGCACCAAGTACACAGACACACACGGTGAAGAAAGGTGAGTGGAACTGAGTCAGCTGATGGCGAGGCCTTCCAGAATTCAGGTTCCTGACCTTCTCAAAGATGGGCTGTTTAGCTCTTGCTTCACTCTGACAGCCACCCAGTCTCCTCACTAGCAATATCATTTTTGCCTAATTTTGCTGCTAAGAGTAATGGAAAAGACCTTAGGTTATGACCATTCAAATAGCACTAAAAATAACCAAGACTAAATCCACTGCAATTAACACAGCATAAGGAATGCATCCATTTTCAGAATGCAACGGAACATATCCAGTAGAAGAACATAAAAATAACAAAGGGGAAAAGTAAAGTTAATGTAATATTTGAACTGCATATCCAGCTGATAAACTCAGTGATAGAGGCAAGATGTAGCCTGAGCCTAGGTAACAAGAATGCCTTTTTGTAAAGATTTTTTTTTTTTTTTTTTTGATTTGAGAGTGAGAAATAGACCAGGGGGAGGGGCAGACTCCCTGCTGAGCAGGGAGCCCTACTTGGGGCTTGATCTGGGACTCTGGGACCATCATGAGCTGAGCAAAAGGCAGATGCTTTACTGACTGAGCCATCCAGGTGCCCCAGTAATAAGAATGTCTTGTTCTACTTTATTTTGTTTCAGGTTATAGTGAATGTAGCTCTAAAGGATATAGTTTGCAAATTGTTTTTCATAGGCTTTTTTTTTTTGGTTAAATCTCAGAAACACTGAGCCAGAGTTGGGGGTAGAAAATTACAAAACACAAGTATTTTAACATTTCTATTCATATTTACTTTTTCTAAAATTGTTAAATATTGAGCAACAGGAAGACACTATAAATATGAATTTCACAAGCATCACTATTGTTTTAAATTAAAATATGGTGTAATTCCACAGTCCAATACTCCTAATGAACACACGTGCAAAATTCAACAAAATATCAGCAAACCAAATTCAATCATATATTAAAAGGATCATGTATCATAATCAAGTGGGATTTACTCTAGGGATGCAAGGATGGTTCAACAACTGCAAATCAACATGATACAACACCTTCACAGAATGAAAAATAAAAATCATACGATCACATCAATAGAAGCAGAAAAAGCATTTGATAAAGGTCAACAATCACTTACGGTAAGAACTCTCAACAAAGTGGGTAGAGAGTGAACATACTTCAACATTCTAAAGGATATGCATGAGAAACCCACACCTAAAAGCATACTCATTGGTGAAAGCTAAAAGCTTTTCCTCTAAGATCAGGAATAAGACAAGTATGTCCACTCTCCTACTTTTATTCAACATGATATACGAAATCCTAGCCACAGGGGCGCCTGGGTGGCTCAGTGGGTAAAGCCTCTGCCTTCGGCTCAGGTCATGATCTCAGGGTCCTGGGATCGAGCCCCACGTCGGGCTCTCTGCTCAGCAGGGAGCCTGCTTCCCCCTCTCTCTCTGCCTGCCTCTCTGCCTACTCATGATCTCTCGGTCAAATAAATAAAAAAACTTTAAAAAAAAAAAAAAGAAAGAAAGAAAGAAATCCAAACCACAGCAATTAGGCAAGAAAAAGAGATAAAACACATCCAAATTAGAAAAGAAGAAAACTGTCACTATTTGCTGATAACATATATTATTTATGGAAAACCCTAAAGTCTCCACCGAAAAACTATTAGAATAAGTGAATTCAGTAAAGTTACAGGATATAAAAATCAATATACAGAAGTCTGTTCTGTTTCTCTACACTAATACTATACTATCAGAAAATTGAAAAATACACAGGAATAAATTTAACCAAAGAAGGGGAAGATCTATACTGTGAAAACAATAAGGCAGTGATGAAAGAAATTGAAGAAGACTAAAGTAAATGGAAATATATTCCATGCTCATTGACTAGAATTACTGTTAAAATGTCCATAATACCCAGAACAACCTAAAGATTCAGTGCAATCCCTATCAAAATACCAGTGGAATTTTTCACAGAACTAGAACAATCCTATGGAACCACAAAAGACCTCAAATAGCCAAGGTAATCGTGAGAAAGAACAAAGCTGGAGAAGTAGCACACTTCCAGATTCCAAATTACACTGCAAAGCTACAGTGATCAAAACAGTATGATATTGGGGCACCTGGGTGGCTCAGCAGATTAAGGGTCTGCCTTAGGTAACAATCCCAGGGTCCTGGGATCGAGCCCCGCATCAGGCTCCCTGCTCAGCGGAGAGCCTGCCTCTCCCTCTCCCTCTACTATTCCCCTTGCTTGTGTGCTCTTTTTTTCCCCTCTTTGTCAAATAAGCAAAATCTTTAAAAAAAAAAAAAAACAGTATGGTACTGACACAAAAACAGACACACAGACCAACAGAACAGAGAACTCGGAAATAAACCCACAGGTGTATGGACCATAAATCTTCAACAAAAAAGGCAAGAATATACCATGGGGAAATGAGAGCCTCCCAATAAATGGTGCTGGGAGAACTGGACAGCTACATGCAAAAGAATGAAACTGGATCACACATAAAAATAAACTCAAAATGGATTAAAGCCTTATTATAAGACCTGAACCTGAAACCATAAAATTCCTAAGAGAAAACATAGGCAGTAAGCAACCTGATGTTGGTCCTAGCAGGATCTTCTGAACATCTCCTCAGACGAGGGCAACAAAAGCAAAAACAATCGTAGGAGACTGTATCAAAATAAAAAGGTTTTGCACAGCCAAGGAAACCATTAACAAAATGAAAAAGCAACCTACAGAATCAGAGAAGATATTTGCTCATGACATATCTGATGAGGGGTTAACATCCAAAATGGAAAAAGAGCTATATTTGTATATGTTTTCTATATCATATCTCTAAAATATTATATGTCATATACAGCATATATTAAATATCTAATGAGTATGGTTATATATACTAATTATACATCTGAATAGGCATTGAATCTATATTTATGTTATACATAACACGTTATATACTAGAGCTAACATATTACATAATAGAGCTAACAGATACATCTTACTACATAACGTAATATATATTATACAACACCAATATATCATTATATAATATAAAACATAATATCACCTATAAAGTCCCAGCAGATGTAAAACCATACTGATCACAAGACTGACAAATTGATAAAAGACTTACTTGCACCTTCTTCCTTGGCTTCCACTTCCCACCAAAATTTACATTCAGTTAGTTTCCTTTTACTCCTTTAATTTGGTTCCTACCACCATCCCTCCACTGACATGGTCTCCTCTAATGTAAATAATAAACTTCTACTTATTGCACCCTAAGAGTTCTTTCCATACCTTACTTTAAACACTCTCTCCATGAAAGTGTTGATCATTCCCCCTTTTTGAGATACTCCTTCCCCTGATTTTCGCGTCCTCGGTCTCTTCTGCTTATACATAACAATCCTTCTGGCCACACTTTCTCCTCGCTTTCAGTACACTCAAGCCACTGGAGTTCCATGAAAACCCATGTAATGTAATCCCATGGGTAAAACTCCCACCCCAAATTAGAGGTCTACAAATCTATACCTTGAGCCTAAGCTTCTATCCTGAATTTTAAAACCACATATCCAACTACCCATGATCCATACACACCTCAAACCAAGCATATCTAAAGCTACATTTATCCTCTTCCTTCCAATGTCAGCTACCATTTCTCAAAGTGAAGTTTCAAAAGAGACAGTGGTTCAAAAGAGACAGATGAGACTCTCCGAAGGAACTTCTCCTTGACCATCTACTCACCCACAAAGCCCTACTGATTTCATCTCCTCCCTCTCTCTTTTCCCACTCTTTTCCTCCCTCTTCTACTCTTTTCCTACTCTCTTCCCCTTGTTAGTCCCTTGCTATGGACTGAATTGTGCCCCTGCCACACAAATATATGTATTTGTGTGGCAGGGGCAAAGACATAACTACCAATCTGACTATATTTGGAGCATAGAATTTAAAAATTAAATGAGGTCCTAAGGGTGGGACCAAAATCCAGTAAAATTAGTGTTCTTTTAGAAAGAAATAATAGTTTTCCCTTGCTCTCTCCCAGCACTGTGAGAACACAGCAAGGAGGCAGCTATCTACAAGCCAAGAAGAGATCCCTCACCAGAATTCCTTTGGTCAGTACCCTGATCTTTGACTTCCTCATCTCCAGAAATGTGAAAAAGACATTTGTGCTGTTTAAGCCACACAAGTCTATTGTAGTTTGTTACGGTCAGCGAGCAGCATAAAACTGCTCTAAATCTGAGGGCACCTCTACACAGAAAGGTCTTCAATAGCACGCCATTGCCTAGAAGGTAAAATCATAAGCTCACTTGTGTGGCGCGGAAGACCTTTTGTGGTAGACCAGCCTTATCTCCTACATCTTCATGTGTCAACAATATGGTGCACATTGTCTTCTGAAGACGTCCTGCCTGCTCTGCTTGCTCATGTTTCTGTGTTTGGGCACAGGCTATTCCACAGCTGGAATGCCTCTCCAACATCTGGTTTGTATCAGGCAAACTCCTAGGCAGACTTCCTCAAGTCTGAACTCATGCCCAACATCCCTTAACCTATAGTCCCACTGCCCTTTTCGTATACTCCTGTAGAAGCATGTACCTTATTGGACGTCAGTTACTTAAATTATTTATGTGCAAGTCTGGAAGTCTTGAGGTCACAGAAAGTGTCTTTTGATGTATGTATTCTATAGGATCTGGCATATAACAGGGGTTTAAGACTTGCATTCTACATATAAATGAAAAAAAAAAGACGCCACAATAGTAGACCCTTAATTGGTGCTCTAAATGTAGTGACTCGTTTTTGTAACAGACGACAAAAGTAGTACATTAATAGTATGATCTAATGGTATTTGATCAAAACACCTTTGATATCAATTAAGTAAAAGAACACACTCACCCTGCTACTGAAAGACCCAATTAAAAGAACTGACCTATTAAAATTTCGTACACTCAGGGCACCTGGGTGGCTCAGTAGGCTAAGTGTCTGCCTTCAGCTCAGGTCATGATCCCAGAGTCCTGGGATCGAGCCCAGCATCAGGCCTGCTTCTCCCTCACTCCCGCCCACACAACCTGCTTGTATTTGCTTGAGCTTGCTCGCTCGCTCACTCTCTCACACTCCCTGTCAAATAAGTAAAATAAGATCTTTAAAAAAGGTTTTGTTTTTTTTTTTAACACTCTACCTACCTCCTTTAGAAGTTCAACACTGCGCTCTAAAAGGCGAATTAAAGATGAACATTCCCCAGTTATCATTAAGCCGACCTCGCAGACACACAGCAGCTGAAGGGTCAGCTGAGTAAGCTGAGTTTTCCAGAAAATGGGATGACGCAGAAGGCTTAAATATACTTCCTCAATAAACAGCATCACTTCTGTTGTCTGGATCAAATCTTTCACCTGTTTTAAGAAAAGTCATTAAAAGATATTAAAATAATATGCAAAACAAAGGATAATTTTAAAGATTTTATTTATTTACTTGACAGAGAGAGAGACCACAGTAGGCAGAGCGGCAGGCAGAGAGAGAAGGGGAAGCAGGCTCCCGCTGAGCGGAGAGCCCGACGCGGGGCTCGATCCCAGGACCCTGAGATCACGACCTGAGCCGAAGGCAGAGGCTTTAACCCACTGAGCCACCCAGGTGCCCCACAAAGGATAATTTTAAACTGTGTAAGTTTTAGCAATCTCAGGGCGCTTAGGTGGCTCAGCAGGTTGAAGCCTCTGCCTTCGGCTCAGGTCGTGATCTCAAGGTCCTAGGATCGAGCCCCGCATCGGGCTCTCTGCTCAGCAGAGAGAGCTCCCTGTCTCTCTCTGCCTCTGCCTGCTTGTGATCTGTCTCTCTGTCAAATAAATAAATAAAATCTAAAAAAAAAAAGTTTTAGCAATCTTTTTTTCTAAACCTATAAAAGATAAAGACATTTACATAACTCAAAGAGAATTAAAGCAGGTATAAACTCTGCCTTATTTTTGTCACTAATCAAAATACAATTTGCTACCGTTTCTGTTACTGTTGGCTGACACAAATTCTTTTCATTTATTTTTCTGACTTCTCTGAGTGCAGTTTTTTTCTTTTCTAAGACAAATTACATGACTGTGCTGTTGAAGGAAATTAATTAAAGTTGATTTTTGGTTTTTTTAAGATTTTATTTATTTGAGAGAGATCGCAAGTAGGCAGAGAGGCAGGCAGAGGGAGAGGGGGAAGCAGGCTCCCCCCTGAGCAGAGAGCCCAATGCGGGGCTCGATCCCAGGACCCTGAGATCATGACCTGAGCTGAAGGCAGAGGCTTTAACCCACTGAGCCGCCCAGGCTCTCCTAAAGTTGGCTTTGAGCTCTCCAAATGCACTCTCCTTTCAACGATTACGACACAGTTACCTGGAAGAAAAGGGTTGGCATGTTATTCTAATGTACTCCTAAGCCTTTCATCTGGAAGATATTTGCTCAGACAACCTTAACTGAGAGCATCATTGCCACACTTGGCAGATGCAATGAAAGACCATATTCAAATGGTAGGGTGTCTTCTCAACAGGCTAATGCATTCCATAGGAAGGACTTGGGTGCTCTTGAAAATCCCAATTCAATTCAAACCCAGCTGTTCCGATCAAACTTCTGGAGCTGGTATTAAGGATATGGTCCTGCTCACAGACACAATGGCATTTACCAGAGATTACAAACAATGAACCATCTGCTTCACTCAGGAGCCTTGATTAAATACAAATATCTCATCAATGTAATTAATGATGTTAATCATTAAATAATTATTGATTTAATTATACATTAATTAATAATTATTTGATTAATTATTTAATAATTATTTCATAAATGATTAATTATAATAAATGATAATTAAATGATTATTATTTAATTAATAATTTATTAATATTTATAATACCACTAATAATATTAATTAATTATATTATTAGAATAATATTGATGTTGTATTAATATTGATATAATATTAATATTGATAAAATAATAATATTAATATCAGTATGTTTAATAAATAATTATTGTGTTTGAGATATTATTATTTATTATTAATTTATTTATTGATTATATTTAATGTAATTAATTATATTATAAATAATACACAATGTATTAAATACATTTGATGTGTCTATTAAATTCATCAAGAGGAAAGCCTACAGTTGACCAGCTGTACCTTTCACCAATCGTTACCAACATAATAACCCAAAAGGATTATAAGTTATACAAAAAGAAAAATTAATTTTGAGCAAACAAGAGGGAAAAGAGATATTAAGAGATCAAGGGAGAAGAGACAGAAAATAGTAATTTATAAAAAGTAAATGTGAACAGTCAAGTAGCTAAATTATTGTACTCTTCTGCAAGCCTACAATGGGAAAGGCAAAAAGGCCACCAAGAAAAGGGATTTAAACCAAGACAAAACCTCATGTTTAGTAGACAATACATTTCCTTGAGTGTATTTTTTGTGCATACTTGAAATTTTCCGTAATAAAAACAATTTTGGGACGACCTCACCAAGCTAGCATTAAAGGTTCTGTAATCTTTACAAAAGTTTTTTTTTTTTTTAAGATTTTATTTATTTATTTGTCAGAGAGAGAGAGAGAACACAAGCAGGCAGAGAGGCAGTCAGAGGCAGAGGGTGAAGCAGGCTCCTTGCTCAGCAGGGACTCGATCCCAGTACTCTGGGATCATGACCTGAGCTGAAGGCAGCTGCTTAACCAACTGAGCCACCCAGGCGTCCCTCTTTACAAAAACTTTTAGCAATACGTGTAAAGTAATGTTCTATCTTGATGTAGCAATAGATTTCGTGCAAGAGTCACAATTAAAAAGAAGGAACTATTTGGATCAAGGTCAACAGTGAAGTTTAAGGGAGGTAAATTAAAAAACAAAGAAATAAACAAATACAAAATGGAAGAGCAACTGGCATGAAAAGAAACTTGGGATTTCATTAACCATCGTTTCATCATGGGTCAACAAGACGGCACGGCTATTTCTTTTCTTTTTTTTTTTTTTTTAAAGATTTTATTTATTTATTTGACAGAGAGAGATCACAAGTAGGCAGAGAGGCAGGCGGGGGGATGGGGGGGGCAGCAGGCTCCCCGCTGAGCAGAGAGCCCGATGCGGGGTTTGATCCCAGGACCCTGAGATCATGACCTGGGCCGAAGGCAGAGGCTTTAAACCACTGAGCCACCCAGGCGCCCTGGCATGGCTATTTCTAAAGTAACATTTTTTTAATTGATGGGAGTCTATTCATGTACACAGTATGGGTCAGACCATAAATACAGGTGTGTACTCAGCTCAAAAAAGAACATTTCGTAGAAGCACATTCCGAGCACTAATAAACTAGAGCATTCCTGGCAATGGACAGTGAAAAGTCTGAAAACCCTAGTACAAAAAAATGAAGGAGAGAAAGGAGGGAAGGATGAAAAGGAAGAAAGGGAAGGGAGAGAGAAATAAACAACACAAAATAGGATGCAGGTGGGTTTTTTAAAAAGTCTATTTTATTTCATTCTATAAGGAACAGAAACTAATGGGTAAAAGGAAAATGCAGATCAATTAGAAGTACTTAAACAAAAAGGTAACCTTGCCAAACAGCACGCTTCTTATCCCTAAAAATTTAGTCATGGGATGGTTATCTCGGAGAGTGTAAGAAATACTTGTGTCATCAGTGGGAAAATGGATAACATTCCCACTAAAATCCCTCCTGACACTCAGATTCTTCATACTCTAATAAAGCCAATTTGTTTTTGTTTTTTGGGTTTTTTTTAAAGATTTTATTTATTTATTTGACAGAGAGAGAGAGAGAGCTTACAAGTAGGCAGAGAGGCAGGCAAAGAGAGAGGGGGAAGCAGGCTCCCCGCTGAGCAGAGAGCCCGATGTGGGGCTCAATCCCAGGACCCTGAGATCAGGACCTGAGCCAAAGGCAGAGGCTTGAACCCACTGAGCTACCCAGATGCCCCTAAAGCCAATTGTTAAGTGACTAAATGTATTATGTCGCCAGTTGCATTAGTTCCAAATGATGTATCTATCTCCTTTTTTTTCCTCTTTGCCTCGCTCAACTATATTAGTAAGTCACAGATTCCCCTAAATATCTCACAGAGCTCACTTGTAGAAGGTATTTAGGCTTGCAGATATAGGTTCATGAGGACGAAGGCAAGCATCCAGCAAAGAGCACAGAACTGAGTAATGCAAGCGCGAGGAGGAAAAAGTATATCCCAGTTCAAGATGTTCTGCCTATACACTGCTTTACTGCCCACACAAAACAAAAGCTTTGGAAAAGCCACAGGAGAATTCATTTTAATTAACTTCTCTCTGCCTTGATTACAGGAAAGCCCATTTATGAGTCGCAGAGGAAAGATTCACTCTCATCACTCTTTGCTAACACAAACTTAAAACAGGTCATCTGTGACCTCAAGTGATCACTCTGAAAAATATTCACAGATTCCCTCCATCAGCTAAGCAGCGTGGCGCTCAGATGCTAGGCAAACGGGAAAACTAGATGACAAGAGGGACAGTCTGGTACGTTAATCCTTACACGGACATCATAACCCACTGGCAAGTGGCATTTTTTCTTTAATCTGCAGTTACAGAGACATCAGCTCCTATTTACTTCTCCCTTGAACTTCCCAGGCATTTTCTCCATACCTGTTAAACATCTTTGATCCATCGACTTCAAATTATGAGAATTATATATTTGTCTTAACTCCCTTCCTAGACTGTGGGCTTCTCACGAGCGGAAGACAGCAGGGTCACCGTGTACATCATTAGGAGACGAGGAACCTGGACTCTAGCCAGCACTCAGCTGGTCAAGCCCTGCATTTCCAGGGCTCTCTCAGCCCAGAGGCACAACCTTTTCTAATTTGTACAGAGGTTGTTTTTTTTTTTTTTTCTTGTAACTCTCTTGTGTCTAGCACAAGGAAGAACTCAATTCAAAATTCTTTACCCTGAGAAGTCTTCCTTGAGCAACAGAAAGCTTTTATTTCTTACTAATCCTAAAATAGATTATATTGATTTATAGGTCTGTGAACTTAGTTATAACATAGTATGTGTAGGGGCACCTGGGTGGTTCAGTGGGTTAAAGCCTCTGCCTTTGGCTCAGGTCATGATCTCAGGGGCCTGGAATCGAGCCCCACATCAGGCTCTCTACTCAGCGGGGAGCCTGCTTCCCCCTCTCTCTCTGCCTGCCTCTCTGGCCTACTCATGATCTCTCTCTCTCTCTGTGAAATAAATAAAATCTTAAAAAAAAAAAAAAAAAGAACATGAAATGTGTAAATGTTAGATCTCGATTTGGTTCCTTCCTCATCTCCAAAAGCCTGTGAACGTTTCTAGAACCAGGCTTATATCCAAGTTTGCAAATCACACAGGTTCTACTCTCTGCACGATGCTAACAACTGACACTGACTGACACTGCTCCATCATCGAGGGAGGATGAGGGGGGACCTTACCTGCAAACACGGAACCATGTCACAACACAGCTGAAGGATCTGTTGTTCCAGGACTGATGGTTGTTCTGGGTCACCAGGAACCCGGGGCTGAAGTAAGACTTTTAACAGCGTTAGGCGCAGTTTAGCGTATTCTTGTAACTGGGATGGCTCGCAGTAGAGATACCACAGAAATGGTGCCATTATTTGGATACATGAAACTTCCGACCTGCAAATAATTTCATGCATAAGCCAGTCACCAAGTTCAACAGGCTACCAAGCAGTAATTGTCAAACATCAACTTATAGTTCATGGCACACTAGGATGCCAGGGAATGTAACTCGTTTCCATGATTCGTCAATTTCACCATGACCTATCTGGACCCATGCCACGAAGGTCTTTGTGCCCTGGGGGAAATGACAACACCTGGCGCCCAGAAGCCCAATGCCCCAGACTACAAGACTCTCTCCTTGCAAACTAAAATAGCAGCTGCATCTGCAGGATCAGGCTTGGGTGGACACTGAAATGACCCTCGCACTTTTTTGGAATTGCAGAAGTCAGGATACGCGCTCCAGGAACAGGACATGGGCACACATTTTGGAAAAACTCTGTAGGTGAAGTTCTTTGGAAGACAGAACCATCCAGACATCCCAAGAAGACTATATGAACGGTTACCATTTACTTGTCAAATGGTTAACACATGTGGTATCAACTCGTGTCATCCTCACCACAACCCTATGAAATAAAATCATCTCATTACGCAGATGCAGAAAGGAAAGCAGAGAGACGGTAATTTGCCAAGTCCTTCCTCTTAAGCTCTTTCCACTCAAAGGAGGAAGGCTTTACAAATCGTTCGAGTCTATTTAGATTTCAGTATACCTCAATAACTCCACATCCAATGTCACTAAAATGCCAGAATGACCCTTGAGATACATACATTTGATCACGTCATAAATCAGCTTACAAGAGCGTGCCCCCTTAAGATAAAGTATTTAGCCCAATTCACAAACCCTCCATAATTTAGCCTCGGCTTGTCTTTTCAGCCTCATTGCTCACTCCCCTCTGCTCTCCACTGAGCTACACTAAATGTCTTTCAGATGTTCAATCACATTCTCTGAGCGTTCTTCCCACTTGCTGTTCCCTTTACCTAGAACATTCTCCTCTTTTTTCCTTCCCTGTTCCTGCCTCTGCTAATCCCTCTCATCTTCCAGTTCTTGCCTTTAAAATGACTCCCTGAGGGCCTTCTCTTAACCTAGCGTGAGGCAGAGCCCTATTATGGGCTTCTACAGGGCAATGAATTTATTGTCATTATTTACTTAATATCTCGATCTCAGGCCAGACTATAAGCCAAATGACAGCATGGATTTCTGTTTACTGCTGGATCACCAACAATAACATACTAGGCTTCCAAAGAGATATTCAATTACTAAATTAATCGATTCAGTTATACTACATCATAGAGTAGTATTACAGTTAGCGTGCATCAGATATCACAAATTTTACTGTTTCATATTTATTATACATAAGGAATTATTAAATAAGATACAAAGGTGAACAGGCATTACCTTTTATTAGGATTTTATTTATTTATTCATGAGAGAGAGAGAGAAGCAGAGACAGAGGGAGAAGCAGGCACCCCAAGAAGCAGGGAGCCTAATGTGGGACTTGATCCCAGGACCCCAGGACCATGACCTGAGCCAAAGGCAGATGCTTAACCATCTGAGCCACCCAGGCGCCAGGCATTATCTATCCTTAAAATGCATACAGACTAGGGGTACCTGAGTAGCTCAGTCTGCTAACCGTCTTAGTTTTGGCTCAGATCAGGATCTGATCTGATCTCAGGTCATGGGATCAAGCCTGGCACCAGGCCCCCTGCTGAGCACAGAGTCTACTTGGGATTTTCTCTCACGCTCTCTCTCCCTCAAACAAATTAAAAAAAAAAAAAAAGGAGGCGCGCAATCTAACAGTGGCAATCAGCTCTGTTCCTGGACTAGAGGGCAGAAAGTGAAACTTTCTAAAAGAAAGGCAGAGAGTACAATATTTCAATATTTCATGGAGGAAATGCTAGTTGAATTACGCTTGACAACATAATTTTATAATACTATACATTAAACTGCAATGTGATTTCAAAACACCACTAACAATAAAAATTTTCAAGTTACCAAAATGGTTAAGATTGATTGATTGATTCTCTTGGCAAAATTTACTGAGTACCTACAGTATCCCGTTCACTCTTCCATGTGCTAGAAACAAAGCAAGAAACAAGAATAAATACTCAATCTCATGGAGCTCACAAGCTGGAGGAATTTTTTCCTGAGACAAATATTTACACAATCTATAAAAAAACTTCTGAGGATTTCTGAGTTCATAGTTATTACTGAAACATGCCTTTTATCATACCAGTACTTCCAAATCTCAATATAATACTCCTTTGAAATGAAGATAACCAAAAGGTAATTAATTACATGATGGCTAACTCAGGAGTTGAAAAAGAAAAAAAAAAAAGTTGAAAAGGAAAGATATTGAGGATTACCCTAATAACAAGCTTAATAATAAATTTGGCAAAACAGCAGCAGCATCTTTTATAAAATATTCTAATCTATTTAACAAGAGCAAGAAATTTCCTTTAAAAAATGTGTAAGTTTAGGGGCACCTTGGTGGCTTGGTCCTTAAGCTCAAGTCATGATCTCAGCTCAAGTCATGATCTCAGGGACCTGAGAGCAAGCCCCACATCCAGCTCCCTGATCGGCGGGAAGCCACCTTCTCCCTCTTCCGCTCCCCCTGCTTGTGTTCCCTCTCTCCCTGTGGCTCCCTCTGTCAAATAAATAAATAAAATCTTTTTAAAAAATAAAAATAATAAAAAATGTATAAGTTTGTTATTTTTACTTTTTGACAAAGATGAACAAGAACTTATTTAGGAAACATTAATATCGTACCTTTGAAAATGCAATCTAGGTGAGGGAATAGAAGTTAGTGATGTTTCTGTTGAGCTATCATCCAAACGTCACATTAAATTTTCTCGCTGGCAGATGATCCAGGTTCCCTGGGTCCCTTAAAACTTCCTGTGGCAGTACACCATGCCTAGAAATCCCATCTAACACTGAAGTTATGGACTCAGAAATGGTGTTCTAAGAAACTGTATGGATAGGACACTGTAAGACCTTCAAGGGCAAGAAAATATGAATGGAGCTGGTGGGGTGAATGTAACTCAGGCCCTGGATTAACTGGGAAAATGATGTCCTATCATGACCTTGCATGATATTATATATTAGGAAGCCCTCTGCAACCCACCTCATGTACATAAATTCAATATTTATAGACCAACTAGAAATGGGCCAGGCTTTAATAATACAAAGATTAATGAGACACGGTCCCTGCCCTCAGGAAGTTTTCCTAGAGCCTAATTATAAGACAGTGAAGTACAATAAGGTCACAAATCACAGGTGAAGTTACTATGAGATTACATAGAAGAGACGCCTCATTCAGCTTGGTAAGCAAGGACTTCCGAGCAGAGACAATTAAAATAGAAAAATGAGTCAGGAA
>CM053615.1:36699995-36716809 GCA_028646535.1 Procyon lotor | reverse complement strand
AGAGGCGTTAACCCACTGAGCTACCCAGGTGCCCGCCCCCCCAAAAAAAATTTTTTTTTAAAGATTTTATTTATTTGACAGTGAGAAACACAGCGAGAGAGGGAACACAAGCAGAGGGAATGGTAGCGGGAGAAGCAGGCTTCCCTGCCAAGCAGGAAGTCCGATGTGGGGCTCAATCCCAGGACCCCGGGATCATGACCGGAGCGGAAGGCAGACGCTTAACAACCGAGCCACCCAGGCACCCCAAAAATTTTTTTGAAGTAAAATTGACAAATACAATGGCAGTATATTTAAGTGTATAATGTGATATATACCTACGTTAACTTAATTATGGCAATCATTTTATAATTAACACATCCATCAACTCATATCAACTTTTTGGGGGTTGGGAGATGTGAATGCTAAAGATCTACTCACAGGAATTTCAAGTATACAACACAGTATTGTTAACTCTAGCCAACACGCTGTACACTAGATCATCAGAATTTGCTCATCCTTTTTTATTTTTATTTTTTCAGTGTTCCAAGATTCATTGTTCATCCACCACACCCAGTGCTCCATGCAATCCGTGCCCTCCTCAATACCCACCACCAGGCTCACCCATCCCTCCATCCCCCTCCTCTCCAAAATGCTCAGTTTGTTGCTCAGAGGCTAGAGTCTCTCATGGTTCTTCTAACCGGAAGTTTGTATCCTCTGACCCACCTCTCCCCACGTCTCCCACAAGCAACTGGCAACCACCATTCTACTCTGTTTCTACGAGTTCATTTTTTGTGTTGTTGATTTTTTTTTTCATTCCACATATAGGTGTGACCACTCATATCTGTTTTTCTCTGGGTTATTTCACTTAGCATCATGCCCTCCGGGCTTAGCCATGTTGTCACAAATTAGCCTGCCCTTTTTATATAAGGTTCTCTCTGGGAATGAAAAAGAAATCTTAGAAATAAAAAAAAAAAAGTTCCTTGTTAAATGGGGGGAAAAAAGGAATTATTTTTTAAATCATGGTTGTTAGTATTTATGGAGCATCCATTGTAAGCTACGTACTCCCCTAAGTGCTTAACACGTATTGTCATTTGCTATCCAAAATATAGTAAGTTACAAATCACTGTTTATTTTTTAAGACTTGGACTTAATTCACTGGTATCATTTGGGGTAGTTATGTGAGGTGTTATTTAGTGTACTCTTTTACAACATTGGAAGTTTTCCAACTGACATTGAAGTTGGCCCACACCGTCCAATACAGTAACCAAGAACCACATATGACCACTGAGCACATGTGCATATGTAATGTGTCTAACCTGAGATGTACTGTAAGTGTGAAATATACACTGGATTTTAAAGACTTATGACACAAAAAAGAATATCAAATATTATGTGTAATTTTTTATATTGACTGTACATGGAAATACTATCTTCAATACATGGGGCATATAATGGATATAATTAAAATTAACATCACCTGTTTAATTTTCAATGTGGCTATAAGAAAATTTTGAGTTATATAGGTGGCTCACTTTTGTGACTCACCAGTCCTTATCTAATAATTTACTTTTCATATGGTTAGAGTTTTAGAGAAGACAGGTAACAGACCTATGATTTTTTTTATTGAAGTATAATTAATATACCATGTTATATTAGTTTCAGGTGTACAATATAATGATTCAACAATTCTATACTATTCTCTGTGCTCATCATCATAAATGTACTCTTAATCCCCTTTATCTATTTCACCCATTGCCCCCATCCACCTTCCCCCTCTAGCAACCATCAGTTTGTTCTATTTAAGAGTCTAGGTTTGTTTGTTTTTTTAATCTCTATTTTTCTTTGTTTATTTATTTTGTATCTTAAATTCCACATATAAGTGAAGTCATATAGTATTTGTCCTTCTCTGATGGACTTATTTCATTTAGCATTATATACCCTCTAGGTCCATCCATGCTGTCACAAATGGCAAAACTTCAATCTTTTTTATGGATGGGTAATATTCCATTTTATCTATATACCACACCTTCTTTATCCATTCATCTATCGATGAGCAGTTGAGTTGTATCCGTATCTTGGCTAATGTAAATAATGCTGCAATAAACATAGGGGTGCATAAAAAAAACACAGAGATGCATACATCTTTTCTAATTACTGTTTTCATTTTCTTTGAGTAAATACCCAGTAGTGGAATTACTGGTCATATGGTAATACTACTTTTAATTTTTTGAGGAGCCTCCATACAGACTTATGATTTTTAACCAATTTGAGGCACCCACCACTTTATAAAAGCAGTAGAATCCCAGAAAAACACCTACATCATATTTGCATTTCATTCACAGAACTACTGAGGCTAATAAATGAACTCCAGGGTTTGTTTTTTTTTTAAGTTTATTTATTTTTAGCAATCTCTACACCCAACGTGGGTTTGAACTCACGACCCCAAGATCAAGAGCTGCACGCTCTACTGCTGAGCCAGAGCGGCAGGCAGAGGGAGAGGGAGAAGCAGATTCCACACCGAGCAGGGAGCCTGATGCGGGGCTCAATCCCAGGCCCCTGGGATCATGACCTGTGTCAAGGGCAGCCACTTAACTGACTAAGCCACCCAGGCGCCCCCAGTTTTCTAATCCTTAAATTTGGGTCTCGTTTGGCCTTATTTGTGGACCAGATCTTAGTGTGTGAATAAATAAGTGTACTATAAAGTGAGAGGGTAGCATGAATAGATTACAAGTTTTGAAAAATGATGGCATTAATCAAATAACAAATCCATTCAGCAGTTAAATTCAACTGAATAATTATTTATTTAAATATTTCAAAGGGGCTGAGAGGGATGGTTTCAGATTATTATTTAAACCCCTTCTTTAATTCTAATTAGCAAAGGAATGTTAGCCAAGGCACTTAACACCTAGAAGTCACAACATCCTCATTATATAATCTAGATTCATGATAATATGTTCACCTCTTGTGTTGTTATAAAGCATAAACAAGAAGATGTCAGTAAAGCACCTGGTTATTTTTTCAATAAATTGTGATCATCTAATACCTGTAACTGTACCACAAAGATAGTAATGTTTTTCCCTCTTTATAGATGAGGTTACCAAGCAAACTTGTATAAGCATCAGAGTTCATAAAGCCTCAAAACCGGAATGTGCCTAAAACTATCGACAAACCCAAACCTACTCTAACTCCTAGTATTTTCAATCTCTCCTTGCAAAACCTTCTTTTTCTTGTTTTTAACCAATTGCTACTCAGTATACGAGATCTGATTTTAAAAAACTAAATTTCTGGGGCGCCTGGGTGGCTCAGTGGGTTAAAGCCTCTGCCTTCGGCTCAGGGCATGATCTCAGGGTCCTGGGATCGAGCCCCATATCAGGCTCTCTGCTCGGCGGGGAGCCTGCTTCCCCCTCTCTCTCCACTTGCCTCTCTGTCTGCTTGTGATCTCTATCTCTGTCCAATAAATAAATAAAATCTTTAAAAAAAAAAAAATTCTATTGAATTCTGTATGATTCCAGAAAAAGTTTACAATAATAGTTTGATTAGGGACATCTGGGTGGCTCAGTCAGTTAAGCATCCTGGGTCAAGCCCTGAATCATCGGGGAGTCTGCTTCTCCCTCTTCCCTTGCCCTTGCCCCTGCTTGTGTGTGCGCGCACTCTCTCTCTCTCTCAAATAAATAAATAAAATCTTTTAAAATTTTTTAAATAAATAAATAATAGTTTGGGGGAAATAAATAAATAAATAAATAAATAATAGTTTTATTAGTGCTGAAAATTAAAATGGTGAAATAGAAGAAAATATAACCATTAGGGGAGCAAAAATCAAAGACAAGATAGAAAATTTTTTCATTGAATCTATGTCTTCATATTAAAAAGGCTACCAAGGGCTAGGCAAGATTCATGAAAAAAAATCGCTGACATTTCTCAAATCCCACAATAAAAGGAAAATCCTATGACCTCTCAGATTTTATAAAATAAAATTTATAAAGACCATTAAAAAAGTAATTTAAAATATAAAGACCATTAGACTGACATCATTTCTAATTTGTCATGAGAATTCTCATCTGCAGCACTGAATGAACAAATATATATGAAAATAAAATGGAAATAGAAAGGTTTATATAACTTAATAAGTCTAACCTCCGCCCAAAAAACTAAGAGTAATGTATGAAGACAAAAGAAATACTTCCACATAACACTGAAATTCTTACATAAGTGCTCCAGTGAAAAGATAATACATGATAACTGCACAATTTTGTAAATATATCCCAAACCACTAAGTTATATACTTCCAAAGGATGATTTTCTACTATGAGAATATTATCACAATAAGGTTGTTATTTAAAAAAAGAAAGAAAGAAAAAGATAAAGCATAAGAAAGAACTGACAAAATTGAAAAAGAATCCAAAGAACTGGTCAGAATGAATACCAGAAGAACTTATCTTCAAGTTTTTAACGTTTTTCAAATGTGACTATAAGTTTAAAGCAATTGTTCAGAGAGGATGTGGAGTGAAGGAGGGGAGAGTATGAAAAAGAACAAGAGAAAAAGACAATCTATAACTAAAATTCCAGAGAGTTTTAACAAAGTTAATGAGGAGGGTTTTCAGGGGAGAAAAAAACATTAAATTAAGACAAGAGACTTGGGGCGCCTGGGTGGCTCAGTGGGTTTAAGCGTCTGCCTTCACCTCAGGTCATGATCTCAGGGTCCTGGGATGGAGCCCTGCATCGCGCTCTCTGCTCAGCAGGGAGCCTGCTTCCCCCTTCCTGCCTGCCTCTCTGCCTACTTGTCATCTCTCTCTCCCTCTCTGTCAAATAAATGGATAAAATCTTTAAAAAAAAAAAAAAAGACAAGAGACCATCTGAAATGAAATACTTAACAACATACAGGACAGATAAAGCATTAACACCGAAAAAAACCAAGAAAACAACAAAATAAGGCTAATCATATAATAGCAAGATGAGCAAAGAATATAGATATGCAAATCACAGAAGAATAAGGCTCAAAATATGCAGTGTTGATGAGTGAATGGGGAAATAAGCACTTTCAGGTTGAGTATATATATTCAGGTTCAGTCTTTTTTTTTTTTTTTAAGTAATCTCTACACCCAACGTGGGACTTGAGCCCACAACCCTGAAATCGAAGAGTCACATGTTCTCCCAACTGAGCCACCGAGGTATCCCCACGGGTTTGGTCTTTATGGAGAACAAATAGGCAGTATCCATAAATGTTTAAATCCATAAAAAAAATTCTAAATGTATATACCCTTTCTCCCATAAATTCCACTTCTAAGAAGCCATTAGCAGAAATTCCCTTCCATAGCCAAAAGATTTTATACTGCATTTGTTATACTTAAAAATAGAAGAAGAGGGGCACCTAATGCGTCAGTCAGTTAAGCAACTGCCTTCAGCTCAGGTCATGATCCCACAGTCCTGGGATTGAGCCCCATGTCCGATTCCCTGCTCAGCAGAGAGTCTGCTTCTCCCTCTGCCTCTGCTCCTTCTCAATGCTCGTTTGCTATCTCTCTCTCTCATTCTCCCCCTCTCTTTCTCAAATAAATAATAAAATCTTTTAAAAAAATAAAATAAAAATAGAAGAAGAAAAACATGTTTGTCAATAGACAAATGTTTAAAATATGATACATTTAGGGCACGTGGGTGGCTCAGTAAGTTAAGCATCCAACTCTTGGTTTCAGCTCATGAATCTCAGAGTCTTGAGATCGAGCCCCATCTTGGGCTTCTGGCTCAGCAGGGAGTCTGCTTGTCCCCCTCTTCCCTTCTGCCCCGTACCTTGTGTGCACGCGCCCTCCCACGTGCTCTCTCTCTCAAATAAATAAAATTTTAAAAATAACAATAAAATAAAATATTATACATTCATAATAAAGAATGCTCTGCAGCTGTTAACAAAGATGCAAATGGATGTATGGAAAGACATCCAATACAAATTAAGTGAAAAATGCATGTTTTAGAACAATATACATAGGAATGGATTACCCAATTTTAAAACACTTGGAGTGTACACATTTATAAATACCTCCTTTATAGAAATGGGCCCCAACTAAACTGGATTTAGCTGACTACAGATCATCACCTAGCTCCTTCTATATTCCAGAGGGAACCAAGTGAAGATTTGAAGGCGCCTCTGAAACACACTAGGAGCCCTGAATCTTCTAATTTCCAGTTTTCACCAGAGCCCAAAAAGAAACTACATTTTTTTTTCTGGTGCAAAAAGGTGATTTTATTAAAGCAAGAAACTAAATTTTTAAAAAAGAAGAAAAGAGAGGGTGCCTGGGTGGCTCAGTTGATTAAGTGACTGCCTTCAGCTCAGGTCATGATCCCAGAGTCCCAGGATCCAGTCCTGCATGGGGCTCCCAGCTCCATGGGGAGTCTGCTTCTCCCTCTGACCTTCTCCCTTCTCATGCTCTCTCTCACACTCTCTCTCTCTCCCTCAAATAAATAATATCTTTTTTAAAAATAAAATAAAAAATAGGGGTACTTGGGCGGGTTAAAGCCTCTGCCTCTGGCTCAGGTCATGATTTCAGGGTCTAGGATCGAGCCCTGCATCAGGCTCTCTGCTCAGCAGGGAGCCTGCTTCCCCCTCTCTCTCTGCCTGTCTCTCTGCCTACTTGTGATCTTTCTCTCTCTCTCTCTCTCTCTCTCTCTCTGTTAAATAAATAAAATCTTTAAAATAAAATAAGATAAAATTAAAAAATAAAAGAAAATAAAATATAAAAATAAAAATAAAAAATATAAAACATATAATAAATATAAAATAAAAAAAAGAAGAGAGAGAAGATGACAAAAAGATAAACTTTTACCATCTACTACTTTCACTACCTACAAGTGCCATCGTTTGAGTTTTCAAAAAAGTATGCGCCATTTTTATTTTTCTATTGAAAAAAATGGGCGAAAGAGATTTATAATCTCATGGTGAAGAAGGACTCGCTGAATACAAATAGAAGAGGAAATCTGATCTCCTAGATGGATAATATGAGCAGAAATTTAGGTAAACAATGAAATAGCCACGGTATCTTTTATTTACAACCTGTAGTAGGTCAAAATTTGGCACATACACAAAAACATGTTAATATGAAAAGGCAGGGGCTCCTGGGTGGCTCAGTCGTTAAGCGTCTGCCTTCGGCTCAGGTCATGATCCCAGAGTCCTGGGATCGAGCCCCGCATCGGGCTCCTTGCTCGGCAGGAAGCCTGCTTCTCCCGCTACCATTTGTTCTGCTTGTGTTCCCTCTCTCGCTGTGTTTATCTCTGTCAAATAAATAAAATCTTTAAATATATTGATATTTAATAATAATTAATAAATTAAATAATAATTAAATATATTTAAAAATATTTAAATATATATTGTCATATATATATATGACAAGGCAGACCTCTGAGGAAAATTTTCCAGAATTGAAATTAGCCCTTAGACAAGCAGGTTCTCTGTGTACATACATACATTGAAGAGTTCTTTAACGAATCAAAGTGAAGGCTTTAATCAGGACAGAGAAGATCTGGTTACATATTCTGACGAACTTAACCATAGTGTAATGTGTTACTAGATATTCCCACATCAGCGTCCGAACTGTGCCTCAAATTCAACATGTCTAAAATCTAACTCTTGCTCTCCCCACACACCTTTTCTTTCATTGTTCCCTATCTACCTGTTTGGCAAGTCAGAAATCAAGGCATCATCTTTGACATATTCCTTTCAGTCCTCCTCATATGTAACCCACCTCAAATGCTTCACCCCTTCTTTTTCTTTTTTTTTTTTTAATTTATTTACGTGAGACAGAGAGAGAGCACACTGGGTGGAGATGCAGAAGGAGAGAGTCCTCCTAAGCCGACTCCACGCAGAGCGTGGAGCCCAAGGTGGGGCTCAATCTAATGATCCTGAGATCATGATCTAAGTTGGAACCAAGAGTCGGATGCTTAACTGACTGCACCACGCAGGTGGCCCAACTTCCCCCTTCTCTAGCTCCCAGATCCATCTATTTCCCTCTATCTGGTGCAACCAGGTATCTTCCTTCCCCTGATCTACAGCAAGAGTCACCTAAACTCATCTCCTTATATCCATTCTATCTGACTACCCAAAACCCAACATTTTTTTTTTTTTTAGATTTTATTTCCTTGACAGAGAGCGAGAGAACACAAGCAGGGGGAGTGACAGAGGGAGAGAGAGAAGCAGGCTCCCTACCGAGAAGGGACCCCAATGCAGAGCTCAATCCTGGGAGTCGGGGATCAGGATCTGAGCCGGAGGCCAACACTTAACTGACTGAGCCACCCAGGCACCCTCCAACACTTTTAATATTCTGTGCACATTGCAGCCAGAGTGGCCTTTTTGAAACCCCTGATATGCACGAGATAAATACTCTGTAGATTCCCTCAGCGCTCAGGATAAAGATGCAAATCCTCAAGATTAGCCATTGTGAACTGCCTTCTCTGACCCCTACCTACCTTCCCAGCTTCATCTCACAGGACTCTCCTTTTGTTTTTCACACTCTTTTTTCCTTTTGTAAAGATGTTATTCGTTTGAGAGAGAGAGAGAGAGGGAGCACAGGAGCTCGGAAAGGGGCAAAGGAACAAACAGACTCCATGCTGAGCACTGGGCTCAACCCCAGGTCCACACAGGACTCGATCCCAGGACCCTAAGATCATGACTTGAGCTAAAGGCAGACACTTAATCAAGTGAGCCACCCAGGGGCCCCAGCTTTTGACATTCTCTTAGGCCTTCCTATGAGCCATCTTCCCTCCTACCACAGGGACTTGGCACATGCTATTTCCTATAATGGGAAAGCCTAGCCTCTTCTATTTGCCTAGATACGTCCTACTCATTCCTCAGGCTCATCTTAGGTAGTACTTCATCAGGATGATACTAAAGGGACTCCCACCACAGTGTACTTTGTCTGAATGTAGTTTAACACCTAACTGTGCAACTATGTGATCATGGCAGTCCATGCCTCTAAACCAAAGATATCATGGGTACGACTATTTCTGCTTTCCTCACCACGATATCACAGCACCAAGCACAGGTATATAGGAGATAGTCAATAAAAAAGAGTGGGTCTAGAACAAACTCAAAACCAGTGAAAAGATGCTCAAGTCTCAAAAAAGGATTTTAAAACAAGACGGGAGAGGACTGAAATACATCAGTTAAGTCTAAATCCATGAACAAATTACAATTCTTTATAAAATATAATCAAACTGGTCAACACTGAAGGATGCTATGAAAAAGCTGACTATTTTAAAGTTGACCAAATCTATTTGAGAAAGAATCCACTAAATATCCTGCCTTCCTACACGAGCTACACTACTGGGTAACCACATAGTAGACCCGGGGAAAGATTCTCTTTATTGAGACATTTCAGGAAGCAAGTGGGAAAAAAAAAGGATAGAACTTCAGCCATGCTGAAGGTCTTAATGAATTAATGGATCCAACCATTCAGCATCAACAGCTAACATTTCCAAAAAAAAAAAAAAAAAAAAAAAATCAAAATATTATTTCCCTCCTAAGGAACACATTACCATCTATGAAAAGTCTTCTGTCTACTAAAGCCCCTCCCAATAAGAACAAAAACTGAACATAAATTTCATCAAATTTCTACAGCAAACTTTCATTTTCCAGGAAATACAGAGAAATAAATTAAAATATACCATGGAGATGTATTCAGCAAAGTCCAAGAAAGGGAGACACAGAGACAGAGATGGATCAAGGTGAGGGGGCGATCCCATCGATTAAAAAAGATGTAGAAGACATAACAACATATCTTTATTTAGAGAGTCATTCAAACAAATCATACACACACACACTCACAAAATGGGACAAATGGAAATGTGAACACTAACTATGCATTTAAAAAATTATACACACACACATATCCATGTATAATAATGACATTTATGGCTCATTCGTTAAGCATCTGCCTTCGGCTCAGGTCATGATCCCAGGGTCACGGGATCAAACCCCGCATCGGGCTCCCGCTCAGTGGGAAAGGCTTCTCCCTCTCCCACAACCCCTGCTTGTGTTCCTGCTCTCACTGTCTGTCTCTCTGTCAAATATATAATCTTTAAAACAGAAAAAAAAGGAGGTATCCAGTTAAATATCTAAAGAAGAAATTATACAGTGTCTAGGATATGCTTCCAAGCATGGATGGGGGTGGGCTATGGAAGGAGCAAGACGGCTTAGTGGCTGGAGGGATGAGTGACAGGAACATTAAGGGTTCATAACACTATAACACTATTCAACCTACTTTTGAAAATCTCTATAAAAAGTTTATGAAATCATAGGAAAAAGTTCCTCTTTTTAACACCATCTTTGTCCAAAATTTTCTTGGTAACTTCTTTGTGTCACACTATAAGCTAGTTTCCTGCCCTCAGTACACTGGCAACCAAGGCAGTGGTTGTTACCACCATTGCTACTGCTTGGAGAGGTAATACATAGTTTCAAAAGAATATTCCAAAGGCACCTGGGTGGCTCAGTGGGTTGAGGCCTCTGCCTTTGGCTCAGGTCATGATCCCAAGGTCCTGGGATCAAGCCCCGCATCTGGCTCTCTGCTCAGCAGGGAGCCTGCTTCCCCCTCTCTCTCTGCCTGCCTCTCTGCCTACTTGTGCTCTCTCTCTGTCAAATGGATGGGTGAAATCTTAAGGAAAAAAAAAAAAAGAACTTATAAAAAATAAAAATAAAAAAAGAATATTCCAGAAGATGATGACAATGGAAAACATGGTGGCATCTCGCCAGCACAGGAACATAGTTATGTTACCTTTGACACTGACTATCCACTCCATGTCTCCTCCCTCTAGCCCTGTCGGAGCAACACCTGTCTGACATCAGACACTTAAGCACAATTATAGTTCAGAGCTACAGCTGAGCTGAGGGGCTGAAAGATAACTATTTCCCAACTCGTGGCTTTTCTCCAAGTTCAATCCCAGTGCAAGAGGCTCCTTGGAAACAGTGCTCCAGTCTCCTGCATGGGGACTTCCCATTCCTTCACCATTCGTGTAACTATTGTAAAGGGAACCTAGCACACATATGTTCACACAGTGATGAGGATTACACTGTGTCTCCCAGAAGGATACATCTAAGTCCTATTCCCTGGTACGCATGAACATGACTTTATATGGAAATAGGTCTCTAGGGGCGCCTGGGTGGCTCAGTCATTAAGCGTCTGCCTTCGGCTCGGGTTGTGATCCCAGGGTCCTGGGATGAAGCCCCACATCGGGCTCCCTGCTCGGCAGGAAGCCTGCTTCTCCTGCTACCACTCCCTCTGCTTGGGTTCCCTCTCTCACTGTGTTTCTCTCTGTCAAATAAATAAAATCTTAAAAAAAAAAAAAAAGAAATAGGTCTCCGCAGATATGATTAAGGATCTCAAGACCAGCTCATCCAGGATGGGCCTTAAATTCGAAGACTGGTGTGCTTCTCAGAGAAAGCGGAGGGAGAGCAGAGACAAACACACAGTCAAGGAGGGCCTGGAAAGACAGAGTTAGGCAGCCACCAGCTGAGGAATGCCAAGGGTTGCAACAGCCGCTAGCAGCTACGAGAGAGAAATGAAACGAGTGCTCCCAGGCTCCAGAAGGAAGCAATCCTGTGGCCTCCCTGGTCTGGGACTTTTAGCCTCCAGAATTGCGAAATAATAAATTTCTGTTATTTTAAGCCACCAAGTTTGTAGTCATTCTATCCAAAAAAAAGCCGTAGGAGACTAACACATAGCCTCTGGCAGACCTGACTGGCCCAGAGTGAACATCTCCCACATACACGGGTCCTTGGAAATCTGTAATCGTGGCCAAGCTCAGTCCGACTGTCCCTTAGACATAAGAGCTATTAACCCAGGAGCAGGTGGTGCCCTGTGAATTAGAGGCCGAGAGACTCAGTCTGCAGCAAGAGGGGAGAAACACGCAGTCTGCATCCAATTCATTTCTGGGGCCCAGCTGCATCTCTGTTCAATAGGGGATACCCATTTACCGAAAACATAAAAAGCACCCTTGGAGGCTCAAATTAGTGCAAGCGGGTTTCTGTAACTCGTGGCCCAGAACATCCTAACACGCTCAGTAACCTGCTGCCAAAAGTCCTGCAGTGAAGATCAGCTGGATCAAGTTCAGCCTTGGGAAGGTTCCAGAAAAAACGGACTTGACTCAAGAACCCTCTCAGTGAGAGCTGCAGAGACAGCAAGGCCTGAGCGACCAGCAGAGTGGCAAGAGGCAATGCGAAAAGGAACGTCAATTTTCCCCGGGCCTAAAAGCCAAGACCCAGATTCTATCATGAGAGGGAGTGAGGGTCAGTGATGTCTCTGAGTGTTCCAAAGAAATAAATAAATAAGAACGAAGAGAAAATATTTTTGGTCAATCTATACAAACTCCAGTAATTAATACCACCCAAAAAATGGCTTTTCTCTAGGTAAATATAGCATAATTACTATTGTGCGTATGAATAGCACATGTCAGGTTTCCTTCGTTTAGGGGTAACTGAATTTCAACATGAAACATTGCTCATGTATGCTCAGCCTCTTTTTGTAAAGACCTCAAATAATGCTTGGTTCTTTGCTTTTGAAATATTCCAAATACGAGGTACAAGGAAGTACCCATACTAGTTTTTGGACCAGGGATGAGAATTACCAAGGGTCTGGGTTGAAGAGAATGACACCAATTATCTCCGGAGGGGGCATCCCCGGGTATGATGGGAACAAATGGTACAAAAGTGGCCAAGTCTCTTTTTTTCACCAGAAGGGATAATTGGTCAGCCTTAAGAACAGTAAGTCACCAGCAAATAAGGGAACGTTAAACACTAGATTAATGATCAAATCATTTTTGAAATGTTATAAAATTATATGAGAAAAGAGAGAGAAAGAGACATAGAAGACCAGGAAGAAAGGAAGGAAATCAAAAACAGTTCTTGGGAACCCAAGCTTGCATAAATCACAAAAAAGTAATGCTTAAAAAAAAAATCTAAGAAATATAATGCTATTGACTTCTTGCTTGGGGAAGTTCGGCGTACTCATTTATCTTCTCGGTCCCAGAAAACAGCCTGATTTCTTCTGAAGTCTTTTCCCACTATAAAAGTAACATGTGTTTCAGTAGTTGCTTTTCCTAAATCACCTAGAAACATCTTAGCACAAACACATGGCTCTTAACAATGGAAGATTTTGAGACAGACAAAGCCTTCGACCAGAGCAAGAAACTTGAAAAGAAATAGGGCAGAATGTCCTAGACGGCAAAAATGCCTGGAATCACTTTTCTGGTTACGAGCTGCAAGCTGAGAGAGATTCTGAGATTTGGGGGAAAGAAAAAGGATTGGAGAAAAGAAAAGGAGACCATCTGGAAACAACTTAACAGCTTACAGGAATATTTAGAAGAGAAGATGGGGAAATGGACACAGTCTAATGATTCTGTCACTCTTAGATAAGAGTGAAATAAGCAATAATGCCCATGTAGATATGAGCCTGAAACTATCTCAAATTCAAGAAAAATACTGATGCACCATGGGGCACCTGGGTGGCTCAGTTGGTTAAGCATCTGCCTTCGGCTCGGGTCATGATCCCAGGGTCCTAGGATCAAACCCCATGTCGGGTTCCCTGCCCAGCAGGAAGCCTGCTTCTCCCTCTCCCACTACCCCTGCTTGTGTTCCCTCTCTCGCTGTCTCTCTCTGTCAATAAATAAATAAAATTTTTTAAAAAGAAAAAAAAAAAATACTGACGTCCCCAACTACAGATGAAAGCATGCTATGACTAGACCCCTTAAATCTTGGGGAAACCTCATGAAGGCATCCTTCCTTGACGCTTCTTCTCCTGCCAAATAAAACAAAAATGGAAAACCTAAATAGTACAGAAAAGCTTCAATAATACAAGATAGGAATACACTGTCTCCTCAGTTGCTAGCCATCGCCTATAAGAGAAGGAAACGATTAAGTTTCACAAGGAAGAGAGTCATCAATAAAAGAGAAGAGCCTGAAACACAAGAACTTTTCTCATTGAATTACCCTAAATATTAACTCCCGATAGTTCTTGTGAGTCATTTTTTTTAAAGATTTTATTTATTCATTTGAGAGAGAAAGAGGGAGAGCACGAGCTGGGGGGAGTGGGAGAGGGGGAAGCAGGCTTCCCACCGAGCAGGGAGCCAGATGTGGGGACCCGAAGATCATGACCCGAGCCAAAGGCAGACGCTTCACTGACAGAGCCACCCAGGCGCCCCCCTTCAAGTCACTTTTAAAGAACTTGGACCTTCATCAATCCACAATCAAAGACTCACTGAATCCATCAGCTTTAGTCAGGACCACTATGGGCATTTTTAATAGTCTATGCAAGATTTCATTAAAAAGTAGGCTTTGTAGGGTGGCTCTGTCAGTTAAGCGTCTGAATCTTGGATTCGGCTCAGGTCATGATCTCGGGATCCTGGGATCGAGCCCCACCTGTACCAGGATCTGTGCTCAGTGTGGAATCTGCTTAGCATTTTCTCTCTCCCTCTCTCTGCCCCTCCCCGTGCCCTCTATCTCTCTAAAATAAATACATAAAACATTTTTTAAATAAAAATAAATAAAAATTAAAAGTGGACTTTCCTCTAGGAATCTCAGAAAACGGACTAATCTCTCACACCTTAACACACTTTATTTTCCCCAAATACATGAATTGCAGGTCTCTCCCCTACTTAAAAGCACAAAAGGCACACAAATCAAGGGCTAGCCTAGTTTATCTAGCGCATGACCATCCTTCCAAACACATTTTTTAAAAGAAGGAAGGGTTTGGGGAAGCAGTTGAACTGAAATTACAGGCTGTCATTACATCTCAGTATCGAAAACCGAATACCTGGTTCCACAGGAGAGTACACTTTTTATGCACAATCCCGTTACTAAGCAACTACAACAATGGCTGCACGAGCTTTCTAGAAGCTAGCGCGGTAAAGGGGGGGGTGGCGGGATCCAGGAACAGAAAAATGGAAAAACTTGCTTTGGGAATCATTATCTCAGGGTAAATTCAATGTAAAAACAAAAATAAACAAAATCTAAAACAATCTAAACTTAAAACATGCAGTTCCTTAAGACGCGAGAAAAGTGCATGCTACCATGTATGATGCACTTTAATTTCAGTTTGTTGAATTTCAAAATTCACATTTAACTGGTGATAATGATTTCCTTACTGTGTTTCCTTTGTGGTCCCCGGTCTTTCCTTCACCCTCCCTAGGGAATAATGTTTTTTCAAATTTCCTTACTGATTAAAAGAACATTTTAGACCTCTTAAATCCATTTCTTTGTTTACAGAAGCTATAAAAACTAGTTTACAATTGTTTCATGTTGCCTTTGAACCAAGAACACTCTTAGACATCAAACTATTCCTTTGAAGGGAACCGTCTCTCAAACAGAGCCAGACGATTTCCCCGCCACTCCCTGAAGTTCAGACAAGAGCTTTGCAAATGTCAAGTCTTTTGCAAAGTTAGACTATACAATGTAGCAGGCTCTAGACCACTGTTTCTCAAATTGCAGGTTGAATGGCTGGGGGTCGGGGGAGGGCTCCCCTACCAGTTACAAGAGAATTTTATAGACTAGATTTACAAAGGGCCGAGAAGCAGGTTATAAGGCTAGAGGAGATGACCTCACAGATTTTTCCTTCCATCTTTCCTTGTGCCTTTCCACATGTCCTGCAAAGTTGAGAAAGCTCCCTAAGCTACATTCTCTAAACCTCTAATCTACGGAAGGCTGTTTCTCACTATGGCTCGCTCCCTCCCTCTCTCAATCTCTCCCTCAGCTCCCAAAGGATGCTACGCTAGCAGGCAGGCAAAATGAAAAGATTACACAAAAGAATTACTGTTCTACGTCAAAGCTCAGCAATTACTGTGTGGCTCTGTTCCCAGGGTACCTCTAGGTCCTGATAAATCTCTCTTTGAAGAAGAGAAATCCAGAAACAAATAGAAACTTAAATGCTGGAAACTGAAGACGCAAAATGTCTCGGGGAAGAAGCACAGGGAAATGACAAAGGCATTCCTGCTTTTATATCCCAAAGATAAAAAGGGGGAGGGGGGGTATGCTTGCTTGATTTTTATTTCTAGTTTTATACTGTTGTGGTCAGAAAAGATGTAAGCTATGATTTCAGTCTTTTTTAAATTTATTGAGATCTGTTTTGTGGCCTGCCTGACACGTCATCTTATTCAGAACAATGTTCCATGTACACTTGACAACAAATGTGTATTCCACTATTTTGGGATGGAATGTTCTGGATATATCCTATTAGGTCCATCTGGTCCAACGTGTCATTCAAAAGCACTGTTTCCTTACTGAGTTTCTATCACGTGTCACTCAAAAGCACTGTTTCCTTACTGAGTTTCTATCTGACTGATCCATCCATTGATGTTTTAAGTGGGGTGTTACAGTCTTCTATTATCGTATTACTGTTCTCTTCCTTTATGTCTAAAGATAGTTGTTTTACATATTTAGATGCTCCCGTGTTGGGTGCATAAACATTTAAAATTGCTATATCCTCCTGTTAGAGTGTCTTCTTTATCATTATATAATGTTCTACTCTGTTTTTTGTTACAGTCATTGTTTTGTTTGTTTTTAAAGATTTTATTTATTTCACAGGGAGAAACACAGCGAGAGAGGGAACACAAGCAGAGGGAGTGGGAGAGGGAGAAGCAGGCTTCCTGCCAAGCCTGCAGGGAGCCGAATATGGGGCTCCATCCCAGGACCCCGGGATCATGACCTGAGCCGTAAGGCAGACGCTTAATGACTGAGCCACCCAGGCGCCCCTACAGTCGTTGTTTTAAAGGCTATTTTGTGGGGCACCTGGGTGGCTCATTGGGTTAAAGCCTCAGCCTTCGGCTCAGGTCATGATCTCGGAGTCCTGGGATTGAGCCCCGCATCAGGCTCT
>CM053615.1:36676946-36694768 GCA_028646535.1 Procyon lotor | reverse complement strand
AGCCTGCTTCCCCCTCTCTCTCTGCCTGCCTCTCTGCCTACTTGTGATCTCTCTCTGTCAAATAAATAAAAAAAAATCTTAAAAAATAAAAAAAAATTGGGACGCCTGGGTGGCTCAGTTGGTTAGGCAGCTGCCTTCGGCTCGGGTTGTGATCCCAGGGTCCTGGGATGGAGTCCCACATCGGGCTCCTTGCTCATCAGGGAGCCTGCTTCTCCCTCTGCCTCTGCCTGCCTCTCTGACTGCTTGTGCTCGCTCTCTGACAAATAAATAAATAAAATCTTAAAAAAAATAAAAAAAATTAAAAAAAATTTTTAAAAATTTAAAAATTTTTAAAAAACCAGAAAAGCAGAATAAATGAATTAAAAAAAAACCCTTGCCTCAGGTATTAGTATGCCCTCCTGGAAGTGAGTATTCATTTCCTAATAAAAGAGAAAACAGTTAAGTCACAGGGGTTTGACATTCGATAAATCCCAGCTGTTTAAGTAAAACCATTAGATCACCTCCAAGTACATAATGTGATTATAGGCAAGATTAAGATGAGGGTTCTCAGAAAACCTAATTTGTACGACTACATACAAATACCAGATAAATGCCGATTAGTGAAATTTGCCTCTCCACTGATTTCAACATGGCAGCAGAAGCTGGAAAGAGAGGTAACTTGGAGTAGATAATCAAAAGCAATGTGAGGGGGTTAAAAAAGAAAAGCAATGTGAGAGAAAGGAAATCCTCTGTCGTGGAAAAAAAAATTCGTATTTCCATCATCTACATTCTCCACAGAGTTTACCTGAGAGCACCCACTCAAGTGGAGTTTCCAACCAGCAGGTCAAAACCTACAACACTGGTTGACCAAAACCCATGTGGTCTGCATCTCAGGAAGCTGAGTACTGCTTGAGTTCTAGCATTCTCCTGCCCTACGCAGAGGTATGGAAATTTTCCTTCAGCTCCAAGTACCAAAGCATGACCTTTCCAACTTAGAACTCCTATTTGGGCCACCCTATAGTAGGAGAAATCTCCTCCATCCAAACAAAACTGCTGTGTTCACTTTCTCCATTAAACAAAAAGATTCCCTCAGAGGTAAGCCTACCAACATTCTCTAAGGCGTGTCTACCTTCATTCCACTCGTGTTTTTTTTTTTTTAAGATTTTATTTATTTATTTGACAGCAAGAGACACAGCAAGAGAGGGAACACAAGCAGGGGGAGTGAGAGAGGGAGAAGCAGGCTTCTGGCTGAGCAGGGAGCCCGATGCGGGACTCGATCCCAGGACCCTGGGATCGTGACCTGAGCTGAAGGCAGACGCATAACAACTGAGTCACCCAGGTGCCCGACCCATGCTATTTTTCACCAAGAGTCACAAGAATACATCTCTTCACCACCCCCTCCATATCTCATTCCCAGAGCCTGCTGAAACCAATTTTAAAATTGTAAAGAATTCGGAAGGAGAACTTGGCAAGCTGACAAACAAAAGACAGACAAAACCAGTTTAAGATCATTTCTATAGTGACCTGAAACAGAAGGGTGCCTACATGCAGCTGGGAGCGATATGTGAACAGAACTCAAGCACAAGGGTGAATACAGACCTGGTTTGTCGATTGGTGGATCTTTTCTGAAAAACCGCTTTCCTTCAGGACTGCAGCAATAAGATGACCCACAGCCTTAACCAAAAAAAAAAAAAAAATCAGTAACTAAATGGCGTCAGAAGTTCTCTCCAGTTAGTATATTTGAAGGTAACTCCTGTCAATACTACTTGATATAGGAAAAAAAAAAAAAACACTAGGTTATAGGAGCATGAGTGGGCCCAGCCCAGTCAAGCGGTACTCTGTGGAAGGCACTGAATTAGGCATCCTACATACATAATTTCTTAGCTTCATGACAACTCTCAAGGTAAGCATTTTTATCCCAATAAGCAAGCCACAGTACATAGATGTTAAGAAAATTGCCAGATTTTCAGTTCAAATTGCTGTCACTTAATATTAGAAGATAATGTGAGATGGCTTCATCCATTAAATCATGAGACGAATGAGAAACTCCACAGCTTTTAAAATCATTTTTGCATCTAAATGAAATCCATCATGCTTCATCACGCCCTTAATGAAGATGGAGAAAACTCAACCCCATCTTTATGACCACAGCCCGTGCAGATCTGAGCCTATAGGTCTCCCCCTACCACAACTCTTCTCTCTTGCTTAGGCCCTATGATTTAATTGCTTTATTATTTTCTCATAGGTTTTAGCCCTTGCATAAGTTTTTAGTCTCATCAATTTCTAAAATGTTCCCATATCCTGCTCTGGTCAAAAAGCCCAAAATTAAATCTAAGACTCTATTTCTAGAGGAATGTCGATGACATAAATACAGAAGTATCATTCCTTCCTACCACCTCAACTCCATTCTCCTGGTTCTTCACCCCTCCCCAGTACTGCTCTGCTGTCTTAGAGCCATAGGCTAACAACAATGACAGCCATCCTTCGTACGGGCTGGAGAAAACTCTCCAACTGCACCAAGTGTTAATCCTGCGCTTGGACCAACATATGACACATCTGGGAGTCACTGTCAGTCTTTTGGTCTCCAGAAAAGCTCACACAAAAATACAGCACCCTCTCCTTTGTTTCTTTCTGTATTTCACACCTTGGAAATGCTTTAAGACCTCAATGCTTGATGATCTCAGTTTTGTAATATGAATGACTCACTGACATGAATATTAAGTTTAGATCAATTAACCATCTCTTACGTACTAGTTCAAGGGATATTAACAAGAATTGAAGACCAGTGAACAGTTTTGGTGCCTGTTTACAAAATGCACCATATTTCATTGAATGCAACTGGCCATCAACGGCAAAATGCACCACTATTTTATTTCTACCACTAAGGAAGAAAGGCTGCCCGTTAATCTATGCTACATAACGCGCCTTATAATTTAGAATTTTGACTTTATATTAGAGAAAAGAGTTCCTTTAGAAAAGTCACAGCCAAGCTCACAATGGTGCAGGCAAGACCAACTGTGTAAAACTGTGTAAAACTGCTGCCATAAATTACAAGATGCAACCCAGTTTCAAAGACACTAAAATGTAAAAAAAATTTGTGTGAATCAATGAAATATGGTGCAAACACTGAGCAACAGTTACAAAAGAACAATAAGTATTCAGAACAGGGCACAATTGCAAGAACCACATAAAACCAGTATGAAACACAACAGGGACCCTCCCCCCCACCCCAAAAAAAGCTCCCATTCATATTTAGAAAAAAAGACTAAAAGAAGATCAGCTTATGGACAAACATCTGTCCACCGGGTCCACAGTTCTCTAGTCTGCCTTTCTATGTATCCTCCTAACAAATCAGAGAATATAAGCTAAACTGATTTTAAAGCACAAAGTTCAAGGATAAATGAGCCTATATTTGCTGCTTAAGTTTTCCATAACAGAATAGTTGAAAGAGACATGAACCATCCGTGAACCAGTACATGTACATTTCTCATTTAATTTAACAGTAACACACATAGGCATTTTTTGCTTATCTATGCTAATGAAAGGACTCCAGGCAGAGAAAAACAGAAACTGGACGGTATCCTCTTCATCTTCTTCTTCAAGGTAAGGACCTGTGCTGCACAGGATAGGACTCCAACCCAGTCAGGTAGAAGGGAATCTTGCATAAGGAGTGTTCTACTCCTCATGGAAGGGTTCCCCACTACCCAGCGAGGTCAATTCCCACAGCAGGCATCTCCGGAGAAAACTGCTGAAAGCATCCAAGAGGCTGTACGTCGTCGGTGGGTCTGCGAGCTGACTTCGGCTGGTCCCCTGGCTTCACTCTCACAAGAAAGACAGTAAGCTATTACGCCACCTTGACCAACCAGAATGCTTCTAGTTAGTGGAAGGTTAACCAGAAAACCACTTTTGTTTGAACCCTAATAACTGAAAAGCTCTTAAAAATAAATTAGCAACCAATCCCTGCCCATGTTACTATGTACATCAAATCTTTTAATCCAGGATATTTTACTTACTGAATATTGATTATTATGGTCAAAATCTCTTATTCTTAACAGCTGTAAAGAGGTTTACATAGGTTTACCTTAACAGCTGTAAAGAGGTTTATTTTACAGAGGTAAAATAGACCATTTTAAATATCCATCTCTCATACTCCATAGATGTATAACCGTTTACTTCTATTCCCAAAAATTCATTACAGACTTAAAAAAAAAATACAGATCCAGGGGCCTCCTAGTTAATTGAGGTTTTATTACATCTAAGAAGAAAAGTATGATATAAATAGAAACTGAGACGGGGGGGCACCTGGGTGGCTCAGTCAGTTAAGTGTGTGCCTTCGGCTCAGGTCACGATCTCCAGATCCTGGATGGAGCCCCACATCGGGCTCCCTGCTCACCAGGAAGTCTGCTTCTCCCTCTACACTCTCCCTCTCTCTTTCTCTCTCTCTCTCCTTCTCTCAAATAAATAAATAAATAAATAAAATCTTTTTTAAAAAGAAGAAGCTGAGATTGGTCAATTTCAATTTATATATGTCACATATAAATTTTCGGGGGAGGGTTTATTTAATTTTTTTTTTTAGAATTTTTTTTTAAGGATTTTATTTATTTATTTATTTATTTATTTATTTATTTATTTATTTATTTGACAGAGAGAGAGAGAGAGAGAGATCACAAGTAGGCAGAGAGGCAGGCAGAGAGAGAGGGGAAAGCAGGCTCCCCGCCGAGCAGAGAGCCCGATGTGGGGCTCGATCCCAGGACCCTGAGCCAAAGGCAGACGCTTAACCCACTGAGCCACCCAGGTGCCCCTTATTTAATTTTTTAAAAGTAATCTTTACAAGAATTTAATTTTTTTTTAAATAATCTTTACAAGATAAAGATAATCTTTACAATCTTTATAAGATATAAGAGGGCACTTGGATGGCTCAGTTGGTGAAGCAATGGACTCTAGGTTTCCGCTCAGGTGATGGGACTGAGCCCCACGTCGGGCTCTGTGCTCAGTGCAGAGTCTGCTTCAGATTCTCTATCCCTCTCTCTCTCAAATAAATAAATAAAATCTAAAAAAAAAAGATAAAATAAAGTAATCTCTACATCCAAACTGGGGCTTGAACTCACAACCCTAAGATCAAAATTAGCATACTCCCCTGACAGAGCCAGCCAGGTGCCCCTAAAATATAAATTTTCAAATTAATAAAAGTTAATAAAGCAATATATATGTAGAATCCTATATGTAGAATAAAATACTTAATGTTTAAAATGTAAAGTTCTACAAACAGTCCACCAAAGTGGTTCATTTGTTACCAGGAAGAAAAAAAAATTAAATAAAAATTACCTGTGATTGGATAAGAGAATTTGGAAATTCAAACCTTTTCCTGATATCATCTGACATTTTTGTTTCTCTTACATGTATATATGCAGACTCTGTAATCAAAACAAAAGAATATTTGTTAATCCAGAAAAGGCTTTCAAACCAATTATTCCTCAAATAATATAAAAGTAATTCATTCCAAAGACAACAGTGGAAATCAAGCACAGGGCTCTGTCCCATAATTACTGGCGTACGATCACCAACCACTTCAGCCCACAAATGCCATGATTGATAAATAAACTAAAATGCTCAACCGCTCTTGGTTTTTCCCATTAGAGCAAATCCTAGAACAAATTAATTCACACTATCGAAACACCCACAAAATCCCTAAAGCTCCAGCCTACATAACAGGATTTTAAAAGTTCAACCGCATGTTTGAAATAGAAATTCTTTCAAAGATCAAAACTTCTAAGAGAGAAAGAATCAAATTTTCGAAAAATTATTTCAACTCTACCACAGTTTGGGTACAAGCTTTCATTTAAGCACTCATCTAACTGCTGGCGACAAGTGTAAAGCCTAGGTGAGCTTTCTTCACAGGGTATAGAAATGAGCTAGAAACTCACACATTGAAACGGATTGCTTGTCTGCTAAAAAAGAGCCAGCAATTAGCACCAACTTTTAGTATTTCCATCACACCTCTCATTCCTACTGGGCTCTTAGAGGAGAGGAGGGGAGGGGGGGGGAGGAGAGGAGAGGAGAGGAGAGGAGAGGAGAGGAGAAAAATGTTTACAAACATGCAAAATGGATAGAGGGCAAGGTCAAGAGAACCCTCCTAAGTACTGACAGGATTTCCTAGGGATCTCAATTTATCCAGTCCACATAGCCCTGAACCCACCAAAATTACACCACTTTATTTTTTTTTTAAGATTTTATTTGTTTGTTTGTTTGTTTATTTGACAGAGGAGAGATCATAAGTAGGCAGAGAAACAGGGGGAAGCAGGCTCCCTGCTGAGCAGAGAGCCTGATGTGGGGCTCGATCCCAGGACCCTGAGATCATGACCTCAGCCAAAGGCAGAGGATTTAACCCCTGAGCCACCTAGGCGCCTCAATTACACCACTTTAAAAAATAATATGCTATTAGTGGGTTAAGCATCCCACTCTTAATCTCTTGATCTCTTGATCTCAGGGTCAAGAGTTCAAGCCCTGTGTTGGGCTTCATGCTGGGCATGGAGTCTACTCAAAAATATATACATATCTATTTAGGGGCACCTGGGTGGCTCAGTGGGTTAAAGCCTCTGCCTTCTCAGTCTCTTCTACAGAAGATGACATTTGGTGAGTTAGCCACACAGATGTCTTGGGAAAGGTGTCACAGGCACAATAAACAGTGAATGCAAAAGCCCAAAGCTCATCAAGTGCTTAAGGCCAGAGCTAGAAAAGAGCAAAGAAAGGAGCCAAGAGAGTGAATGAAAGGGGCTCCTGGACGGCTTAGATGGTAAACGTCTGCCTTTGGCTCAGGTTGTGATCCCTGGTTCCTTGTTCAGCAAGGAGCCTTCTTCTCCCTCAACTCGCGAGAATTGAGCCCGCCGGCCCCGCGCGAAAGTCCCCCGCGCGCGCGCGGCCTGGGCCCCGGTACCCCGAGACCTCGGAGCCGGCGGGCCTGGCGGACAGCGCGCGTGGCGCGCTGCCACTCCCCCTACTTATGTCCCCCACCCCACCCCCAGCATATAAATAAACCAAATGTTAAAAAAAAAAAAAAAGTCAGTTTATAAAAGGCCATGCACGTCACCAGAAGGACCGATGTATCTGTCCCCGGTGACATGGTAAGCTAATACTGAAAAAGAGTGGTAAGATTTTAATAGAATCACTTGAGATGAGGAGTGCTCAGATTCTAGATATATTTGAAGGTAGAGCCAATGTGGTTGCTGATAATTGGCTGAGACTACAGAAGAAAGGGTCAGAGATGACTCCAAAGTGTTTGATCTAAGCACCTTTAATTTTAACCTCAATTCCTTTGGGCATTTTATGTTAAAACAGTTTAAACATCACTTACCATGGCACGTTTTACTAAGAGAAAAAGATGGAGTTGCCATCAACTGAGATAGGGCAACCAGTTTTGTGGGGAAAGACTGGGAATTTCATTTGGAACTGGTAAGTTTCAGATGTCTAATAGATATCCAAACGGAGAGGTTGGGTAGAAAGCTGAATACATGAATCTATAACTGAAGAGACACATTAGAAGATACAAATGATGATGCACATTAATTATAGAATCTGAGAGGTATTAAAGCAAGAAGTCTGATTAACTTTGCTTAACCCAGAGTTGACCAAACTTATCTGATCATGGCACCCTTTTTTCTAGAAATACCTGTTAACAGCCTATACAACCAGCCCTTCCTGGGACACGCACTGGGAAACTGCTCTACTAACTCCAACTCCTCTGTCCATTCCCCTTCCTGCACCCCATCTTCCTTCCTGCGGCCAAGTTCCTTGCCTTGTGCTCTCTTCCCTCATGGAAACTCTCCCAGAGCCCAGTCCATATCCCCAAACCCTTCCCTGCTCTCTCTTATAAAGCCAGAGATTGAAGATGTCAAAAAGAAAGCACGTATCAGGGCACCTGGCTGGCTCAGTCGGAAGAGCACACAATTCCTGATCTCAAGGTTGTGAGTTCGAGCCCCACGTTAGAAGCAGAGAGTGCTTAAAAAAAAAAAAAAAAAAAAACTTCATGAAAATGTGCTCAACATCACTCAGCACAGGGAAATACAAATCAAAACCACAATGAGATACCACCTCATACCAGTCAGAAAGGCTAAAATTAACCAGTCAGGAAATGACAGATGTTGGCGAGGATGCAAAGAAAGGGGAACCCTCCTACACTGTTGGTGAGAATGCAAGCTGGTACAGCCACTCGGAAAACAGTATGGAGGTTCCTCAAAAAGTTAAAAATACTACTAGGTATTTACCCAAAGAATACAAATGTTGTGATGTGAAGGGGAATGTGCACCCCAATGTTTATAGCAGCAATGTTCAAGAGAGCCAAACTGTGGAAAGAGCCCAGATACCCATCCGTAGATGAATGGATCAAGAAGATGTGGTATATAAATATAATGGAATATTACTCAGCCATCAAAAAGTGAAATCTTACCATTTACATGGATGTGGAAAGAACTAGAAGGTATTATGCTGAGCGAAATAAGTCAATCAGAGAAAGACAACTATCATACAGTTTTACTCATATGTGGAATTTAAGAAACAAAACAGAGGGTCATAGGGGAAGGGAGGGAAAAAAATAAAAATAAGACAAAATCTGAGAGGGAGACAAACACTCTTAACTAGGAAAAAAACTAAGTTGCTGGAGGGGGGTAGATGGGGTAACTGGGTGATGGGCATTGAGGAGAGCATATGATGCAATGAGCATTGGGTGTTATATAAGACTGATGGGTCACTGACTGAAACTTCAGAAAGTAATGATACACTATATGTTAACTAACTGAATTTAAATAAGTAAAAAAAAAATCTTTAAAACAGGAAGGAAGGGAGGGAGGGAAGGAGGGAGAAAGGGAGGGAGGGAGGGAGGGAGGGAGGGAGGAAGGAAGGAAGGAAGGAAGGAAGGAAGGAAGGAAGGAAGGAAGGAAGGAAGGAAGGAAGGAAGGGAGGAAGGGAGGGAGGGAGGAGAGAGAGAAAGAAAGAAACAAAAGAAGTGATCTTCTCTCACAAACACCATTTTGATTCCACTTTTCCCCGTTCTCTCAAGAGTTCCTTGCTTCCTCGGCAGCCACTCAATCACAAAGTCGCTTTCATCCCTCCCAGCACCTCAGAACCTAGCTCTCGTCCCCGTTTCTACCCTCCTCATGCCATTTCCTCCTGCTAGGCTCACGTCAGTAACTGCTTAGTCCCGGGGACCTCCACACATGAGCAGGTCCCACACACTGCTGTCAGGCAAACTGTCCTAAAACGCGATTTCCATCACATCATTTCCCTGCGAAGACATCAGAGCAGGGTTTCACTAGCCTGTCGGATTAAATGCACACTCTGATTCCTCGCCTTTAAGCCCTCCATCAAACATCTCTCCCGGTCGGCTTCATTGTCACTGCTGTCTAATTCCAATCGGGCTACAGCGGTTTTCAAATTAGTCCCCTCTTGCTCAAAATGTGCTCACTCCTAAGGAATTCTGCTTATGCTGTTCTCACCCCCACAAAATGCCCTTCTCTGTATGTTCCCATTACTTACAGATGAAATTTCTTTCATGGCCCATCTTTGCTGCTAAGTCTTTCCCAAGTAGCCACATTTTCTAGAAGTCACCTTGTTTGATAGACTTTCAGGGTTTTGGCTGGCGCATACCATCCTGTGACTATTTGCACTGGGATTGGAAATATTTTTTTTTCTAAAGGGTCGGATAGCAACTACTCAAATCTGCCATAGTAGCATACAAGCAGTCATAAACAATAACATGAACGATGGACCATGACTGTATTTTCATAAAACTTTACTGGGGCATCTGGGTGGCTGAGTCATTAAGCATCTACCTTCAGCTCAGGTCATGATCCCAGGGTCCTGGGATCGAGTCCCACATCGGGCTCCCTGCTCAGCAGGGAGCCTGCTTATCCCTCTCCCTCTGCCTGCAGCTCCGCCTGCTTGTGTTACCTCTCTCGCTGTGTCTCTCTCTGTCAAATAAATAAATAAAATCTTTAAAAATAAATAAATAAATAAAACTTTACTAACAAGCACAGGGGAGGGTGGGTCATAGTTTGCTGACTCCTGGCTTAATTCGTGACTATTTTTTAATTAATTTATAAAATGTGTTGACACAATTGCTAACACTGATATTCAAATTTGGCCCTGTGCTCCCAAGCACAAGTAAAAATGTGTGTGTGTGTGTGTGTGTGTGTGTGTGTGTTTAGTAAATAACATATCTTTTCTTATCTAAGAGTTGGGAGGGTGCGGGGAGAAGCACATTTTATCAAAGAAAACAAGGTTTTTCATGCCCCTAAACTCTGAAGGAAATTTCTCAGGTTAGCCTTGATATATGGAATACAGAGTGTAAAATAAGCAACATTCTCAGTAACATAAGCTAAAAAGAATTTTATATGACTTCTTTTTTAAACAAGCCCTGGATAAAGCCCTGGGTATAACATACCACATAATTCAGCAAAAGAACCTCAGTGAATGGAGTGCAAGGACAGTTCTCTGATAAACTAATCTAACTCAGTAAAAAGGAGACTTTAGACTTCCCAGGGTACTAAACATCCCACAGAAGAGACTCACCCAGATGTCAACAGTGATAGAGCAAAATAGAAGAAAATGCGAGGTTATGCTCTCTGATCCGGGCCCAGAATGGTGGAATTCCAAAATGCTCTGGGGACAGATGAGCAGCTGGTTAGGCTAATAGCTTATTATTCAGTGAAAAAGCCAAACCATACAGAAAGAAGGACTTTGGGTGCCTGGGTGGCTCAGTTGGTTAGGCGACTGCCATCGGCTCAGGTCATGCATGATCCTGGAGTCCCAGGATCGAGTCCTGCATCTCCCTCTCACCTTCCCCCTCTCATGGTCTCTCTCTCTCTCTCTCTCTCTCTCTCTCAAATAAATAAATACATGAAATCTTTAAAAAAAAAAAAAAAAAGAAAAGAAAAAGAATGACTTTGTCTCAAGGAGGGAGGCCAACGGAGTAAGAGAATGCTGTTTTCATTAAAATTACCTAAGTACAGGTGACAAACACCTAAGTTTACAAAAGACAGCCCCAAGATCCATGTGACACTTTAGAGAATGAATACATTGTTTAATTTTTTCAAGTAGAACCACTTGACCTTTCCTAATGAAAGGCCACAAAGCATTCTAAAAACCACTCCCCAAGCTACATTTCGATTTGATACCACCCTTGATTTGTTATCCTCAAGCTACAAACTGCAACTGTCTTTCATCTGCTGGAGACTTAAACTTCAAGGTTAATCACAACTATTTGACCTTTCAAGGTATCAGAACATCATATTCTCTTAGGGAATTTACAAAAAAAAAAGAAAGGATACATAATGCTTGCTTGAGCACTGGAGGTCTAGCTTCTGTCCACTTTATTTCCAATCTCAACTTCCCTTGGGCATTTCATGCATTAAAGAAAACAATTTATGTATTCCTTCCTCCCATGACATTCTTCACAAAAGAGTGAGAACGCTCCCAATATGCTCCTTAAACCACTTTTTACAAAAAAGTGTTTGATTTTTAAAGATTTATCTCCAACCTGTCAGGGTGCCTTTTTTTTGGCTGTCTAAATCTAAATCGGAAAGAGAATTTTTAATGAGGTCTTTAAGTTCTGAGGGAATCAAAGCATTTCTTTAACTTGAGCAATTATCACCTTATCTGCCAAGGTGCTCCTGCACCCTAAGAATATTTCCAAGAAAATAAACCTACCACCTGCATTATAATAAAGGAGCAGCAGATAGATAGAACACTTCAGTTTTTCAACTTTCTCCAGGATATGGAAATACACAACCATACATCACACAAAAGCATTTAGTGTCAAACTTCCAATGAAGTGCACGATCCGGAAAATAAGAGATCTAATTACATTCACTCTCGCTATGGGAACCCAGCAAGGGATCAGGGAGGGTAGTTGGGGACCGGATGTTGGGAGGAGTGTCAGATGATCACAGAGAAAGGATTTTGAGCACTCTTGATCACCAAATCCCTTTATAGGAAGGACTCAGGGAAGCAACGTAGATTAAGCCACAGCTATAAAGAGTTTACATTAGCAGACTGATAAAAAAATACATACTTCATTCACTAATGGGGCCTTCTGTTTCAGGGACACAAAAGCTGATGGTGCCAACAATAACTTTGAGCTGATCGTATAAGTTTACCAAGACTGTGGCTCTGGGGTATATTCCTGTCCCTCCTAGTTGCTTTGCCCAGCATCTTAAAGAAGGTGAAAAAAACCTGTCTATCCTTTTCAACCACCCATCCTGCTCTGCTATCCAGTACTTATGTCTTCCTCATCCTTCTGCCTGCATAGCTTCTCACCTACCACTTCCAGGTCCCTAACTGCTTCTCCACATGCTCTTCATGCTCTTCAGAGTCTGGCAACTGGAGTCTGTTTCATTCACCCTGTATGAAATCCTGACACCTGCTAGAAACTCAAGCTTAGCCTTGGCTCTCGCTCCAAAATCTCTGAAAACCAACTGCCACCAGCACTCTCAAATTAACAGGACAGGATAATTAGGGCCCCCTCCTCAACCTATGAGCCATAAAAATGGCAAGATCATTGGGAAATCACAATGTAAGTTTTTCACGCTACAGAGCAAGTGTAAGAAAAACAGGGACCACTAAGTCATCATTAAATTAAGCTAAGAATAGAAAATACTTTCACATTAATGAGTAATTTCAAAATCAAGCCAAGGAAGAGGGCAACTAAGTGGTGTGATGAAGACACGTTGTCAACATTATAATCAGAGGGATGCCTGGGTGGCTCCGTCAGTTAAGCGTCTGCTTTCAGCTCTGGTCATGATCCTGGAGTCCTGGGATCGAGCCCCGCATTGGGCTCTCTGCACAGCAGGGAGCCTGCTTCCCCCTCTCTCTCTGCCTGCCTCTCTGCCTACTTGTGATCTCTCTCTCTCTCTGTCAAACAAATAAATAAAATTAAAAAAAAAAAAAAATACAGTGGGCCTGAGACTATCTCCCTCCCATACTTTTTTTTTTCACTTTAATGAAATTAAAGTGAAAACATTAAACTTTCAGTTTAATGAAGAAATTGAATATCAAAGAAGTTAAGCAACTTGCAACAAAGGCTAATCAGCAAGGCAGTTCAGGTGAAAACGGAGGTTTCTTCACTTCCAACCCAGCGTACGTATCCCTGGACTACCCGTAATAACATGAGGTGTGTCCAGCACATTCCATTACTGCCCGTGCCCCAGAAATTTTAGGATCTAGAATTCAAGTGCTGAGCAAATTCAGGTGACTGTGAGTTCTAATGATCTCACCGGTTGCAATTTACTGAAATATATCTAATTGCAATCAAATTCCTGCCTTTATAGTTTAGTTCTTTCTGAGCTTATGTCACATGCTACTTACTCATAGATTTTGAAATGGGAGTCTAAAATAAGACCAAAGGCAGGAAATTCCAAGTTAGAACTGACTGCTGTCCAGGAGAAGCAGGCACTAAAGTAAAAAAACAAAACCACCTCCTTGGATAATGTCTAATTTTTTACATTTTCTCCAATTATTCTCGAATAATCTTTTAGAAGGGTCAATATGTGTATGAATATATGTGTTAAATATATATGGTAATATAGATGAAAAGTTATTTTTAAAAATCTAAAGATTTACTTATCTAGTATTTTTACAGTATCCAATCTAAGTCTTCAAAAGTCTTCAAATTAGCTCCTTTATGAGATGATTTTTTCCGTTACAGTTTTAAATATTTCTCTACCAAAAGAGTACTTGAATTGCTCTCTACATTTTTAAAATAAATGTTTTAGGTTTATATAAAATAATCAAAATAATCTTTACAGTATATTTATAATAAAACTGCTACCAATCATTTTAAAGATCTCACTGAATTAATGTCTAATCTAAATAGCTAAAATCTCTGTATTCATAATCTTACTTCAAATACCAGTTAACTAGAATTTATTAAAACACCACCTACAGAAAGTATTTTATAGGTATTTTACTTGTATCTGCTCCCTTCAAGAATGACTCCAATTTTGTGCACTGGTTCTCTAAAATAATTTACTTTTTTTTTTTAAGATTTTGTTTATTTATTTGACAGAGAGAGATCACAAGTAGGCATAGAGGCAGGCAGAGAGTGAGGGGGAAGCAGGCTCCCCGCTGAGCAGAGAGCCCAATGTGGGGCTCGATCCCAGGACCCCGAGATAATGACCTGAGCCGAAGGCAGAGGCTCAACCCACTGAGCCACTCAGGCGCCCCGACCTTAGGGATTTTCTTTCTCTCTCTTTTTTTTTAAAGATTTTATTTGACAGAGAGGAGAGAGATCACAAGTAGGCAGAGAGGGAGGCAGAGAGAGAGAGGAGGAAGCAGGCTCCCTGCTGAGCTGAGAGCCTGATGCAGGGCTCAATCCCAGGACCCTGAGATCATGACCTGAGCCAAAGGCAGAGGCTTAACCACTGAACCACCCAGGTGCCCCCCGACCTTAGGGATTTTCTATAAAATACTCCACTTACCCTCAAAGGGGCAGGGGAGGGGGAAGATAGATAAAACAAGAACATCTAAGTGTTGATAATAGATGAGTACATTCAAGTTCATAATACTATTTTTATGTATGTTTGAAAATTTCTATAAGTTTTTGAGGCCTTCCACCCTCTAAGGACACAGAGAGAAGTCACTGTCGTCTATGAACCAAGGACGAGGGTCCTAATTCAATCATGCTGACATCCTAATCTCAAACAGTCGGTCTCCAGAACTATGAGATTTAAATTTCTGGGCTTTTTTTTTTTTTAAGATACATTTATTAGAGAGAGAGCGCGTGAGCATAAGGGGCAAAGGGAGAGGAAGTGAGAATCCTCTGCAGGCTCCATGCTAATAAGTGCAGAGCCCCACAGACCTGCCAGTGAAAGGCACACTCTTTGCAGGCAGGGACCTGGTCTCTCTTTCTGACCACTGTAACCTCAGCATGTAACAAGCTCCTGTTCAATAAAGATGCACTGAATAACAGAAGCCAGACCTAGGACTTAGAAGGCCAAGGTGGACGAAACAGTTCCTAGGAGTCAAGCACTCCACAAAACACTTTAAATAACTAATCTCATTGGCTTTTCCCCGTACCTCTGAGGTAGGTATTATTATTATTTTTTAAAGATTTTATTTATTCAACAAAGAGAGAAAGATCACAAGTAGGCAGAGGCAGGCAGAGAGAGAGGGGGAAGCAGTTTCCCTGCTTAGCAGAGAGCCCAATGCGGGGCTCGATCCCAGGACCCTGAGATCGTGACCTGAGCTGAAGGCAAAGGCTTAACCCACTGAGCCACCCAGGTGCCCCTGAGGTAGGTATTATTAACTCCCACTTCCCACATGAGAAAACAGGAGCTCCAAGAGGAAGCGTCTTGTCTGTGGTTATACAGCGGTATTAACAGCCAGGATTTACTGAGTTTTACAATGTGCCAGGCAGGCACAGTGGAAGCTCTTTCCCTGTCTTCTCTCTCCCAATATTCAAAACAACCACATGACATGAGTACTATTATTATCCTCATTTTCATATGAAAAACCAAGGGAGGCAAAGAGAGGTCAAAATTAATTGCCTAATTATATAAGAAGCAGGAGCACAAGCATGAGCCCAGCAATATGCCTCCAGAGCTCACATTCGTAAACACTACTCGAGAAAGGAGAGTTGACACAGAGTTTTTGTCAAATTAAGATAGCCCATTAAAGTGCTTCACTCATAACCAGGCACATAACAAACACTTTTAAAATGTTAGCCGTTATTATTCGGAGTCTGAACCCAACACCTTGCTTTTTCTTTTCTTTTTTTTTAAGATTTTTTTTTATTTATTTGACAGAGAGATCACAAGCAGGCAGAGACGCAGGCAGGGAGAGAGGGGGAAGCAGGCTCCCTGCTGAGCAGAGAGCCCGATGTGAGGCTCGATCCCAGGACCCTGAGATCATGACCTGGGCCGAAGGTAGAGGCTTTAACACATTGAGCCACCCAGGCACCCAACACCTTGCTTTCTCTATTACATCTTGCTGCATCCCAGGGGATCAAGCATCTCTTAAAAAAACAAAAACAACAACAACAAAAAACCTAGGTATAGATGCACCGTTTTAAATCCAGTTCCCAAAGTAGCTCATCAGCATATGCAAAAAGCGCTGTATCTTTGTTTCTACCTCAATCCTAAAAACACGTAAGCAAGTCTAATGTGCAAAAGTTATACAATTAAGAGGCTTCCCAGGGCGCCTGGCTGGCTCAGTCAGTGGAGCATGCAACCCTCAATCTCAGGGTTGTGGGTTTGAGCCCCATGCTGGGTGTGGAGATTGCTTAAAAGTCAAATATTTTTAAAAGGGCGGGGGAGAGGGCACCTGGGTGGCTCAGTTGGTTAAGTGGCTGCTTTCACCTCAGGTCATGATCCCGGGGTCCTGGGATCAAGTCCCTCATCAGGCTTCCCACTGAGCAGGGAGCCTGCTTCTCCCTCTCCCTCTCCCTGATTGTGCTCTGCCTGCTTGTGCTCTTTCTGTGTCAAATAAATAAATAAAATCTTAAAAGAAAAAAAAGGGAAATTTAAAACAATAAAATAAAAAGGGGGGAGGGGGTCCCCACAACGACCCCAAAACACAAAAATGATCCACCTAACCTACCCTCTCCTGTGGTACCATCACGTGCAGTCCATCTCCCACATTTGTACATGTTCTTGATTTTATATTTTCATTTCATCACTGACCATTCAGTTTAAGTCCACTGGGCAGCTAATGAAGATTAAAGATTGGCTCTTTTTGTCACAGTAATTATCATGGATCTTCAGTTCAGTCCATGCTTCCTGGCACCAATAACAACACTTCCATATTTAAATTCCCCCCCTTTTCTTTAGCAAGCACAATTTGTTAAAAAACCATTTTCCATTTTTTAAAAATAAGTCAATATTCATTGAAATAGATGAAAGCAATTGTTTGTCCAAACAAGTGCTCAACACTACCACACAGACACAGACGGCCACACTTCCGCAAGGGAACGCTTGGCTGGCAGGTAGCCCCACCATGTGATGGGTCGAAACACAGCTCCACGAGACACAGAAAGCTCTGTGCGGATGAGTTCACTTGTAAAAACACAGAGTTCGAAATAATGGTGGAATGTTCTGGAGAGATCAAACGGAAGCCACTGTGTGTTCCTTCTCAGTTCCCGCAGCTGTCTCACAAAACAGGGCTTAAACTACAACTTGGCATCATCTTCCAGGCAAGGAGAAGAGGAGGATAAGGTGCAGTGGGGGCCACATGGCAGAGCTAGGCTCAGACAATTCCTACGTCCCTTCCAGCCCTGCGAAGATCATCAACCGTCCTCAAGATGTAAACCTCGTTATGGAGGGGCTAGCATCCACCCCCACAGCAGCTATACCTGCTCACACACTAGGGAAGAAGTGAGTCAAGCAGGAGGGGTTCCTCACGGAGTGAGCCTCCTGCAGTTTTTTTTTCCCCGGGACTTTTGAGTTTCTTGAGGAAAACAGCTGCGTCTTGTTCACCGCTACTGGGCGCGGGGTGTAGTAAGCAGTTCATCAGTGGTTTTTGAGTTGCTGTGTTTAGCACAGTAGTGAATATACAACAGACTCAAAAAATGTTAGAATCAGAATTCTGCTGTTTCTTTTGCTTTCAGATCAACTTTCCAAAATGGAAACTGAGAAACAGAGCAGAATCTGCAATCTTTCCCACTAATTAAGACTCACGAAACAAAGACCCTAAGTAAATGAATAAGAACCAGAAGGAGAAAAATAAAATGTAAACAACTTTATTGTTTAATTAGTGCAGTAACCTGAACTTACTTACCGACATATTCAGGATTTGAAAATAATTCATTCTTTTTAGGCACACCCTTCCTCCTGGCTTTTTTTTTTTTTTTTTTTTTT
>CM053615.1:36632180-36676446 GCA_028646535.1 Procyon lotor | reverse complement strand
TTTTTTTTTTTTAAAGAATTTTTATTTATTTGACAGAGAGAAACACAGCGAGAGAGGGAACACAAGCAGAGGGAATGGTAGCAGGAGAAGCAGGCTTCCCGAGGAGCAGGGAGCCCGATGCGGGGCTCGATCCCAGGCCCCTGGGATCTGACCTGGGCCGAAGGCAGACGCTTAACGACTGAGCCACCCAGGTGCCCCTGGCTTTTTTTTTTTTTAACTGAGCAAGTAACTTCTGTATAGGTAGTATAAAGATGTACGAGGTCCAAATCCTAATTCAGCAGAATCCAGTTAGTGAGATTTTATTACACTGTTATTCATTTGGGTACATTTTCTTTAAAAAAAAAAAGGGGGGGGAAGGTCAAAGACCACATGCAAAGGCTCACAAAACTGGTTCTTCACTGTTTCCAGCTGAATCTAATAGAGATGGAAAATGGGTCTTTGTTACTTGAATACATCATAAGTTTTACATGAATGCTTCAGTTGACAGCTATTATTTATCATAGCTATGCTCTTAATCTGCTATGTATTACAACCCTTTAGAAGCCCACAGTATCACCTCTGTGGATTTCCCACTGGGGTAAAAGGCATTTTAAGCATGTAATTACCCAACAAAGTAACATTTACTAATTTTCTCCTACACAGCCAGCATTATTCATGGCTGTTTTTATTTGTAGGGTGCTTAATAATCAGAGACTAGTTAACCTTCACAACTGTCCTGAGCAGAAGCCCATTAGTAAATCATTTCACATTAGCATGGAGACACCAAGCAGCACAAGCAAGAATTAGAAGAGGCCCCTGGAAAATGCTGATATCCAGCTGGCAGAGTACAGATTAGGGAATGTCGTTCAGAGAGCTCATTTTAAGATCATATTTAAACAAAGGAGGAGGAGGGCAAGTGGAGGAGGAGGAAGAGGAACACGTAGGTCCTTGTGAGAATAATTTTTTTTTAATTTCACGAGTTTTAAAACCAATACCTACAATTTTTTATGTACAGTTTCAATGGAACTTTCCAACACTGTGTTGGACGGACTAGATGAACAGCAGCCACCGCCCTTACAAACCAGCAGCTCACAAGAAGTCCAATGTTCAAAGAGCTTCATTTCAACCTCAAAGACTACTTCTTTTTTTTTTTTTTTTTTTTGACAGAGAGAGAGAACGCACACAAGCAGGGGGAATGGCAGGGAGAGGGAGAACCAGGCTTCCCGCCGAGCAGGGAGCCTGATGTGGGGCTCCATCCCAGGACCCTGGGATCATGACCTGAGCCAAAGGTAAATGCTTAACGGACTGAGCCACCCAGGAGCCCCTCAACCTCGAGGACTACTTCTGCCTCCCAACCCAAATGCAAACACTATGAAACTGCTCCCAACCTGGCTTACCTCCAAACTGGTGCCAAAGTCCTCAAAGCCACAGAAATATGGGAGAACCAGCATGGCACCCAGGACCACAAGAGTCTCCCCAAGTCCGACCCACCAAACTCAATTCCATAGGAAACTTAGCACAATAAAGCTGAAAGTCAGAGGTGGGTGGAAACTAACTCTGTTCAGACATGGGCAGCCAACGTACCACCTGCTGAGTATCTTTATGTTTGGCATTTCTCGGCTACAACCCAAAGTGTGGCAGAGTCTTCAAATCCTATTCGAATCCCATTTCAAAAGTAGGAGAATACAAAAAGTTTAAAAGGAACCACCCTTTGTGTAAAATTACTCACTGATCACTTCTTCACTTAGGCTAAGGAACATGCAGGTAAAATGTCGATCAGTTATGTAAAATACATTTACAAAGAATTTTACTAAAGGAATGCTTATCATAGAGTCAGAAAAAGAAATTATTACACACAATGATGAACACAACCAAGTTTAAACCATATATAAAGACAGGATTAAGAAAAAAAGGTAAAAAATAAATAAAATTTTTTTTCAAAAAAGGAAAAAAAAAGTGAATGTGGAAAATATTAACAAGTTCCTCTCTGGAGAATAGGATGATAGGAGATCACAACCTATAACATTCCTCCTTATATTTGCTACATTTAATTCCACCCCCCAGCAATGGGCATCCATTACTTTTTTTACCCTAAGTAAAAATTATTAATTCTCTTCAAATAAAACCATAGTCAGTTTTGGGGCCACAATAAAAAAATTAGTGCTCTTACTTATTCACTTTGCACCCTTGGTCTTTTATCACTGTCTAAAGAGCCAGTTTCGCCACCGCACATACTAAGATAAAAGTCTCACTTGATCCAATTACACTGCTTATTAAGAGCAATTTAATGAGAAAGTCACACCTTTGAGTTATTAGAAGCTATAATGGTCCTACCGAGTTCCAAACAAGTAAGCTAACAGAATTACCTTTGATTCTAAATTGTTTGCCAGCAAACTAATCCATCTGTCCCTGAAAAAAATTAAGTGTTCCTCCAGTGTGTTCAACTTTCTCCCAACTCATTTTAATCAAGTATGTTAGTGTCAGTTGAGAGAGTAGATATTTATTTATTTATTTATTTATTTTTAAAGATTTTATTTATTTGATAGAAACACAGTGAGAGAGGGAACACAAGCAGAGGGAATGGTAGCGGGAGAAGCAGGCTCCCTGCCGCGCAGAGAGCCCGATGCGGGGCTCGATCCCAGGACCCTGGGATCATGACCTGAGCCAAAGGCAGACGCCCAACGACTGAGCCACCTAGGTGCCCCAAGAGTAGATATTTTTTTAATAGAGTTATTGTATAGTAATAGATATACAAAGAAATGTACGTTTAAAGAGTACAATGTGATGAGTTAGGACATACATAAACACCTCCGTCTCCCATCAGTAACATCAAGGCAATGTACCTGCAATATCCTCCAGAGTTTTTTCATGTCCTTTGGTTTTGATTTTGTGGTAAGAAAACTTTACATGAGATCTACTCTTATTAACACATAAGTGCACAATGCCATATTGTTGTACAGTAGATCTCTAGAACTTATTCATTCTACCCTAATTGAAAGTTTATAAAAGCTAGGTATTTTTAATTGCTTCAATTATAGTACAAAGAGTTTATTTTCTTTTAATTTTCCAAATACATATACAACCTTATACCTTAAAAAAAAAAAAAAATGACGGCGCACCTGAGGGGTTCAGTGGGTTAAAGCCTCTGCCGCGGCTCAGATCATGACCTCAGGGTCCTGGGATCCAGCCCCGCATTGGGCTCTCTTGCTCAGCGGGGAGCCTGCTTCCCCTTCTCTCCCTGCCTGCCTCACTGCCCACTTAGGATCTCTCTCCCTCTGTCAAATAAATAAAATCTTTTTTAAAAAAGGACATCAACCATAGATAAATTTTAGGGCAATCTTATGTTCTGACATCTGCCAAAGAATAAAGAAAAGTCTTTTTGAAAGAGTGGACTTTTGGACAGAGACCGGAAGGAAAAAACCACTCCAGACAGAAGGAACACTAAGGGCAAGAATGTTGAAAAGGAAGCAGGCTGAGCAAATTCAGGGAAGACCAAGGACACCAGCTGGTGAATGTGACCAGGGGATAGAGGACAGAGTAACCAGACTAACAGAAGCCCAGATCACGTAAGTCCTGCAGGACACTGTGAGCTTGTGGGGTTCCTGAGTGAGACCGGAAGTCCTAGAGTGTTTGGGACAGGGGGATAGCAGATCTGACTATCATTTTTTTTTTAAGATCTTATTTATTTGACAGAGAGAGAGAGAGAGAGAAAGACACAGAGAGAGATAGAATACAAGTAGGGGGAGTGGGAGAGGAAGAAGCAGTCTTCCTGCCAAGCAGGGAGCCCAATGAGGGTTCAATCCTAGGACCCTGGGATTATGACCTGAGCAGAAGGCAGACACTTAACGACTGAGCCACCCAGGCGCCCATGACTGTCATTTTTAAAAGATCATTCTGGCTTCTCTGGAGAACAGACCATGAATGGGCAAAGATGGAAAAAGAGAGACTAGTGGGGAAGTTACTGCAATAATTAATCTGGGACAGAAACCATGTTGCCTTGGAGAAGGAGAACAGCCACAGAAACGGTGAGACTAGGTCAGACTTCACATGTATCTTGACAAAACTTGCTAATAGATGGAATGTGGAAGGTAAGAGCAGAGGATGACACCAAGGTTTTGAGTTCAGACAACCCGAAGAAAGAAGCAGTCATACTGAGAAGCACAAGACCAGAGGAGTCACCCACCTGTTTTTTAAAACAATCCAGCAGGGGCGCCCGGGTGACTTAGTCGGTTGAGCGTCTGCCTTTGGCTCAGGCCGGGATCCCAGAACCCTGGGATGGAGCCCAATAGGGGCCCCTGCTCAGCGCGGAGCCTGCTTCTCCGTCTCCCTCTACTTTTTTTTTTAAGATTTTATTTATTTATTTGACAGAGAGAGAAATCACAAGTAGGCAGAGAGGCAGGCGGAGGGAGAGGGGGAAGCAGGTGCCCCACCGAATGGAGAGCCCAATGCGGGGCTTGATCCCAGGACCCCAAGACCATGACCCGAGCCGAAGGCAGAGGCTTTAACCCACTGAGCCACCCAGGCGCCCCTCTCCCTCTGCTTCTCCCCCTGCTCGTGCCTCTCATGGGCTCTCTCTCACATAAATAAAATCTTTAAAAGTATATAAATAAATAAATAAAACAATGCAGCAATGCACAAGTCTCCTGCATCCTTGGGGTGCAATTTTTGTCCATGCCAACAAGGAAAGGCTACATGATAAAGGGTGCAAAACGCAAGGCAGAAGCTTTGCTTCTGTACCGAGAAGTACTTCTCGGCTTATTTGAGGCCAATCTGGACTATACATAATCAATGTTAAAATGTGTATGCTTAGCTCCAGCTTCAATTTATACTCAGCTCATATCCCATACCAATGCTGCTGTCCCCACTGCCCTAGTCCACCCACTCTCCAAACCCCGTTAGGCCTCTGTGGCCCACTAGACCCTAAGGAGAGAGCAAAGACAGCTTAACTAGCAGGTAGGTGGGTAGATTAATCCTTACTTCCCCATTCCCCCAGCCTTCACTGTCCATTCTACTTTATATCTCCTTCCAAGCTTATCTTAAATGTCCAAGACCTTCTAAAACCACGGCAAATGGGAATCACCTTAGAATTGGGGGAAGGGGGAGGGAAAAATTTGGTCGTAAAGTGATGCTGTGAACAGAAACGTAAAGAAAATTTAAATGTATTCTTTTCTTTAAAAAAAAAACACTATAAAGATATGAAGTCATTTCAATCTATAATTGATTTGTGAATGAAGTATCAATTGTTGCTGCAACTACTAGGGTAAAGGATGGTGGTAACTTCATTATTAAAGAGATCAGGATGACCCCACCTGAACCCGTTCCTTCATCTCAGCATCGCTAAAAGTAAGAAAACCACACACTGTGTCCTTACGTTGTGATGGGATAAGATGACTCCACGCAACCCTCTAAGAATATCCTCACCTAAAGCATTTAAAAATCACTCTATACAGCTTTCCATATTTAAACACCAATTTATAGAAAACTCAAGACATAGAGGTACAAGGTAAACAAAAACCACATGAGAAGCAATAAGCTCAGAATTTGGGATGTTTACTTGGACAAGTGACTGATTCTCCAATGACTCAATGACATTCGCAAAAAGAAGGGCTGGAGGGACTGCTAGTTTAAGTGATTAAGAGACTTAACCACCAAATACAATCTGGGGCCATTACTGGGATTTTGACTCCAACAAAACAACTGTAATAAGACATTCTTGGCATAGTCAAGAAATTCTGAAATAGGGAGGGACGGAGTATCAGATAATCTTGAGAAATCAGCGTTACTTTTACTTTTGTTGGGTATGATAATGGCACAGAAATTATGTTTAAAATAAAACAGTAAAATTAAATTGTTACACATAGGAATAATTTTTAATTAAAATAATTTAAAATATCCATTAAAAATAATTACTCTTGCAGAAAAAGCTGAAGGAGAAAAATGTTAGAGAAACAAAACAAGATCAACAAAACGTTAATTTTGTTTAAGTTCATTTATTATAGTCCCTATAGTCAAGAGCTCTTCCATAAAACATGGAAGAGATACCCAGATACCCGAAAAAAGTTCAGTAACAAAAACCTACGTTTCATTCATTTGACTTTTATTAGATGCTGCCTTGTGTCAGATGCTGTACTAAGTACTGGAGATACAAAATAAAAAAAAGATACACCTTGGGGCACCCGGGTGGCTCAGTCCATTAAGCGTCTGCCTTTGGCTCAGGTCATGATCTTGGGGTTCTGGGTTCGAGCCCCATGCTCCTTCCTTCTCAGTGGGGACTCTGATTGTCCCTCTCCCTCCCCCAGCCAATGCACTCTCTCTCTCCCTCTCTCTTTCCTCTCTCAAATTAAAAAAAAAAAAGAAATAAAAAACCAAAGTCCCTGCCTTTACAAGGGATTATATTCCTAATAGAGGAAAAACAAAAATAAGTAAAATAGTAAATGACACAGCATTTTATAAGGTAAGGGCTATACACAAAAGTAAAGCAGGAAAGGGGCGCCCAGGTGGCTCAGTGGGTTAAAGCTTCTGTCTTTGGCTCAGGTCGTGATCTCAGGGGCCTGGGATCGAGCCCCCCATCGGGCTCTCTGCTCAGCGGGGAGCCTGCTTCCCCCTCTCTCTCTGTCTGCCTCTCTGCCTACTTGTGATCTCTCTCTCTGTCAAATTAAAAAAAAAAAAAAGTAGGAAAGGGGGATAGATAGAAAGGGGTTCTAATTTTACAAAGAATGGTGAGTGAGAAGCTCACAGAAGTGACACATAAGCACAGACTTAACTGAAGTAAAGGAGTCCAGTCTCTAAGGAGAGGATTTCAAGCAGAAGGAACAGCAATACAAAAGCCATGGTGGGAGCATGCCTCCTTAAGGTCTGAGGAACAGCAGAGAGGCTAACAGAGCAGCTTCAGTGAGTAAGGGCAGAGGAGCTAGAAATGGAAGTTAGGGAGGCAACAAAGGGGTCAGATCACAGCAGGCCTCAAAGACCACTGCACAGACCTTGCCTTTTACTTTGGGAAGCAATGGGAAGCCCTTAGAGGGCTCGGGAAGAGTGATGAGAGGAGGAATCTATTTTGTCAGAAAGAGAGAGCATGAGCACAAACAGGAAGAACAGCAGGCAGAGGGAGAAGGAGAAGCAGGCTCCCCACAGAGCAAGGAGCCCAACGCAGGACTCGATCCCAGGAGCCTGGGATCATGATCTGAGCTGAAGGCAGACACTTAGCTGACTGAGCCACCTAGACATCTAGAGAGGAGAAATCTAATGCATGTTTTAAAAATAATCACTTTGGGGGGGCACCTGGGTGGCTCAGTGGGTTGAAGCCTCTACCTTCAGCTCGGGTCATGATCTCAGGGTCCTGGGATCGAGCCCCGCATCGGGCTTTCTGCTCAGCGGGGAGCCTGCTTCCCTTTCTCTCTCTGCCTGCCTCTCTGCCAACTTGTGATCTCTCTCTCTCTCTGTCAAATAAATAAATAAAATCTTTAAAAAATAATAATAATAATCACTTTGGGTGTTCTCCTGACAATATTTCAGGGGGCAAAGAGAGAATAGAGCAATTAGAAGACTACAGTAGACTGCAAAAAATGTGCCCAAATTCTTCCCAGTTCCTGTATGCACATTTCTTTACAAAGTGACTTTACTGCTCCCCTCATAATCAGGTAATCTACTTCTCCATCTCCTTGAATCTGGGCTTCCTTGTGACTGCTTTTTTTTTTTTTTTTTAAGATTTTATTTATTTATTTGACAGAGAGAGAGAGATCACAAGTAGGCAGAGAGGCAGGCAGAGGGGAGGGGAAGCAGGCTCCCTGCCGAGCAGAGAGCTCAATGTGGGGCTTGATCCCAGCACCCTGAGATCATGACCTGGGCCGAAGGCAGAGGCTTTAACCCACTGAGCCACCCAGGCACCCCCTCGTGACTGCTTTAATCAGCAGCAGCAGAAGTGACGTCATGGGCTTTCTTAGTCCCACTGCCATTGCCGCTTCCTCTTGCTTTCTTGCTTCCTCCGCTAGACCACCATGTTAAGAAGCGTGTAGCAGAGACAAGTCATCCCAGACGAAGCCTCCAAACCTGGTCTCCATTTGCCACACGAGTGAGCCCAGGCGAGACTAGCAAAAGAAGTGCCCCTCACTCCGACCTCAAACCCAACCCAAGTTGCCAAGCCCAGAATCATAAGCTGAAAAATGAGGGTGGCTTTACCCCCACTAAATTTTGGAGGTGGGTTTTCACAGCTAATCAACACAGAAGCTATTATGACATCACATACAGAGACAATAGGGCTTAGACTGGACTGAGAGCAATAGGTGAGAAGTATTCAGATTCTAGACATATTCAGGAAGTACAGCCAACAGGCTTTCCTGATAGTTTATGTGTGGACTGTGCAAGAGAAGAGTCATGGAAATGAAGGAGTTTCCATGAACTGAGATGAGGAAGAGCACAGATGAAGCAGGTACAGGGCAGAAATCAGGAGCTAAGTTTGAGATTTCTAGTGGTCATCCAAATAGAAATGCTGAGTAGGTATCTGGATATGCAGTCTGGATTTCAAAGGACTAGGTCCAGGCTAAAAATATAAATTGAGCAGCTAACAGAGTATGACCCATATTTTAAGACTGATTTAAGATATGACTGAGGGACTGTGAGGTCCAATGACCAAGCCCAGGAGCATTCTAATGTTAAGAGGTCAAAGAGATAAGAAAGAATGAGTAAGGGAGTTGAATGGGGACAATCAGGTAAAAGAAGGATGAGGAGGGGCACCTGGGTGGCTCAGCTGGTTAAATGACTGCCTTTGGTGAGTCCCATATTGGGCTTCCCCTGCTGTGCAGGGAACCTGTTTCTCCCTCCCCCTCTGCATCTCCCCCTTCTTGTGCTCGCGCATGCGCATGGGCTCGCGCTCTCTCGCGCTCTCTCTTAAATAAATAAATAAATAAATAAATAAATAAATAAATAAATAAATGAATAAAATCTTTTAAAAAAAAGGACTAGGATTCAGGGTATCTTTGATAATTACAGGAAGAAAGTGTTTTAAGAAGCAGAACATGATCCACTGTTTCAAAAAAATGGTAACTACATGACAGGTTGGAGGTGGCAGCTAGTAATGGTGGTAATTATTTTGTAATTTACAAACATATCAAATCAAGACATTGCATACTTAAACTTTCACAAAGTCATGGGTCAATTATATCTCAAGAAAGTTGGGGTGGAAACGCTGATTGGCCTGGTAAGAGATGAGGACTGAAAAACGGACCTTTGGATTCAGCAAGATGAAAGTCATTAGTCACTTTGATAAGAGCACATTTTTTCGAAGTGGTGAGGGAAGTCTAGTAGAGTGGGTCTGAGGAAGAATGAGAAGGAAATTACTGGACACATGAGTATAAGTTTTGCCATAAAGGGGAAAATAGAAATTATGCAGTGGCATAAGGAGAAAATGCGGTCAAGATATGTAATTCTGTTTTTAAAGATTTTATTTTTTTTAAGTTTTTATTTAAGTAATCTCTACATCCAATGAAGGCTCAAACTCACAACCCTGAGATCAAGAGTCACATGCTCAGGGACGCCTGGATGGCTCAATGGGTTAGGCATCTGCCTTGGGCTCAGGTCGTGATCCCATGGTCCAGGCATCAAGTCCTGCATTGGGCCCCCTGCTCAGTAGGGAGCCTGCTTCTCCCTCTGTTTGCCACTCCCCCAGCCTTATGCACTGTCTCTCTCTCTCTCTCTCCCCGAAACACAGGTAACTAAAATCTTAAAAAAAAAAAAAAAAAAGAGTCACATGCTTCTCCAACTGAACCAGCCCGTCACCTCTTTAAAGATTTTATTTTTAAGTAATCCCTATACCCAATGTGGGGCTCAAACTTATAACCCCAAGATCAAGAGCTGTATGCTCTACCTTCTGAGCCAGCGAGGGGCTTCAAGAGATAATTCCTACTATTTTCTTGTTTTTTAGTAGGCTCTATACCCAGCACAGAGCCCAATGTGGGACTTGAACTCATGGCCCTGAGACCAACACCTGAGCTGAGATCAAGACTCAGACACTTAACAGACTGGACCACTCAGGCGCCCCCATCAAAAGGTAATTATTTTAAGATAGGAGAAACAATGGCATGTTTACATGTTGTAGGGAATAATCTAATAATGAGGGGAAATGCAATGTCTTGCAAGAAAGAGATAATTGGAGCCAAATCCTTGAATAGATGAAAGGAATACAATCTTATTATGCGTGAGCGAGGAGCTGTCCTTAAAACAAAGAGACTCTTCAATGTGACTCTAGGTCCTAAGATAACAGGAGGGAAATGAGAGGAAAACGCAGGAATGCCCACCTCCCAGTATTCCCAGTAACAATACACGAGAGGTAGCACGAGTGAGGAAAAGTATTTTGGAAGACGAAAGTTCAAAAAGGAGTCCAAAAGGCAAAAAGACCATTGCCTCTCCTTCTCTGGCAAATAACATTCACTGGTGGCAGGTTATTCTAAAATTTAGAAAGAGGACTCTATCCACTGTCCTACTATAAAACAGATAAAACAGAAACTAGGACGATTTGATGGGTAAAAGCTGACAAGCTTTATCCGAACCTGACATGCAAACAATTTGTAACTCCAAAGCTTTCATATGCTTCAGCCTTATTCACACCCAAGTCTAACCTCTTCCTCATCTGCCTTCTTCTTCAGTAAACAATAAACAGTCCTTGCCTTTCGGAACCTGATACCACGGTCACTGAACTTTCTTATTAGATGCTCAGCATCTTCATTAGGTATCCCCCTACTTCTTAGGCCTAATGAAAACTATTCTCTCCTCCTTTGGTGGCCACTTCAGTGAAAGCTAATCATCCTCCCAAGCTCCAAGGCCCAGAAGAGTATTTCTTTACCATTTACCCCCATACTCTTGAGGGCATGCCACCCAAGTATCTCCATCTCCCATATATACCGATTACTACTATCAGTGATCGAAAACATCAGAAACCATTGTCTACCTCTCCACTCGGGGTACCAAGATCTTCTGAGGTCCATGTCCCAGGTGAGTGATTCATCCAACACACCAGTCCCACTGCTCTTGAATATCTCCATGTCACTTCCATTTTGCCATCTACATCCACGGCCAAACCCCACATTCTGTTGGCACCCTAAAACCTTAAACTCCAATATTCTTCTCTTAGTCCAGAGTACTTCTATCAGCTAGCTCCCTTATATCTACATACACTTACATATTTACTTCGGCCAGACTCTAATCTCTTGAACCAATTTTTTTTTTCAGTTTATTTATCTTTTTGGTAATCTCTACACCCAACATGGAGCTTGAACTCATGACTCTGAGATCAAGAGTCGCAGACTCTTCTGACTGGGCCAGCCAAGCACCCTGGAAGCAATTACTTTCTTACAATCTTTCAGCCTCCTCCTGCTTGGTCCCCACCTCCATGCAGGCCAAACCTCACATTCCACACTTCAGCCATTGTTTTGCTAATTCTTTGAGCTCAAAGGCATTCCTACTATATGTACATAACAAAATGCAAATATTGGATCATTCCAACTATTCAAAATCTTTGGATCTACTGACTTTTGCTGCAGAGAGTTACACAATTATATGAGCTAGTAAAATTACAAACTAATAATTTTTTTTTTCTAAGTCTTATTTATTTGAGAGAGAGCTTGGACGGGGAAGGGGCAGAGGGAGAGCTAGAGAACCCTCCAGCAGACTCCCTTCTGAGCACGGAACCTGACTGGGACTCTATCCGGGAACCCTGAGATCATGACCTGAGTGGAAACCAAGAGTCACTTAACTAACTGAGCCACCCAAGCACCCCTAAACTAATGACTCTTGCCTATCTGGTAGACCTTCCTAAAACCTCTGGTGAGCTCTCTCTTCCATTCTCCATGGTGTTTAACAGTTCACCATTCTCTCCTAAAATCCCTTACCTCCTTGTCTTCTAGAGCTCCAACGTCCATTAGGCTGTTCCCTCTCATTCTATTTCATTGGACCACCTTCCTTACTTGATAGTGCTTCCCAGAGTTTCTCTTGTGTTTTTTTTTTTTTTTAAGATTTTATTTATGTATTTATTTGACACATACAGAGAGAGAAAGGCAGGCAGGCAGAGGGAGAGAGAGAAGCAGGCTCCCTGCTAAGGAGAGACATGGGACTCCTTGGACACACGGGATCCATCCCAGGACCCTAGGATCATACCCTAAGCTGAAGGCAGCCACTTAACTGACTGAGGCACCCAGGCACCCCTGTTTAATGCTTTCTTATTCTAGAAACTCTCTTACGTATCTACAGCCATATTCACCCTGTTTCAACCATCACCTACATGCTCAGAACATCCTAATCTCTATATTGCATAAAATCCTCTCCTCGGGGGTGCTTGGGTGGCTCAGCTGGTTAAGCATGGGACTCCTTCTTTCAGCTCAGGTCACGATCTCAGGGTCATGGGATCGAGCCTTGCATTGGGCTCCAGGGTGAGCAAGGAGTCTCAAGATTCTCTCTCTCCCTCTTCCTCTCCCCCAACCCCTGATCTCACATGTTCTCTAAAATAAATAAGTACATAAATCTTTAAAAAAAAAAAAAAATCTTCTCATCCCCAGACCAACGCAGCCAACTGCCCACAGAATAGCACCAACTGTGTAACCCAAAAGCATATCCAAGACTGATCTTAGTCACCTGCTAACCCACATGTGATTCCTACTGTGAGAAGTCATAAAGATGGGAGGCCCCTTGACTACAACCTTTCCTCCACCCACATATCAAGACACCAATTTCATCATCTCTCAAGCCCCACTGCTAATTTGGATTTTATCTAATGGGCTGTACTCCACTACAATTCGTTTCTCACCTTGCCACATGAAACTGATCTTAACTTCCTCAACTTAAAATCTCTTACCCATGGATCACCACAGCCTCAAGGCTAAAGTTCAAAATCTTTAACATGGTAGGAAAGAAGGCCTTTCATTATGGGCTCTTTGTTTACATATTCAACCTTATCTCTCTGTCCTCCCCTTAATACATTAAGAATCTGTTTTGTCAGGGGTGCCTGAGAGGCTCAGTGGGTTAAAGCCTCTGCCTTCCACTTAGGTCAGAGAGGCAGGCAGAGAGAGAGGGGGAAGCAGGATCCCGGCTGAGCAGAGAGCCTGGTGTGGGGCTCGATCCCAGGACACCGGGATCATGACCCGAGCTGACAGCAGAGGCCCCAACCCGCAGAGCCACCCAGGCGCCCCTGAAATCTTCAGTTTAGAAGCTTGGTGGGACTGCTTCATTGGTCCCAGGCAAATGAAAAGATAAATCTCTAAATAAATAATAGTAACAGCTGACATCAATGCAGCTTGAATTTTCAAATTCCTTGGGCCTAAAGAAATGTTTTCCCATCATGAACAATGGAAAACTGTATGGCATTTAATATCCAAAGCTTTTGAACATTGTCAAAATATAAAAACGGAAATAATTCTAACTGAATGAAAGCAAATATTAAATTTAACAAAATTTCAAAATCATAAATGCAATGTTATTACTTCCAATGTGACTTGAAATAGGGTAAAAAATTATGAAGCCAGGAGAGCCTTGGGGACCCAATTTATAAAAACAACAATGTTCAATCTGTTTGAAAATAGATGGAATCTTCTACAAACCCTTGAAAGTTTGTTTCAAATGTAAATGAGAGAAAAACTGATAAACATCCTTTTTCCTATAAGCTTAGCAAATCTTGATTCCTGTCATGTAAAGATAGTATACAGAGTGGGGCACCCAAGTGGCTCAGTCGGTTAAGCATCTGCCTTCAGCTTGGGTTGTGATCTCAGGGTCCTGGGATCCAGCCCCCCGCCCCCACCCCCCCAGCCAAGCTCCCTGTCCAATGGGGAGCCTGCTTCTCCCTCTCCCTCTGCCACTCCCTCTGCTTGTGCTCACTTGCACTCTCTCTCTCTCTCTCAAATAAACAAAATCTTTAAAAAAAAAATAGTATACACTACCTTGATACAATTTATCATTAATTATGAATCACAGACTTATACTTACATAACTATACCATATTTTATTATACTACTCATCTCTAGACCTGTAGCACTTCTTAAAAAAATATACAATATAGGAGTGCCTGGCCAGCTTAGTTGGAGAAGCATGTGACTCTTGATCTCATAGTCATGAGTTCCCGCCCCTCGTTGGCTATAGAGATTACTTAAAACAAAACTTAAAAAATATATATTCATATATATACACACATACAATATAGATTTCACATCTCCTAAAAAAAACAAGTACTATCCACATGTAATGTGATCAAAGTTGAAATTATCACACTGGGTTTCTTTTTTTTAAGAACCTTAATAGATGTCCATTGATAGATGAGTGGATAAGGAGGATGTGGTATATTTATACATTTATACACACACATACACACACACACACACACACACACACACACACACACACACACACACACAGAGGAATACTACTCAGTCATAAAAAATAATGAAATATTGCCATTTGCAACATGGATATACCCAGAGGGTATTGTGCCAAGTGAAATAAGTCAGACAGACAAAGACACCATACGATTTCACCTATACGTGGAATCTGAAAAACGAGACAAAACAGAAACAAAGTCATAGATACAGTAAACAGCTGGTTACCAGAGGGGGTAGTATCTGGGAGGCACATAAAATAGGTGAAGGGGATTAAGAGGTACAAACTTCCAGATACAAAATCAGTAAGTCATGGGGATGTAATATACAGCCTAGGGAATATAGCAAATAAGATTGTAAGAATTTTGCATGGTGACAGATAATAACCAGACTTACAGGGATTTCATAATGTATAAAAATATCAAATCAGGGGGCGCCTGGGTGGCTCAGTGGGTTAAGGCCTCTGCCTTCAGTTCAGGTCATGGTCTCAGGTCCTGGGATCGAGCCCCTCATCAGGCTCTCTGCTTTGGCAGGGAGCCTGCTTCCCCCTCTCTCTCTGCCTGCCTCTCTGCCTACTTGTGATCTCTCTGTGTCAAATAAATAAAATCTTTAAAAAAAAAAATTCAAGTTGTGCTACAGACCTACCAATAATCCTGACACTATTATTTCCTCACTCTTCTTCTCAACATAGTTATAATTGTATTTTTCATTGTGTTTTTTTCTCCTCAAAAAAAAAAAAAAAAAAGCCTCCTCTTGGATTTTTTTCTCTCAGTTCTTGCATTTCTCTTCAATCTTCCCATCTTGATCTGGTCCATTTCTAGAACTAGAAAAGTATAGCAAAAGCAAAATTTTTAAAAGCTCTATTTCCTTAAACTTTCCAAATCCCTAATTGTGACATAAACAATTCACATAATGGTTTGTGGATAACATCCAAAAAGTATCACAAGTCTATGAATATTATGCCTCAGAAATTTTTAGAAATTATTTTACACCTGCAGGAAGGCCAAACGATTTATTTGTAAGTCCCATCAACCAAAGAGCAAGTGAAAAACTATTGTTACAGGGCACCCGGGTGGCTCAGTTCGTTAAACATCTGACTTCAGCTCGGGCCCTGATCTTAAGGTCTTGGGATCAAGCCCATGCTCAGCAGTGAGTGGCTTCTCGATCTCCCACTGCCCCTCTCCCTGCTCCTGCTAGCTCTCTCTTTCACATAAATAAAATCTCAAGAAGGAAAGGAAAAAAAAGCTATTTGTATATTTCCATGGGCATTTTTATTCTCAAACTAATGATTTACTTATGGTTATCAAATCTCAAGTGGATAAGCCATTTATTTATAATGATCAATTCTCAAGTGGAAGTAGCAATCGATCGAAATCCAGTAAATTTTAACTTGATAAAATAAATGCTACCATAGACATGATATTGACAGGTATTAGCTAGGTGATGGTAATTACCTAACATTTAACCAAAGGAAGCATGATAACCAAGGCAGAGGTTTTAGCCACCACTAATCTACCACTGCAACTCAAAATACTTTTAAAACTGTATACTTATCCAATTTTTTCTTTTTAAAGATTTTATTTATTTGACAGAGAGAAAGAGATCACATGTAGGCAGAGGCAGGCAGGGGGGGGGGGGAAGCAGGCTCCCTGCCGAGCAGAGAGCCCAATGTGGGGCTCGATCCCAGGACCCCGAGAGCATGACCCAAGCCGAAAGCAGAGGCTTTAACCCACTGAGCCACCCAGGTACCCCTACTTATCCAATTTTTTAAAGATTTATTTATTTGAGAGAGTGAGAGCAAGAGAACACATGGGGGGAGGGGCAGAGGAAGGGTAGAGAATCTCAAGCAGACTCCCCAAAGATGACCTGATCCAAATCAAGGGTAGGACGTTTAACCAACGGAGCCAGGTGCCCCAATTGTTTTTTTTTCCCCCAATTGTTTTTATATCATACTTTTAAACCTAACACTAAAAAGCTCCAGATTATTACATTTCCAAATTTAGATGAGTCATAGTGCTTTGTATGTAGGAACTGAATGTGATCAAAACTGTAAATATGCACTTGGTTGCTAGTCAAAAAGTCACGTGGGCAGATTCAGAAAGATTAAAACATATAATCATAATACACACAGTTTTAAAAACGGTCACTTCCCAACTGTTAACACAGCTCAGTAAACATGCCAATTGCCTTCCTCTCCTTAAAAACCTAAAAATTACAGAATACTTCTAATCCTATCCCTTCACTTTATAGATAGGCACCTGAGACCCAAGGTCTTTCACGGTACAAGTTAGCAGGATTACAACACCTCTGGTCATCATGGTCTGAAGCTTACTAGAGGTGAAAGAAAGAAAAACCCAATGAGGTCTCAGAATAGCTCTATATTATGATATAGAATGAGAAGCTTCTGTACCTAAATCTGGAACCTAAAATCGAACCATCATCAACAACAACAAAAATTACATCTTAAACCTAGACAATAAAACTGGCAGATAACATGAGAGAAAAGGCAGGGAATATCCATTTTAATTTCTGACCTAAGTCCCCGACCGTCAAGGAATTCATCCAAAAAGTTTGTTGCATGGATAAATGAATGATTGCATGATACTAGACAGGATGACTTCACTGATTTTAGAAGCTCCCAATTTCAGGAGCTAAACTGAAGGATCACGCTGATGCATGCCACAGCTGAAATTAAAACTCACGGTGCAACACACAACTCCTATGTGCCACACAACAGCCAAGTCGCTGAAAATCTCCGCATACCTGCTGCAGGCATTTCAAAACATATATTCACACATAGATGCCATTTTTTCAGGTAATTCCCGCAAGGGAGGACAGAGCCAGAGAATCGAGAAGTCTGAAAACAGGCCCTGCTCACCCAGAAGCCTTTGCATTAACGTGGATAGGATCTGAGTGAGTCACTGGTAATAGTAAGACCGCCCCCCCCCCTTCCCCAGCCAGGAACCCTCCCGGAATCTCCTGGATTCCCTAGTGGGAAGCGATCAGGGAAGAGTAGAGGAACTGCAACCTGCTGCAGGTAAGTATGCAAGGATCGCGCTGATCTGTTTCCGAGTCGAGATACCGCTGCGCCCCACCGCAGGCACCCGAGCCAGCCCCACCCAGGCATCGCGGAGCTCTCCTACGCAGAAGGCCTCGTCTGCAGGAGTTCAGGGCCCACACAGGACAGAAGGCGGCCAAAAAGCAAGACCTATGCCCTTCCTGGCCACCCACGCCCCGGCGCGGCCCTGCCGCCACATGCTCCCCTTCCCCCTTTCCCAGCACAGCCCCAGCCAGGCCCACAGGGCCTCAGACGCCCTCCACGCCAAGCTGAGACAGGCCTCAGGCGAGTTCGATCCAGCGTCCTCTGAGCAGGGGACAGCGGCCCGCAGATCGCCGTCTGCCACCCCACATCGCTTACCTCCCTTCTGCCACAAGCTCAGCCCCACGCCGGCTCCCCAACGTGGCCCGCCCCGCCGCCTCGAACGCCTGGGGGCGGGGACTACGGGGAGAGAACCAATGAACTGCAGACTGCGAGCGTGTGCCCCGCCTCCTCCGACTTCGGCCCGCCCCTCTTTGCTTTCGCGCGCGCACGGCCAAGGCCGAGGCCGCGCACTGCGGCTGCTGGGTGGCGTGCACGCCGTCTCTGCAGGGGCCTGGGGGCCGGAAGACAGGCGCGCGCAGGTGGGGGTTGTGGAGTTGCCCGGCAGTGGGGATTAGCCCACGAAACTGCCGATTAAAGGAACTTGCTGGGCGATGCCACTGCAGCGTGCTTGGGTAGGCCTGTTGGCAGCCTGCCCTTATGCAGCTTTTGGCGATGCAAAACAGTTTCGTGGTGTTTGAAGATTTTGTTTCCCAGAAAAAAATAGTCCCGAAAACATTAAGAATTCAGAAAATGTAGAAATACCTTAAAAAAAAAAAATTTTAAGGATTCAGAAAATGTAATGCAGACAGCCAACCTGCCACTTCGTTGTTCCCCTTGTAGCTGCTGCTTTGCATTTTTACTTCCTTGGCAAACACAGAGCACTGCAGCTCTTAACGCCACACTGGTACATCCACCTGTTGGATAGTCGTACAGGACGTTATAGCCCGGGTATTTCTGCCCAGTTAATCTGGGGACACCAGGCACACGTCATTGTTACTTTTTTTTTTTTTTTTGGTCTAATACTTATTGTATGTCTACCTGTGCACGAAGACTCATTTTTTTCATAGGAAAGCTATAAAGTACAGGGCACAGTAGAACAGAAAATAACGGAGACAGCAGAAAGAAAAATGATAAAGTGAATCTGACTTATCCAGCCGTTTCCAAACCCTGGTATATCTTTAGGAGTAGGTATATATAGAAATGGAGAGCTTTTTAAAAAATACCAGTCCCGGGGCCCCATCTCTAGAGATTCTCAATTTAGGAGCTCTGCTGTGAGTCCTTGGCATTGGTACTCTTAAGTTTCCAAAGTCATTTTAATGTGCTGACAAGAGTTTTACTTACCACTTGTAGGATTTGGTTCCCTATACTCCACTTTAGAAAAGTAATTATATGCCACAGGCCGTTTCAGTTCTCTCAATAACCTATTATGCATTCCTTCTGTAGGAATTTATCTCAAATGAATTTTGAACCTACTTATATACTCAATATCTGTTATCCTTTGAGAGATAGTAGTTTCATAAGGTTTATTATTGCCTTCTTGATTTTATGGAATTTGATGTGTTAACCTTAAAAATAAGCTGCCAATTATTTACCAGCAAAAATGTGGGTTTAAACAGGGATAGCAGCTGGGGCGCCTGGGTGGCTAAGTAGGTTAAAGCCTCTGCCTTCGTTTCAGGTCATGATCTCAGGGTCCTGGGATGGAGACCCACATGGGGCTCTCTGCTCAGCAGGGAACCTGCTTCCCCCTCTCTCTGCCTGCCTCTCTGCCTACTTGTGATCTCTCTCTCTCTCTGTCAAATAAATGGATAAAATCTTTATAAAAAAAAAAAACAGGAAAAGAAGAGAATGGCAATTAGGGACAAGCAAGCTACAGAAAAACCATAGGCAAGTCCAATAAAGAAGGGGAATATTTTTTATGGAGAAGCAGGCAGTTGAGAGGAGTTGTTTTGAATGAAAATCCATTGGAGAAAAGCAAGAGTTCTGGGTGATGTTGGTTTCTCCTTGTCTGAGTTTAAAGTGTAGTTGATTTTTGTTTGGGGGGGTAGTCGATTTCTTGTAGGAGATGCAAGATACATCTTTCCCTATTAGGTCCTGTAATTGATGATTCTGTCCTGTTGAAGATTCTTCTGTTGGGCCTGTAACTGACATTGAGGGGTACGGCTTTTCCTACCAGCACCCTCTTTAATCATCGCAAGTCCACTATTATGAGGTTCTCCTTAATTAATTTTCACAGATGACAGTCCCCTTCGGTGTTAATAATTCTAAATGCATCAGCATTTCTTTTAGGATCTTTTTAATTCTTTTTTAAATTCTTCATCTATTCCCGTGGGGGCCCTTGGCTGGCTCAGTAGGTAAAGCCTGCAACTCTTGATCTCAGGGTCATGAGTTCGAGCCCAACACTGGGTGTAGAGATTACTTAAAAAAAAACCTTGGGGCGCCTGGGTGGCTCAGTCGTTAAGCGTCTGCCTTCGGCTCAGGTCATGATCCCAGCCTCCTGGGATGGAGCCCCCACATCGGGCTCCTTGCTCGGCAGGAAGCCTGCTTCTCCTGCTACCATTCCCTCTGCTTCTGTTCCCTCTCTCACTGTGTTTCTCTCTGTCAAATAAATAAAATCTTAAAAAAAAAAAACTTTAAAGGGCATCTGGGTGGCTCAGTCAGTTAAATGCCTGACTTTGGCTCAGGTCATGATCTCAGGGTTCTGGGCTTGAACACCAAGTCAGGCTCCACACTAGCGGAAAGTCTCCTTCTCCTTCCTTTCCCTCTGCCCTTTCCCCCATTCGTGCACATGCTCTCCCTCTCATAAATAAAAATCATTCAAAATAAATACAACTAAAAAGCTCTTCTCTCCCCATTTCTTGAGACACATTAGTCAAAATTGTAATTGAGCACTTAACTATGTGAATAGCACTGTTCTAAGTATATCAACTCACTTAATCCACAAAACAACTTATGAAGCTGATACAGGTATTACCCACATTTTCTTTTCTTTTCTTTTTAAGATTTTATTTATTTGTCAGAGAGAGAAAGAGAGAGAGAGAGCAAGCGAGCACAAACGGGGAGCGCCAGGCAGAGCAGGCAGAGGGAGATGCAAGCTCCCTGCTGAGTAATGAGCCTGATGCGTGACTGGATCCCAGGACCCTGGGATCATGACCCAAGCCAAAGGCAGCAGCTTAACCAGCTGAACCATCCAGGCATCCCTTTACCCACATTTTCTAAGTAAGAAATCTTAGGCCCAGAACGGGAAGCATCTTGACCAAGCTCACGCACCTCATTAGTGGCAAAACCAAAATTTGAATCCAGGCACCCTGGTTTTCAATAAATAAATTTACTGTCTCTGTTATAGAAACATGGGGGATATGGGGTACATGGGGAAATGTCCTTTTAAAGAGTGCTGGTCAGAGGCGCCTGGGTGGCTCAGTTGGTTAAGCGTCTGCCTTCTGCTCAGGTCATAATCCCAGGGTGCTGGAATTGAGCCCCACATTGGGCTCCCTGCTCGGCAGGAAGGAATGAAGGAAGGAAAGAAAATTCAGATTCCCTGCTCAGCAGGAAGGAATGAAGGAAGGAAAGAAAATTCAGATTCAGAGTGCCTGGGTGGCTCAGTCAGTTAAGTGTCTGTCCCCGGTCAGGTCATGATCCTGGTGTCCTGGGATTGAACCCTATATCAGGCTCCCTGCTCCGTGAAGCCTGCTTCTCCCTCTCCTTCCGCCACTCCCCCTGTTTGTGCTCTGTTTCTTTCTCTGTGTCAAACGGATAAATAAAATCTTTAAAAAAAGAAAAAGAAAAGAAAATGCAGATTCAAATTTTGGGAAGGAATGAAAGACTTAGGTTGTTAATCCTAGAGCCTAAGAGTAACCTGACTACTTGCTACAAATCTTAGACTAGATTGGAAGTATACCCCGCCTCCTTCTGGGATATACTGTACCCTACTTCTAGGATATACTCCTTCCACAGATGACTCAGCAGGGATCATTTCAAACTTTAAATTATCTCATCTATCCTAGGCATTGTGCTAGATATGAGAGATATGAAGATGAAAGACACAATCAGAGCCTCAAGAAGCCAGCTCATCCTGGAGGCCAAGTCAGATTTATTTGGACAAGATTAGAGGTATAGACGCTTTGTGTGTTGTTTTTTTTTTTTAACTTTAGATGTATAGACTTTTAGAACTAGAAAAGGCCTCAGAAGCTGCTGGCCTATGACAAAGTTTTCACTGACAAGTGCTGAAATGAAAAACAGATAAATAAGGACATGGATTGAATTTTCATAAAAATAAATTGATTCAATTTAAAGAATTGCCCTTTTTCTGAAATTATCCTATGGTGGTGGTAATGTTAAAAATGTTCTCTCTTGGGGCACCTGGGTGGCTTAGTGGGTAAAGCCTCTGCCTTCAGCTCAGGTCATGATCTCAGGGTCCTGGGATCAAGCCTCACATTGGGCTCTCTGCTCATTGGGGAGCCTGCTTCCCCCTTTTCTCTCTGCCTACGTGTGATCCCTCTCTCTATCAAATAAATAAAATCTTTAAAAAAAGATTTTTTTAAATTTTTTTAAAAGATTTTTTTTAAAGATTTTTTTTTCAAAAATCTTTAAAATCTAAAAAAAATCTAAAGATTTTTTTTTAAATCTTTAAAAAAAGATTTTATTTATTTATTTGACAGAGAGAGGGATCACAAGTAGGCAGAGAGACAGGCAGAGAGAGAAGGGGAAGCAGGCTCCCTGCCAAGCAGAGAGCCCAATGTGAGGCTTGATCCCAGGACCCTGAGATCATGACCTGAGCTGAAGGCAGAGGCTTAACCACTGAGCCACCCAGGTGCCCCTAAAATCTTTTTTTTTAAAATGTTCTCTCTTGTATGAAATAATGAATAGATTATAGTTGTTGGGGGCTTTTTAATGAACTTAAAGCCCTACGCTGGTCCTCAAAATTTTTTGATCTTTTATGGATTTAGTTTAACCCTGTTAATTTACAGAGAGGGAAACGAATATTCCAGAGGAACAAAGTCCAGTTCTCTCTCCTGGGTACCCACAGAAACAGCTCATTTTGTGTCCAGGGCTAGAAATTTTTTAAGTGATAGTAACAAACTTAAAAAGAAATCAGGGTCAAGGTTAGACAACAAAGATTAAAACTGGTTCCAATAGGCCAGCTGTGTCGTTAGCCAGGAGGAAAAGGCTCCTGCCTGCTTAATTAATCAGATTAGCTAAGTAGATTGGTTTCCTTCTGAGCTGAAAGCAAAAAATGGGGCCCGGGGGAATAAGGCTACTCTAGGCAGTTACGTTTTGATTGAGGTAAGACCTAAGAAGGTCTGCTTGATTGAGTAGGGCACACCCACATCTGAATTTTTGGAGCCCTATATGAGTGTTTCACTGAGAGTCACCTGGGGAGATTTTCTGAGCAAGGGCAAGGAAGGGAGAACCCTCCAAGGGAGCAAGGGAGGAGAATCAACTTCATTCACCCAGTACCTACAGAGGTTGATCTAGATTTAATACCGAAAGACCCAGGACAGATGGAATTTTCAATTGAAGGATTAAAACAGGCTTCAAATCTGTATATTATTTTTCTGGACAGGCTTAAAATATAAATGCAAATGAACTCTCTGCCTTTTAAATATCCCAGAGAAATCACTGTCTTTAAGAGGTAAGCAGGCAGACAGCATTTCTCTGTTAACCTTCGTGTATTATTTCCCCTGAAGTAGTTAGGCAGTTAGTTCTCTATTGTACCAGACCCTTTAGATAAGTACACTTTTTGAAGTCAGTATAGAAGGGCCTATTGACTTTAACAACAACAAAAGAAAGAGAGTAAGAAAAATGTGTCCACTCCCAAATCATTAACTGAACTGAAAAGAATATGCTAACAAAGAAAGACACTGTAGTCCAAATCCTGTACTGTAAGGGAAGGTCACGTCACCCACAGCATCAGGAGAGGCACAAAGCCTTGAACTCAGGTCCGAGCATGCTGGGCTAGCTTAACACACCCACACATTCATCAGCGGGCACAAGACTGGGAGGAGAAATTCAGAGCGGAGTCGCATGGCTCCACTCTCGACACATTAGCAGAAAGTAATCTTGTTAGATTTAATTAGATGTGGGTGTAGGGCTTTAATGGCTTCCCATTTCTTTCAGAGCAGAAGCCAAAGTCCTTACAAAGGCCGGCAAGCCCATACATGATTTGCCTCTCCTGTACCATGTCTTTCTGAATGCACACACAAAATCAGTTCCCTCTTTGACCTTGCCTTCCACATTCCTCCCAGCTCATTTTGCTCCCATTTACCCTGCTCCCCCACCCCCCCTTGCTGCTGCAGGATCTCAGTGCTTCTTCGTACCTTCCTGACTTACTCCGTTGGATCACTCATCTGCCTAGATGTTACCTTCTGGGTAAGGCCCATTCTATCAGCCCGGGTCCTTGGAAGAGACTTCAATAAGAGCCTATAAACAAAGGTGTGGTCAGGAAATAAAGAGGAGACAAGGGAGACTCAGTAATATGGGGGTCCCCAAATCACCCTTGTACCTCAAAGGGCAAGGTAGAGAGGAGTTAGCAAACATGGAGAAGGCTGTGTACATAGGGACTGCCTGACAAGAAGTGGGACCATTGGTCAAGAAACATAGCTGGTCCACAGTGACCCAATGGGGAGAGAGCCCAGGAATTTATACCATAACCTCTGTCCTTCTCATTTCTCCTTCTGGATCTTCTGAAGCAAGGGAAGCTCATGCAGCTCATATAGGTCAGCCTTCTGGGGAACAGTGAAGGGGCAGGAAGATGATATCCAGTACATTTACCTCAGTCACCCATAACAGTCAGCTTCTGTTGTGTAACAAACCACCCCAGAACTTTGTGGCTTAAAAATCACAGACATCTATTTCTTCTCAGAATTGTGAGGGTTGCCAAGGCCGTTTTGATATAGGCCGGCTTTGCGGGTCCCTCCTAAAACTACTCATATGTCTGCAGTCAGCTGGCAGCTTGGCTGGTATAGGAGGGCCTCATTCACATGGCTGGGAGTTTGCTCCATGTCGGCTGGGACAATAGGGATGATGTGACCATGGATCTCTACTGACTGCCACCGATCACTTTTCTTCCTCGTCAGGCACTATTGTTATAGTAGGCAGTTAGTAAGGTTCTATCAGGATATCTGGAAGCCCACGAAGAAGAAGTCATGGCCAGCTATTGAGAAAGTCAGAGGAAGCCAGATCAAACTCAACAGGCCCAAGATGGCCGACAAAGTAGGCCAGAAACCCAACCAAAGAGGAAAAGGCACAAAACCCCGCTTCCAAGAATTCCCCACACCAAATAATTACTATCCTCTCACCCCTCCACCCCCTCTTCCGACATGTTAACAACTATCAATAAAAAATAGAAACCCAAACCCCCAGGGCACAGCAGAAGCTCCCCAGCAATCAGGCTCTCTGCACTCACCCATGGATTGTATACATGCACTCACTCTCTCTCCCCCTTCTCTCTCCCCCACCCTGTTTCACATCTCCAGAGTATACTTTCACTTTAATAAACTTTCCTGCTGTGTCACTTGTCCGCCCTGTTGTATGTCCTTGAGTTCTTATGATGAGACCTAGAACCTTTGGCAACATCTTTGGGATGGGCTGGGTCAAGGCTTCTGGGCCCAGGGTCTCCCCAACTCACCTAGTAACACTCTCAAATCCTTGCTAATATCAAGACATTATTTCAGTGGAATTCCCACGTTAAAACAATCTCAATTTTGGTTTGATTCAGTAATGTTCCCAGCTCCAGGGGATGGAACATGATTGATCTGCAGCAGAGGTCAACAATATTTTTTCTACAATGAACCAGAAAGTAAATATTTTAGGTTTGGGAGGCAGGAGGCAAAATTGAGGACATTATATAGAAACTTGAATAACAAGAAAACAAATTTCCACAAATTTTTTATTGATGAAATCCAAAGCATAATAATTGAGTACAGTCATTTCTAATACAGATCTACTAAGGAGAACAGAATTCTTTGCTAGGGGATAATAGTTCATTAAACTGGAGTTCAAAGTTCGTACTCTATCACCAAAATCAGTTGCAAATGTTCACCTATTAAGGCTGATCTACGGGATTTTATGCATTTCATCTTTGAGAGTATCTTTTCACACAGATATGGCCAAATACATATATCAACCTATGAAAGTATGATTTTAATTGAGCATATTTATCACTTGGAAGTAATTTACAAAACCCTAATAGATTCTTCTCTTAATATGTGCCAATTACCATGTCATTATATTGCAGATTAATCACTTCCAATTGAAGATCCTCAATTGCAAAGTTAAATGAATTTTGAAATATGGAAAATTCCTTTCCACTTACCCTGAGATCCAAAAATGCTATTGGAACAGCAGTTTGAACTTAGAAAGTATATTCTCTGCATATTTTTGTGGGAATGGAGATTTGTCTCTTGTTTGTTTTTTTTAACTTTTTTTTTAGTTTTATTTATTGAGAGAGAGAGAGAGATCACAAGCGAGTGCAGGAGCAGTGAGAGAGAAACAGACTCCTCACTGAGCAGGGAGCCGGATGTGGGGCTCAATCCCAGGACCCTGGGATCTTGACCTCAACCAAAGGCAGACCCTTAACCAACTGAGGCACCCAAGCACCCGGGAGATTTGTTTTTTCAAAAAGAACTTTGATAGCACAGGAAATATATTAAACGGCTTGACATCACTTGTGTTTCAAGCAACTTTGTTGTTAAAATGACTTATCATAGTATAATGCTTACATACAAGTACTGTTTGCCTTGGAATTTTATATCGAGAAACATGATCAAGTTTGCAGCTAAAGCGCATTTCCAAAGCCATTCAGTGTTTAATAAAAGTGATTGAAGGAAGTTCTCATTCCAAAACATTTCAGGTTCAACCTCGAGTTCATAAACTGCAATAAAACTTTACCACCACTAAGCAATCAAACGTCTTTGGCTTCAGGCAAGTCAGGATATCCAGCTTCTATCTTTGACACAGAACTGATGATCCTTAAGTCCATGAGAGCACATGAAGTTCACCGGGGAGACTACTGGGTCAAAAGTAGAACCAATTCCGGTGCCTGGGTGGCTCAGTTCGTTAATCGACTGCCTTCAGCTCAGGTTATGATCACAGGGTCCTGGGATTAAGTCCTGCATTGGGCTCTCTGCTCAGCAGAGAGCCTGCTTCTCCCTCTCCCTCTGCCTGCTGCTCTGCCTACTTCTGTTCTCTCTCTTTCTGTGTCAAATAGATAAAAAAAAAATCTTAAAAAAAAAAAACCCAAAGTAGAACTCACTTTCTACAAATTACCCATCGAGGAACAGCACGATGATAAATTATAGGCTTTAAATACCTACATTTTCACAAGCTCTGTAAATGTGTTCAACTGAGCCTTTTCTGCTCCACACATATTTTTATCCCCATCAGTTGTAAAGCATCTTAGCAGATTCCACTTCAGGTTGTACTGAATGAAATTTTTCTCAATTTCTTTGACAATCTACTCACCTATAGTTGTTTTGCGCAAAAAATTCATAGGGGTTGCTTCTTCAGTCCCTTCAAACTCCGTGCTGACTCGCTGAATAAACAACTGATCAGTCCTGAGAACATCTGTCAACTCATCAAGAGCTAAGGAAAACCACTCAAAATCATTTACTTTGTTTTTTAATTAACTATTGATGGTGCTCCCAGTGTCCTCAACCCTTTAAGCAACCGTTCTCGCTGAAAGGCTAATGGTCTTGAACAAGTGTGTTTTCTGCAGAAACATTTCTTCAGCGGCTGCAATCAAACATGATTTAATTAACTCACCGTCAGTAAACAGCTTTCCTTGCTCGACAAACAAAAGAACTCAGAAACTTAACTCCGTTACGGTTTTTTCATTTTCTTTTTGTAAAGAAATTCTGTTGTGATGAGATAATCCATCTTAAGTCATATTTTTCTTATCATTGCTTTTCTATGAGTTTGGAGTATTATGATGAGTCTGGGAACATTAATGTATTTTGGGTTAAAATCTTTTAGCACAGGGGGCGTGTCACTGCACCATAAATGCATACTTTCCCATCTACTTTGATAACAAAGTAATCCACACTCCACTGCGCCTTAAAAGCGTGCCGTGAAAGGGGAGCGATGTCACCAAAATGTCAGGGTAGGCGACCTCAGCTTCTGCTTCCCGATAGAAATCAACAATTAGCTATCCATTAACAAAAATAGTTCTGGGACAGCTCTGGAGTTCACTTAAGAAATCTCAGCAACAGAGAACAAAAAAACCCAACAATAACTACCCAGGAAAAGAGGGAAGACAGCTCTGCTTTGCCTGCATCATCCCATCCCCCAAAGCTGGGATTGTTCAGCACCGAGAGGACATTTCCCAATTAGAAAGAGTTCCCCTCCCCAGGAAAGGAAGAGCAGGGTGAGCACCCAGCTATCTCGGCCTTTTGGGACAGGGCATAAATGTTCCATCTCATTTTCACTCAACCCAGACCAGCAAAGCAGAGACACCCCACGATGGCCAGAGACAAAGAAGAAAAAGCAGGGGCTACCACCAGCAGCCACGCAGCCAGATCAATTGCAGTTCAAAGTGACCTACTTTGCAGACAAAGTCAGCAGATTCCAATACTGAAGAAACCAACAGCGGGCACACCCTCGGAAGAGCCCGGCAGATTTCCTGCTGATTTCACCGCAAAGGTATTCGTGGTCACAGAGGCCAGTCACCTGGGTCCCTCCCCGGTCCCTTGCTCACACCCTCAGAGCCAGGGAACTGCAATACCGGCGGTCACCAGAGTCACCAGAAGGGCACACCTGCGGGGGGAAGAGTGCGCGTGTGCGGAGAGACAGAGCGCGCACACCTGGCCAGGACGCACACAGCTGCTTGTGGGAGCCGATGGGGCCCTGTCTTTGGTCAATGGCCTTCACCACTGTGTTCACCCGAAACTAGTCCCTCATCTAAGTACATGCGAGCACCAAGCCCAGGCCCCTAGCCCCAGCCCCCACTACTGTGGGTCTCCGGCAAGCCCCAGCCTCCATGTACCACGCCCAGCAGAGGAGTCCACGCCCACATGCAGGGTCCCCACCCCTGCCAGTGATGCCACACCTGGCACCCCGCCGGCCCTCGCTGCCTCCCTGGACCCCACCCCTGTCCCCCACCACGACATCTGTGGTTGCATTTAGTGGGTTTTTTTTAAAGATACAGTTGTGGGTTTTTTTAAGATTTTATTTATTTATTTGACAGAGAGAGAGAGAGATCGCAAATAGGCAAAGAGGCAGGCAGAGAGAGAGGGGAAAGCAGGCACCCTGCTGAGCAGAGAGCCTGATGTGGGGCTCCATCCCAGGACCGAGATCATGACCTGAGCCAAAAGTAGAGGCTTCAACCCACTGAACCACCCAGGCGCCCCTGTGGTTGCATTTGTCACTAGCCTTTGCCACCGCAATGGCACCTACAGCTGACCCTCGTGGTCCAGTGTGTGCACACCACTGGTTCCAGCCACCACCACTGCCTGTCCAGGCCTCTAGGAATACAACACACCAAAGCTGATGGGATACAACAAAAGCATTTCCAAGAGGGAAGTTTCTAGTAAATATCTACATTAAGAAAATATAAAGGGGGTGCCTGGCTGGCTCAGTTGGTAGAACATGTGACTCTTTTGTTGTTGTGGTTGCTGTTAAGATTCTATTTATTCACGAAAGAGAGAGAGGCAGAGGCAGAATGAGAAGCAGACTCCCCAAGAAGCAGGGAGCCCGATGGGGACTCAATCTGAGGACCCCAGGTTCATGACCTCAGCAGAAGACAGCCACCTAACCATCTGAGCCACTCAGGAGCCCAGAACATGTGACTCTTGATCTCAGGCCTGTGAGTTGGAGGCCCACCTTGGGTGTAGAGACTACTTAAAAATGAAATCTTTTTTTTTTTTTAAAGATTTTATTTATTTGACAGAGAAACACAGCAAGAGAGGGAACACAAGCAGAGGGAATGGTAGCGGGAGAAGCAGGCTTCCTGCAGAGCAGGGAGCCCGATGCCGGGCTCGATCCCAGGACCCTGGGATCTTGACCAGAGCCAAAGGCAGACGCTTAACGACTGAGCCACCCAGGCGCCCCTAAAAATGAAATCTTTAAATAAAAAAATTTAAAAAATAAAAAGATACCAAATAAACAACTTAACTTTATACCTCAAGGAACAACAACACAAAAAAATAATAATAATAAATAGCCCAAAATTAGCAGAAGGAAGAAAATAACAAAGATCAGAGCAGAAATTTAAAAAAGAAGAAAAGCAATACAAAAGATTAATAAAATTAAGAACTTATTTTTAAAAAGAAACAAAACTGACAAATCTTTAGCTAGACTAGGAAAAATAGAAGACTCAAATAAACAAAATCAGAAATAAAAGAGTTACTCCATCCCCACCTCTCCCTCCCCTCCAGAACCCCTCAGTTTGTTTCCTATGATTAAGAGTCTCCAGTGCGCCTAGGTGGCTCAGTCGGTTTAGGGTCTGCCTTTGGCTCGGGTCATGATCCCAGGGCCTAGGATCAAGTCCCACATGGGGCTCCCTGTTCAGTGGAGAGTCTGCTTCTCTCTCTCCTTCTGCCCCTCCCCACTGCTCATGTTTGTTCTTTATCTATCTCAAATAAATAAATAAAATCTTTTAAAAATGGAAAATAGGGATGCCTGGGTGGCTTAGTTGTTTAAGTGTCTGCCTTAACCAACTGGGGGTACTGCATGGGGCATTCTGTTTAGCAGGGAGCCTGCTTCTCTGTCTGCCTTCCACTCCCCCTGCTTGTTCGCTCTCTCTCTCAAATAAAAAAAAAAATCTTTTAAAAAAATTACAGAAAGAGTCTCTTATGGTTCGTCTCTCTGTCTGATTTTGTCTTGTTTTATTTTCCCCTCTATTCCCCTATAATCCTCTGTTTTGTTTCTCAAATTCCACTTATGAGTGAGATTCTATAATCATTGTCTTTCTCTGACTTATTTTGCTTAGTGTAATACCCTCTAGACCAGTCCACATCATTGCAGATGGCAAGATTTCATTTTCTGATGGCTGAGTACTATTCCAGTGTGTGTGTGTGTGTGTGTGTGTGTGTGTGTGTGTGTGTGTACCACATCTTCTTTATCCATTCATCTGTCAGTGGATATCTAGGCTCTTTCCATAATTTGGCTGTGTGAACATTGCTGCTATAAACACTGGGGTGCGTGTGCCTCTTCAAATCACTATGTTTGTATCCCTTGAACTACTTCTGTGAAAGAAAAATGCTTCTCTTATAAGGATGACCAACAGTTGGTAAACTGAGCAGTCACCATACCCACGAAGTCAAATATTTGCTCTTCTGCTGTGTACATGGAGGTGCTCAGACATTGCTGCATCTACCTAACAGGAGACTTCTACTGTTTCAAAATTTGGAGCCATTCCTATAGCCTGCGGATTTCAGAAGACTGGTATAGAAGTATAAGGTCTTCCATAAAATGATAGGACAAGTAAAGATTTGCTTTCACTGATGATAAAGTGTATTTCATTCTTAAGGGCTTTTTCTTCTTTAAGACTTCTACTCCTTGAAATTTATCACCAAGAATTAGGATGTGTGGCTTTATCTATGTAATTTATCTTCATGTGTATTTCGAGATAAGACTAGAGTTCTAATTGGCCTGACACACTTGTAAGATTGTAAGTATCAATGATACAATGTAACATAGATATCATATTCATGACATAATAATTTCATTGCCCTCTGACAGAAGATCAGAAGGCTAATGAAAAGTAAGTTTGAAAATCTAGCTACCCGAGAGTGCCCAGTGTATAATCAGGGTCCCTTATACAGTTAGTTGGAATTTCTAAGGTTTTGAATAATCATTATTATTTTCTGGTATCAAGTTAATAAAGTTGCTAGAGTTAATGACTTTATTAATAACAAAGATAATCCCCAAACCAGTCAGTCGTTCCAAAGTGCCTACTTTGGGCACAGTGGTTAAGAGCTCAGACTTTGAAATGAGAAAAATATTGGTGCCAATCCCAGAGGTTAACCAACTATGTGACCTCGGGCAAATTGTTCTAACTTTCTCAGTGTCATTTCCTTTGCTGTAAAATGGGGATAATAATATCACCTTTTAACAGTTGCTTGAGGATTGAGTGAGATCATTCATATAAGAACCTTATCTAGGGTCACCAGGGTGGCTCAGTTGGTTAAGCATCCACCTCTTGATTTTGGCTCAGGTTATGATCTCAAGGTTGTGGGATCGAGCCCCTTGCCAGGCTCTGCATTCAGCTTAGAGTCTGCTTGTACTTCTCTCTCTGCCCTCTTCAGGACTTGTGGTGCACTCTCTTGAAGGAAGGAAGGAAGGAAGGAAGGAAGGAAGGAAGGAAGGAAGGAAGGAAGGAAGGAATTCTTTTTAAAAGCCCAAAAAACCCTTATCTCATTTCTAAATTGCATGTATCCATCCATTGCACCAAGAAGTATAAATACTTACTATGTACCAGGCCTTGGGTCCATCATAAGAGCTCAATAAATATTGGTTATTAGTGTTGCTGTTAGCTTCTCATTACATGTTTAATAAACACCATAGGCTGGAGAGGTGCCTTGACATGATGCCTTGACAGGGCTTGCAAGATTTTCAGATGACTTTTAATTTTCTTTTCTTTTTTTTTTTTAAAGATTTTATTTATTTATTTGACAGAGAGATCACAAGCAGGCAGAGAGGCAGGCAGAGAGAGAAGGGGAAGCAGGCTCCCCGCTGAGCAGAGAGCCCGATGCGGGGCTCGATCCCAGGACCCTGAGACCATGACCTGAGCTGAAGGCAGCGGCTTTAACCCACTGAGCCACCCAGGCACCCCTTAACTTTATTTTCTAACATTTTTCCAATTCTCCACAGTTCCTTAAAGACCAACCATTTCATATGCAGGTAGCCCAGACCTGCAGAGTCACACAGGGCCTCACTTTCAGGAAGTACTGGTATTTGGTTTAATGCTTTGCTATTGCTTTCTTGAAATTCACAGTAATTTCTCAAGAAATTCCTAATCTCCCACCCCCACTCCCCACCCCCACCCACCACTAGACCTTATAAATTATGTAGCCAGTGCTGCCCAGGGCCCTACAATCCAGAATTCATTGAGAACAACTAGGTGTTCTCCAGCTACTTCTCAGGATCCTCTTCCCTTTGCTATGTTGGTCTATGTGGCTTTAATTGTAAGGAATAGAGTTGTCTCAAACCAGCTCAGTTAAAGGAAGAGTTAATGTAAGGAATTGTTCATCAAAATTTAAGAAGGCCCTTGCACTCAGGCACTATCTCTGCCCTTGTACAAACCTGAGAGTGAGTGTCTCCCTAAATTTTGTACCCCAAAGGTCTTAGCCCTATTTGGCCCTGCTATGGTCCTTGATGGAGCACAAAATCCAAGAAGAAAGATGTCAGGGAATTAAAATTTTCCAGAGTAGGAAATTAAAAATACCATCTCTTTCATCCTCTAGTCGCCAATAGGACATCCCATTGGCTGAGTCCAAATGGAAATCAGAAAGCAAGGAACCCGATGCACCCCACAGAGGTCAACCCAGCCCAACTGGAAGGCTAAGAGAGGCAAATATAGAGACGACCCTAGCAGAGGTGGGGAAAGGGCCAGGCAGACAATAAGTGATTTATCTAGGGGCGCCTAGGTGGCTCAGTGGGTTAAGGCTCTGCCTTCAGCTCAGGTCATGATCTCGGGGTCCTGGGATCGAGCCCTACGTTGGGATCTCTGCTCAGTGGGGAGCCTGCTTCTCCCCCTCTCTCTGCCTGCCTCTCTGCCTACTTATGAGCTCTCTCTCTCTGTCAGATAAATAAATAAAATCTTTAAAAAAAAATAAGTGATTTATCTAGTGATTACCACTAGGTATGCTATATACTATGACTAAAGTCCAGTCTAGAAACACTAAATTACTTTTAAGCCTTGTTCTTTCATTCCTATAGCAAAAAAAAAAAAAAAAAAACCAGAACAAAACAAAACATTTTTTTAAAGCCTGTCCAGATGAGTCAGAATTCAACCTCCTGACAAGGCTAATACTCAGCATAGGCCAGCTTGTATGTGGAAGGTGACCTCCTCAGAGACAGCCATTTAACTGGTTCCCGACAGCTTCAATTATGACTAATGGATCTATTCAATGGCCATCATGCCTTGTAATCACACCAGTAAGGATTTTTACAACCTTTATAGCCTACCCTAATATCGCTTTTTCCTTCCCCTGTATTTTTGTTCTATGGATGTTGCTTCATATCAGAAAATAAAAAATAGAAATATGAAAACAATAGTTAGCTGTTAGTAATTATTTATCTCCAAGAGTATTTTCTTGCGCAGCGTAATAACGTTGCCTGGCAAATAAGGCCATTTTGTTTGTATCAATAAACATTCACAAAATGTTTCCTTTCGATTCACATTTCCATCAGAATAGGTTGAGAGGATATCCTTCATCTTGCTTCTCTTTTTGCATATAGTTGTTAAAATTAAGTTATTACAGATCAGAAAATTCTGGGATCATATTTTCCCCTCATGATTAAATGTTGTAAGTATTCAGTAATGAACTCTCGAATGGAATAAAACAAAGGCAACTTGGTCATTACAATTTAATGTTCAATTCTAGAAAACACTAAAAAGAGACACAAATAAAAATGGATTTCCTCTCTACTATGTTGAATAAGGAAATGTATTTATTTACAGAAAATACACAATTAAATTATATTTCAGTCAGAAGTTATTAGAGAGATTTGGCTTTCCCAGGAAGAGTTACAGAAGAAAAAGTTACACTTCCTTTTCCCTATCTAAACACACTTAAACCTTCTTACTGACATTTATAAGCAACTGAAAAATATTAACAATTTAGCCCCATTACCACTGTCTACATCAAAATGACGGATTTGATGAATACAATTATGGAAGAGCTCCTTTTTTATTAGGAAGTTGCGTAGTCTGTTGTTTTTTTTTTTAAGATTTTATTTATTTGACAGAGAGAAACACAGCGAGAGAGGGAACACAAGCAGAGGGAATGGTAGCGGGAGAAGCAGGCTTCCTGCAGAGCAGAGAGCCCGATGCAGGGCTCGATCCCAGGACTCTGGGATCTGACCTGGGCCAAAGGCAGACGCTTAACAACTGACCCACCCAGGCGCCCCCGTAGTCTGGTTTTTAATTCTGGTTTGATTGTTACTGTTGTTTGGAGGGTTTTTTGACTTATTGACTCTTTGGAAGTCCAAGGTTTTCCACATACACATTTTGCTTAGCCGGACCCTGAGGCAGTACTTTCTATCACAACAGTGACCATGTGCAAAAGATCTTCCATTGTCCATTGTAAAGCACCTAAAACATACTCAGAATTTCTGTAGTCGTTTCCTAGGTGATTCCTTTTTGTCCTCTCAGGGATGTTCCTAGACCCCAGCCTAACATTGTGGGATTAGAATGAAAGACTCCATTGTCTGAGAAGTGGCTAAAAGGGTGGGATTAATTTTGATGGGATTAAAACTCAGGAGATGAGTCATTTATTGGGTACTTTTTCTTTTACAATTTGAATTCTCAATTATAAAATTATATAGCGCACACTTAGTTTCTCCCTTCTGGGTTAATAAATATGTAGACCTTTCTTTAACCATAAGCGCCTATCAATGAGAATTATGTGAGACAATTTCAATCTCCAATGAACAAGTGAATGATTCTTAGACATGGCACATGTCCATTTCACATAAACATACTTTTCGGGGACTGTATAGGATGGACAAAGAAAAATTAATTAGTCATAGATTAAGTTGATTTAAATGGAATTATTAGTAGCTGCAGAGAACCACAGAGGAAACAACTACCAATTTGCCTAAACATAAAGTGACCTCACATTTAAATCAAGCCTATTTTCCTAATTATAAGGTACAAAAGCAGTGGTGTAGCCAGGGCACAGGAAGGAGATAGCTCCAGGTTCTGGTCGCAGGCGGTGTCTGGGGGGCGTGTCCCAAACACACCGGGTTCCACCACTTGCCTAGGACAAAATCCAAGGACAGAGGCGATTAGTGGAGAAACACGAAAAGAATTTATTTCAGTGAGGCTAACACTGGGAAGATAGTGGACTAGCATCTCAAAGATCATCTCCAAAGTGTTGGAAACACCTCCAGGTTTGAGGTGCCTGGGTGGCTCAGTGAGTTAAGTGTCTGTCTTTGGCTCAGGTCATGATCTCGGGGTCTTGGGCTGGTGCCCCGCATGGGGCTGCCTGCTCAGCAGGGAGTCTGCTTCTCCCTCTTCCTCTGCCGCTCTCCCTGCTTGTGCTCTCTCACTGTCTAAATAAAATCTTAAAAAAGAAAAGAAAAGCTCTCCAGGTTTACATAAAGAAAATGGGGTACAGGGGCGCCTGGGTGGCTCAGGTCATGATCCCAGGGTCCTGGGATCGAGCCCCGCATCCGGCTCCCTGCTCAGCAGGAAGCCGCTTCTCCTGCTACCATTCCTTCTGCTTGTGTTTCCTCTCTCGCTGTGTTTCTCTCTGTCAAATAAATAAAATCTTTAAAAAAAAAAAAAAAAAGAAAGAAAGAAAGAAAGAAAGAGAGAGAGAGAGAGAGAGAGAGAGAGAGAGAGAGAAAGAAAGAAAGAAAGAAAGAAAGAAAGAAAGAAAGAAAGAAAGAAAGAAAGAAAGAAAGAAAGAAAATGGGGTACAAAAATTAGTGGGTACACCCGGTGGTCAGTAAAGGTCAGGTGGATCATTGTCTTGGAGTTAACCACAGGCGGGGTCTTACTGGCTCAGGGCAGTCCTTATCGCTTGAGGGGGTAATTTTGTTTCCAATTAGGGAATGCTTTGCCTGCAGGGTCTTTGCCTGAGTTCAGAGATAAACTGGAAAGAATACTTAATCAATTAGAAAGTTTGAGGTCAAAATGGAGATAGTTGAATATATTAGACAGTTGAATATATATATATTTGTTTATTTGTTTTGCCAAATAGAATACATATTATTTTAGGAACATTGAACGAATAGTCAAAAAGCTTAACTTTTTGCAGATACATATTTAAAATGTTATCCGATATTATTTGATATGTTTTCCTATTCATATATATTCATTACAATTTTATTCAAAGTCTTCATGGGTATCTGCAACATTGATTTTTTTTTAAAGATTTTGTTTGTTTTAAAAAAAGATTTTGTTTATGATTTTTAGAGAAAGAGAGAGAGCACACATCTGAGAAGGTGGAGGGGCAGAGGGAAAGGGAATTTTTTTTTTTAAGATTTCATTTATTTATTGGACAGAGAGAGCAAGAGAAGAGAAGCAGGCAGAGAGAGAGGGGGAAGGTGGCTCCCGGCCGAGCAGAGCCTGATGCGGGGCTGGATCCCAGGACCCTGAGATCATGACCTGAGCCAAAGGCAGAGGCTTTAACCCATTGAGCCACCCAGGTGGCCCTTAAAAAAAAATAAAAAAAGATTTTATGTATTCGACAGAGAGAGAGAGAGAGCACAAGTAGTCAGAGGGGAAAGGGAATCTTAAGCAGGCTCCACACTGAGTAGAGAGCCCCATGTGCGGTTCCATTTCATGACCCTGAGAACATGACCTGGTCTGAAATCAAGAGTCAGAGGCTTCCCTGACTAAGCCACCAGGCACCCTATTTGTTTTTTCAAAGTAATCTCTACCCAGTGTGGGGCTCAAACTCACAACCCTGAGACCAAGACTTGCACACTCTGCCAACTGAGCCAGCCCGGCACTCCTCCAACATCAGTATTTTTGTCACCACTAGAACCATGTTTTAATTCATAATAATTTTCTGGCACACCATCTTTACTCTCATCTAGGTTGCTTAAAAGTATTTACTGAATCTGTATATGAGCTGTAACTGGAAATTTTATTCTAAACCATTAGTACTTAAGTAAGTTTAAGTCAGTTATTTTTATTCATACTATATGTAATAGTCATGATCTCCACCAAATAATCACTTAATAGCTTAATAGTACAGGTAAATAATTTAAACACAAAGTAAATAGTACAGGATTTTTAACAACAACAGAACTAGCAGCCTTATGACCTAACCCTCCCTACCCCTGATTCCAGATCTCTACTTGTCACCATGTTCAAGTCTGTTAGGTTTTTTTCTCCTACTGTTTATCTTCCAAATGTTAGATAGGTTATACCAGTATTTTTGGTTTTTGAAAAAAAAAAAAAAGTTTTCTTTTTTTTTTCCGAAGATTTTATTTATTTATTTGACAGAGAGAGAGAGAGAGAGATCACAAGCAGGCAGAGAGGCAGGCAGAGAGAGAGGAGGAAGCAGGCTCCCTGCTGAGCAGAGAACCCAATGCGGGGCTCCATCCCAGGACCCTGAGATCATGACCTGAGCCGAAGGCAGAGGCTTGAACCCACTGAGCCACCCAGGCGCCCCTGAAAAAAAAAAAGTTTTAGATCACATTTGCAGAATTCCTACTTTGAAAGATGAGGACTAATCTCTCTTATATATGTCTCCTCCTGCAAGTGTTCTCTTTCTCTTTCTCATTTCCATCTTTACAATGTAGTTGTATCCCAATTTGGGGTTAAATCAATATTCAGTGTTTATATTAATCCAATTTTACTAACATTATTCATAGCTGAATCTATATAGAATATACTTTGTGCACTAGAGCAACATTTTCATTATTGTGCATTATTTAAATTTTTGCTGGCACTAATGATTGCCTCATTTCTTTTCACTTGCTCACTTTTCCTTGTATCTATTACTAATCCATCCTCAAACTCTCAAAGAAAACTGTAGGTCTTTTCTTAGAAAATTGTAAATCTTTGTTCAGTATATCCAAACACATCAGGTAATCTATAAGTTTCATTTTTTATGGGGACAAATCCCACCTGAATCTCTTTATCATCCTGATTTCTCTCCATACCAACTGTACAATGTCATCCTGGGACATGCTGCCATCCTGAATCATTAACATCATCATCGACATCATCATCATCACCAAAAGCTCATCACCTCTTTCTTCCTGGGGATCTTTTCTCTTGCCCCCAGATATTCTTTCTCAGTTTCCATTTTCACTAGCTTCCTAAGAAAGAAAGATTGGGAAGTAAATTCTTTACAACCTTGCATTCTGAAAATATTACATATTATTTGTCTTATATTGATGGATAGTTTAGCTAGGTATTGAACTTTGGGAGGGTATAGAACATTTTATTTCCTACAGGTAGGCTTATCAATTTCTGTGTTTGTATTTTCACCCTTTAAGTATTTTTTATTCTCTCAATATTTTTATAATGCCCTGTTTGTATTTTATAAACACAATAATTTATCTCTCTGAAATGTTTTTTGCATAATTGTTTTTATCATTCTCCCCGAATGATCTATTTTCTCAGTTATTTTTGTTTTGTTTTGTTTTTGTTTGTTGGTTCCAATGTACAACTGTCTCCAGCTTCTGAATAACTCTAGAGTTTTCTGTCTTCAGGGTGGTTTGCTTCTTTTTCCTTTTTTGGCTTATCCACTTAATTGGTTCGGTTTTGTTATATCAAATACCACTCACCCATTTTTCAGTGCTCAAAATGTTATTGATATCTCTGATCTGTTGTCCTCACCTCTCCCGTTTTTGCACTTGCAGTTTTATATACCATTTTATTCCTTTACTGCCATTCCCATTGGTGATTTCTGAATGTGGCATAGAGAAATTTGTGTCTTTGCTCCCTAAAGTTTAATTTGAGGGTGCCTGAGTGGCTTAGTTGGTTAAGCAACTGCCTTCGGCTCAGATCATGATCCTGTAGTCCCAGGATCTAGTCCCACATCAGGCTCCCAGCTCCATGGGGAGTCTGCTTCTCCCTCTGACCTTCTCCCTTCTCATGTTCTCTCTCTCAAATAAATAAATAAAATCTTTAAAAAAAAAGTTTAATTGGAAATCTGTATTTCTTTTTAAGGGGATCTTATTTTAAAAAGTCTGTTTTAAATAACAATGCTTTCAGTTTGAGGTCATACCCTCCCACAAGAGGAATAATGGCTATGGCAAATCTGGCTAAGTTTCCTGGTCTCCTTTTTTTTTCTTTTAAGCTTATTCCAGTATGGACTTCTTTAAGCATCCCAAACTAGCATTTGTTTAAGTAACTTGAAGCCAGTGGCTCTTTAAAAAACATGCTTTGTGGCACACTTGGGTGGCTCAGTTGGTTGAGTGTCTGACTCCTAATTTTGGCTCAGGTTATGATCTCATGGTTCATGAGATTGGACCATATGTTGGCTCCGGGCTCAGTGGGGAGTCTGCTTGAAGATTCTCTCCCTCTGCTCCTCCCCCTACTTGTGAGGATGCACTCTCTCTCTCTCTCAAATAAATAAATAAGACTTTATTTAAAAAAAAAAAAAAATGGGGGCGCCTGGGTGGCTCAGTGGGTTAAAGCCTCTGCCTTCAGCTCAGGTCATGATCCCAGGGTCCTGGGATCGAGCCCCGCATTGGTCTCTCTGCTCAGTGGGCAGCCTGCTTCCCCCGCTCTCTCTGCCTCTCTGCCTACTTGTTATCTCTCTCCCTCTCTGTCAAATAAATTAATAAAATCTTAAAAAAAAATTATTCCTTTAAGTGTAAACTTCTTAGGTTTGCTACTACGTATAATTCCCGTTAGAAATAAAATTCACAGGGGCACCTGGGTGGCTCAGTTGTTGGGCATCTGCCTTTTGCTCAGGTCATGATCCCGGAGTCCTGGGATCGAGCCCTGCATCGGGCTCCTTGCTCGGCGGGAGGCCTGCTTCTCCCACTGCCATTCCCTCTGCTTGTGTTCCCTCTCTCACTGTGTTTCTCTCTGTCAAATAAATAAAATCTTAAAAAAAAAAAAAAAAGAAATAAAATTCACAGATTAAGATCTCCAAGAGCTGACTCTGAGAAGACGTTCAGGGTACAAGAGGTTTATAAAGGATAAATTCCTGTCAAAATTCAGGGCAGGAAGTGGAATTGAACAGAGAGAAGAGTGGAACCCAAAGCTAGCCTGACAAAACCTCCCGCCAGCCTGTCCGGGAGCTCAGGAGCCAAAGCTGCCCTTCAGAGTTGTTCCTCATAGGACTTTGGTTGTCTCTGATTTCACTCTGTTGAACACCCGGGTCTCTCACCACTGGAAATAGCAGCGGGCAGTGCTTGCTCCAGGGGGCTGGGGGGGTGGGGGTGCGGTTGGGGAATGGGGGGGTGCCACAGGCTGCAGACCAAGCAAGAGACCTTCATGGAGGAGAAGGTCTCCTCCTTCGGCAGGAGAACATAAGAAATACATGATTCTGATTTTATTTCACCAATAGAAATAATAATTTACTGGATAAGAAAATGGTGAGATATCAAACAGAGGATAACTAATGCATGTAAAATGGTAATGGGGAGTGCCTGGGTGGGTTTTTCATATATTCTCAGAGCCCTGAAATGGAAACAAATGACATGTTAAGTCAAAGAACTGCCAACTATAGGACCAGCTATGTCCACATAGGAATTGACGAATGCCAGTCATGTTTTTTTTTTTTTAATTTTTAAAAAAGATTTTATTTATTTATTTGACAGAGAGAGAGATCACAAGTAGGCAGAGAGGCAGACAGAGAGAGAGAGGGGGAAGCAGGCTCCCTGCTGAGCAGAGAGCCCGAAGTGGGGCTCGATCTCAGGACCCTGAGATCATGACCTGAGCCTAAGGCAGAGGCTTTACCCCACTGAGCCACCCAGGGGCCCTGCCAGTCATGTTTTAGAAGAGAAACAGAACTGGGGGTGGGGGGTAGTGACCATGCCTTCCCCCTTCTGCATCCTCACCTTGGTGGAGATGGAATAGATGTTCCAGACCAGATCTTGCCAGAACAGGAAGAAAAGTGTCAGAGGGAGGGAGGTGCATAGCTGAGAGCAGGAGGGACAGAAAGGCTAACCGCTTTCTTGCCATTTGAAAACTCACAACCTAAATAGTATTTACAGCTGTGCAATGTAATAATATTTTATCATTAAAAAGAGAAGGCAGGGGCACCTGCGTGGCTTAGTCGTTAAGCATCTGCCTTCAGCTCAAGTCCTGATACCAGAGTCCTGGGATAGAGTCCCACATCAGGCTCTCTGCTTAGCAGAGTGTCTGCCTCTCCCTCTCCCTCTGCCCTTCCCCTTGGCTTGTGCACTTTCTGTCAAATAAATGGAGAAAGTCTTAAAAAGAGAAGGAGAGAGAAAAGACAGTTTTATGTGCACTAATAGGCTTCAAGACAGTAAGTTGGGGGGGTCCTATAGAACAATATATGTAATATGCTATCATTTCCATAAAAAATTAAATATATTTATGTACATATATGCTTGCATACACAAAGAGGATGTCGGCAGGATATTTCAAACTTGGGAATCTTAGAGGAAATGGACAATGCAGGGCTTCTAGGTGATGCCACACAGGTTATATCCCTGGGGCATCAATCACATAGACCTTGCTGTTCAAAATGTGGTTCAAAGACCAGCAGCATCAGCATCACCTGGGATCCTGTTGGAAAGGCAGAGTCTCAGTTCCTACCCCCGGACTTCCTGAATCATGGTCTTCAGCTAAGGAAGACCTCCAGGTGTTTCTTGTTGTGTTAAATCCTGAGAAATACTCATTTAAATGACAGCCTGGAGCCCCTTGGAATGGTATAGTATATAACCTGCATAACCAAGAGTGAAGGAAGGCCCCGTGTGTAAGGGGTGGAAACAAGTCTCTTAAGTCCCTTTACTATAGAGCCTTTAAGTACGAGTCACGTGGTACAAAAAGATTTCTAGATACTATAAAGTGAATAAAGTGAGCAGGACTTTTCGTCCTCAAGGGGCTGGTTTTAGTAATTAAAAGTGACTGAAAATGACGGTTATGAAATCTGATATTGTTGAGGAAATTCGCTGTCCATGACAAAGAGCAGTTCGGCTTAGCACCGAGGTGCTGGTGGTGGCAGATGTTGGAAAACAGAACTGTATCATGTTTGTGTTTCAGAGATGTGACATCAGTCATGCCAGACATTAGTTCAGTTTAACACCTTTTTATTTTTTTCCCAACTAGACTTCATACCCAGTGTGGAGCCCCACATGGGGCTTGAACTCAAAACCCCAAGATCAAGACCTGAGCAGAAATCAAGAGTCAGGCGTTTAACCGACTAAGCCACCTAGGCGTCCCAGTTGAACAACTTTTGAAGATAAACTCGTACTTGGAACATCCAGGTAATGTGTTAGACCTCCCACATGGGAGACGAATGTCTAAAGCCTTCTGTTCTACCTTCCAGTTGCCCCATCTCCTGCTCTCTGGGACTTTCCACTGGAACTGCCACCTGTGAGTTCACACGAGGTTCAAATTTCCTTCAGAAAAGAATTGTAATGGAGCCTTGGACTAATTTCGTCAGTTCAACAGCAAGCAAATACTACTGTATAAATGAGAAATGGGGAATAACATTTTATTTATTTATTTTTTAAAGATTTTATTTATTTATTTGACAGAGAGAGAGAGATCACAAGTAGGCAGAGAGGCAGGCAGAGAGAGAGAGGGGGAAGCAGGCTCCCCGCTGAGCAGAGAGCCTTACCAGGGGCTCGATCCAGGACCCTGAGATCATGACCTGAGCTGAAGGCAGAGGCTTCCACCCACTGAGCCACCCAGGCGCCCCGGGAATAACATTTTAAAATCTAATTGTGTTTACCCTGTAGAATTGGTAATATAGTCACGTGACACAGAAAGTATGAAGGGGTACACAGATCTGCTATCTGCATCCCAGCTATGCCGTTTCCTTTTCGAGAGGCATCCAATACAAAGAGTGTTTGGGTATCTTTCTGGAGATCATTCCTACATGAAAAGACAATTTACATTTATCTTTTCCTCCAGTTTTTACACAATGGATAGCAAGCTATCTGTGCCATAGCCTGATTTCTCTGAACAACACAAGGTCATGGAGCTCAGTCTGTATCACAGAAAGAGCTGCTATATTCCAATAGAGAGGTGAGTCATCATGTACACCATCTACTGATTTCGTCTTTTGGTTTTGCAAACAATGCTCTAATGAGTAATCTATTTCATACATCATTTCATCCATGAGTGGATAAAGTCTGGGATAAATTCCCAGAGGAAGACCAGTTGGGTCACATTGCTAATTCAGTGAGATAGTGCCAAATTGCCAATTTATACTCAACTAGAAATATATGAGAGCAAATTGTCTAAACTAACCTTTAGATAATTTGGAAGTGATGTTTTCATTTGCATTTCTGTTTTGCGTGTCATCCTTGCACAGTCATTTGCATTTCTGTTTTGGTGAATAAGATGGAGCAAGCATCATTTCATACTTTTAGGGGTCATTTGCCTAGGATCTTACTACCTGGAACAAGTGGGCAAAAAGATCCTCTTTTCTTTTGGATAATGGAAATATGTGAGGTCCAAATACCCAGATATGTAGAGATGAGAGACAGGCAATGGAGAGAGATTGAGCCTGAAAGACATATGGGTGTTTCAGTCCAGAGATCCCGTCATCCCTGATATCAGCCCTGTCTCCTTTTCCTGAAACTTAATTCTCTTCTCTTAATTCTATGGGTTTCCTCAATGTCCTTCCAATAATTTCTACTGCTTCTCTCTCTTTTTTTTAGTAACAAAAGAATTAAGATTAATAGGTAGAAGTCAGATTGTAATTGGTTTAAAAATGAATGATATAAAACACCTCAGAATAACCATAATAAGAAATGGACAGGAACGATATAAATAAAACTACAAAATTTTACTGAAGAACATAAAAGAAGACTTGAATAAATGGGAAGTCCTACCATGTTCCTAGGTAACAATGACTATTATAAAGATGTCAGTTCTTTTCAAATTAATTTATAGATTTAATGCAATTCTAATCAAAATCCAAATAAGAATATCTTTTGGAGCTTGAAACGGTGATTCTAAAGTTGATTAGCTAGAAAAAATAGAGAAGAGTCAAGAAATTTTTTTAAAAAGAAAATG
>CM053615.1:36607682-36622453 GCA_028646535.1 Procyon lotor | reverse complement strand
TATTTGTCAGAGAGAGAGAGAGAGAGAAAGAGCGAGCGAGCACAAGCAGGGAGAGCAGCAGGGGCAGAGGGAGAAGCAGGCACCCTGCTGAGGGGGGAAGCCCGATGTGGGACCAGATCCCAGGACCCCCGGATCATGACCCTAGCTGAAGGCAGTTGCTTAACCGACTGAGCCACCCAGGGGTCCCAAGTGTCTGACTCTTGATTTCCACTCAGATCCTAATCTGAGTGGAAGGGAAAAAACCCCTAATCGGGGTTGTGACATTGAGCCCACCAGCGGGGTCCATACTCAGGAGGAAGTCTGCTTGAGGTTCTCTACTTCTCTGCCCATCCCCCACCAAAATAAATTAATCTTTTTAAAAACTGTGGCTATTAGAACATTTAAAATCACACACGCTGCTCACATTACCTTTCTATTGGACAGTACTGATGGAAAACAGTTGGAAGAAGGGCAGGCAAGGGCAAGGGACCCCCACCCTAAGAGGAAACTGCCCATGCAAGGAAAAGACTCCACCCAGTTCTAGTGGTTACAGAAAGCAAAGAAATGGCCTTGGGCATCCTAACCCAGCCTGAGGAAGGTGGGGGGGGGGTTGGGGTTGGGGATTGGGGGGTCGGGGGGGTTCACAGTCAGTGGGATATTTAAACAAGGAGCTTCATCTGGTGGCCCCCGCATGCCTTAAGGCCATGGCAGCCACTGCCCTCCTGATCCCTGAAGCTGGGAAAGGAGCCCTAGAAGGAGCCCTCCTGCCCTCTCCCATGTGAACAACTAACTACCTGATAGGTAGATGAGCACGTGGACAGAAACCTGATTGGCTGACAGACTCAAGGAGAGTTAATTAGCTTCCACAGCCCAGAACTCCTGCGCAATTTCACAAAAACTCCTAGACCTTGGAATACTATGCAGCCATCAAGAGAAACGAAATCTTGCCATTTACAATGACATGAATGGAACTAGAGGGCATTATGCTAAGCGAAATATGTCAATCAGAGAAAGACAATTATCATATGATCTCTCTGATATGAAGAATTTGAGAGGGGGAGGTGTCTTGGGTGGGGGAGGGAAATGAAAGAAGATGGGATCGGGAAGGAGACGAATCATAAGAATCTCCTAAACTCAGGAAACAAACTGAGGACTGAGGGTGGCTAAGGGGTTGGGGGGTAGGGATAGGGTGGCTGGGTTATGGAGGGTATGTGCTATGGTAAGTGCTGTGAAATGTGTAAGCCTGATGATTCACAGACATGCACCCTGGGGCAAATAATACATTATATGTTAATTTAAAAAAATGATCATAAAAAAAAGAGCCCTAGACTTAGAAACTAGGACACCAGCCCTCTCTGGTGGCTTTACCTGCTGTTGCTCAGCAAACCTTACCACATCACTGGGTCTACCTTTTCCTTCCTTGAAGTGGCCTGACCAAGAACCGTGGGTACTAAGAGAAGAGCGATCCTGAAACAGTACTGTTCCACATCAGGGGGCAGCAACTTATTCTGTATTTTAGGTTTCATGAGTCATAGGGTCTCTGTCACAGTAACTCCATTCTGCCCTTGTGGCCCAAAAGCAAAACTGATGAGCTTTGGCGTGTTCCAATAAAACTTTATTTATAGGCACAGAACTTTGAATTTCAAATAATTTTCACATGTCATGAAATATCCTTTTATTTAGCTATTTTAAAAAGTACAAGTTTTTATTTTTGTTTTTAATCTTAAAGGGCTTCTTAAAGCCTGATTTGGCCTGCTGGCCGTGGTTTGCCCATCAGAGGTTACCCACATCTCTTCTATATCAACATTGGGATCCTACAGATAAGATGATCTTCTCTACCCTAAAAATGGTTTCAAGGTCTAGACTGGTGGAGCAAATGAACAGAACTATAGGTAATTGGGCAACGATGACCCAGTCTAATGGACCAGCTGGATTCAGTGTCTGCTGAGCTGGCATTCAGGTATGAGAGCGTTGCGTGCCGGATCTTCTGACTTTTTTTTTTAACAGAAGAGGGAGCTCAAATTTTTATTTAAAAATCTCCAACTAAAAAAATAATAAAAATTAAAATGTCCAATTACTGGGGTGCCTGGGTGGTGCAGTCAGTTGAGCCTCTGACTCTTGGTCTGGGTTTGGGTCATGATCTCGGGGTTGTGAAATCGAGCCCCAAAAGGGCTCCCCACTTGGTATGGTGTCTGCTTGAGATTCGTTTCCTCTGCCTCTCCCGCTCGTCCTCAAGTGCTCGCTCTCTTTCTTGCTAAAAAAGATAAATCTTTTAAAAAATGTCCAATTACTAATTCTTTTTTCTCCACTTCTTATATAATTCTCCCATTTTTTTGTGTGTTTTTTTTTTTTTTTTTTGTGAAAACATATTCTTTCCTGAAAATGGCTTTTAAGTAACCGGTAGATGAGAATTCTCATGACTCAACAAGGCCAGACTTGTATTTTAGTTTTACTGTGATTTTTTTTTTTTTTTCCAGGGAGAATGAGTACTTGGAAAACTACTGTACTTGCTGGAAAACAAAATGTGAACCAATTTGGGGGTTTTAAAAATACGACTTTCATCTTGATTTAACAGTTACTTTTGGGCTACCTTTATTCCTAATTTAAATATATTTTATATACTATTAGCTTAATGAAAGTTTATTTTTTTTTCTCTTGCTACAATAGAATAAGATGTCTCAAATTTGTTATTTTGGGAAAGTCTGCTGTTCCTGAACTCTGCCAGTTGGAGACAACTTCTCCATGTCAAAGAACTTCCTTTTTGAGAAATGTGCTTGGCTTAGAATTTCTTCTGCTCCCCAGTTTTGCCAAGTGGGCTTGCTTATACCCAAGAGTTATATCATTTTATCTCCGACATTAAGGAGTGGTTTAGCCAATTTACATTTAGGTCAACACTTTTAAAAGGAAAAAAGTCTGCTAAAATTGATTTAATACTGCTTTGTAGCATTTTTCATATATATATTCATATGAGTTCAATGAACTCTTGACTCCAAACATGTAAAATTAAATAACGAAGCCTCAGCAATTACCTTCAGAACTAATTTTTCAAGGTTTTTGCCCATGAAACACAAAGCAGCTTTTCAAAAATGACCCATATGATCAGATACTGGAGTAGGGGGACAAAAATGAAGTTAAAGATAGCTGCTACATTAAAACCAGGGCCAGGAATGTTCTAGTCTATCTCAACTGGGAGAATGCAGTTGATGCACCTTAACCCTAATGGTATTTACTCATGAGGGCAGAATTATGATCAGTGATAAATGCCTTGGTTTCTCCATTTCAGAATTGGTAGGAAATGTTATTCATATTGTTTCTTGTTATTTAACAAAAAGAGTTGAAAAAACAAACATAAAAAACAAGTAGACTTGTTCCAGGAAATATACCATCCCAAGGAATTTTAAAGTTTTCAGTGTTATCTTTTTGCAGATTTTCTTATTTCTCTACATAATTCCAAGTATTTCTTTCGTGCCTTCTCTTTTTCTTCTATTTATTTCTCTCCCCTTTAACCAACATCACTCCAGGCAAATTGTCTTTCCATTGAATTCTATCTAAAACGGCAAAATGTAAGTCTGTGTGTGTTTTAACATATAATAGGTGTGCAATAAATATTTGCTAAGTAAGTCTATAATGTTAGGGAGATTGGTTATTTTCTGTTTCATATTCTTTTTTTAAATTAAATTAAATTTGTTTTTTAAAAGATTTTATTTATTTGTTAGAGAGATGGAGAGAGAACACAAGTAGGCAGAGCAGCAGGCAGAGGGAGAGAGAGAAGCAGGCTCTCTGCTGAGCAGGGAGCCCGATGTGGGGTTTGATTCCAGGACACTGGCATCATGACCTGAGCTGAAGGCAGCTGCTTAACTGACTGAGCCACCCAGGCGCCCCTTTTAATTTTATTTTTAAAAGATTTTATTTATTTGACAGAGAGAACGCACAAGCAAGGAGAGCCACAGAGGGAGAGAGAGAAGCAGGCCCCCTAAGAATCAGGGAGTCTGATGTGGGATTCCATCCCAGGACCCTGGGATCATGACCTGAGCTGAAGGCAGACATCTCATATACTGAGCCACCCAGGCACCCCTGTTTCATAGTCTTTAAATGTATTCCATTAATAGTTTTACAGATGGGTGAATGTAGGAGCAGAAGCAATTTCATATGCTACTGTGGCAATTTCATATGCTACTGTGGCAATATGCTAATTTACTTTTAATTAGGATTAGAGGAATCATGACTGCTTCCTATTCTTCCTGAAATAAAAACAATGAAAATCAACGCCTTGAGTGTCTGAGCTAAAAAATCTGTACCAAGTTGGTGAATCAAGGAAGACAAAAATGGTTTGGGATATTTTACGTTGTGACCTGGAAACTCTTTTTACATCTTTTTCCTGCCATTTGCAAATGCTCACCTCCCTGAGCTCAACTTAGGTTTTTGCTTATGGTAAGACCATTGCCATTAGCTCTCTGATGGAAATGTTGGGCATATGGTGGGACCGATACAGAGTTGGAAATACAGGTTTGTATAAGAGAATTAAAGGTCTTGACTGAAGGAAAGATTAAGAGGTCTGACATCGCCAAAAGACACTTTTGAGGACTTTTGTTTACAGAGTAACCACAGTTTAGGTGAGAACTACAGTAATAACTCATTAATTAAGAAATTATGGAATGCCTGGGTAGCTCAGTAGATTAAGCGTCTGCTTTCAACTCAGGTGGTGATCTCAAGGTCCTGGGATCGAGTCCCACATTGGGCTCCTTGCTCAGCAGGGAGTCTGCTTCTCCCTCTGCCTAGTGCTCCCCCTGCTTGTTCTCTATCTCTGACAAATAAATAAATAAAATCTTAAAAAAAAAAAGACTACATGGACTGTGTTCCATGCAATTATGGCTATCACATTGGTATTGCTGAATAAAATCCAAAACCTCCCTCTAAGAGCTCTGCCTTTTCAGCAGAAGAATTTTTCCACAGTAGTGATATTATATTTATAATTCCCATACATTTTACTTTGTGGCTTACTTTGGATATTTTTGTTTTCAGAGTGGTTTGAATGTACTTTATTAGTTTTTTATTTGGGGCTTGATTGTTTTTTTTCCCCTCCACTTATTTTACTCACTGACCTTTTCTACCCCTGACCAACATTTTTTTTTTTAAAGATTTTATTTATTTATTTGACAGAGAGAGATCACAAGTAGGCAGAGAGGCAGGCAGAGAGAGAGGAGGAAGCAGGCTCCCTGCTGAGCAGAGAGCCCGATGTGGGGCTCCATCCCAGGACCCTGAGATCATGACCTGAGCCGAAGGCAGAGGCTTGAACCCACTGAGCCACATTTTGGGCAGCCACAGGTGCCCCCCTGACCAACATTTTAAGGAATGAGTGGTGCCTTTGTGCATGCATTCTCTTTCAAGTTTGGAAAGGAAACACAGAGCCCTCTACCTTATTCCTATTTTCTCTTACACATTCCTCTCTTTGGTACATGGTTGGCAAAAAAAAAAAAAAAAAAAAAAAAAAAAAAATTCCCCATAAAGATTCTGACTCTAAAACAAGAGCCCAAAGAATGATCTATTAATCTGTTATTCAAGACTGCTGGCCTGTCTTTAGATTTTGCATTGTCTGTACTTGTTCAAGAAAAGGTCCTATTCCCGATTCTGAGAAGTGCTAACCTGACAGGTGTCAGATGTAGGTGACCTTTGAAAAACATATTAACTGAGAACAAAAGCATTGGATGGTTTCTAAATGAGCCAAGGTTACTCATCCAGCTGCCCTTGAGCAATAAAAAAGGAAAGTCAGTGCATTATACACAGGGTCAATGATAAAAGCCATGAAAAAAAAATAATCTTTCTAAGTTAGACAATGCTGATATTGGCAGTCCTTGAATGCTATTAAAACACACACACACACACATACACACACACACACACACACACACACTTGTTTTTTGAGAAATGCTTAATGGGGCACAATTAAGCAGTCTTTAGAATTGAATGACCTTTACATTGCTGTAATCTCACGAGGGAAACCTTTCACACAGAGCCTCCACTTTGGAAAGAACAGGCACATGAAAATATTGTCACTAATTCAGCAGACTGGGCCACACCCACGTCCTGTGTCTTGCTCCCTTTTGGAGTCCTTCATTGCCCGAGAAAAGCTAAGATCACCAGAGATGCTGACTGAAAACACGTCAGTCAACCAAAAGCCATCAAGCTATTAGAATTCAGAAGCAAATTTGGTGGTGAGCAGAAAAGAGACATTTTTAAAGCCTCATATGGCCAAACAAAGATTCTAACCCTCTAGCTTTTCTTTGAAATAGAATCCTTTCGATTCTAACATTTTATCTTCCCATTTTCCTTACTTTTATCTTTGTTAAACATTTTTTTTGAAACAAAAAGAAATACTGTTGAAGAAACATATGAACTATGACTTCAGAATTTAGTTCTGAATCTTGAAGATCACTTTTCCCTTTAAAATTTATATTTTGAAAAACTACACAAAAAGCAGTGTGATGGTCATCTCAATTCATTTGCTTTCTGTTTTTCTCTACCTCAATTTATATCTCTATATAATTTTATGTATTTATTATTTCAACTTATCTACTTCAGAGTCGGTTGTAGACATCATGGCACTTAACTGAACATTTCAGCATGTATTTTCTAGTACTATTAGCACATTCACTGAATTTAACTTTGATACTATAGTACCATCAATAGACAGTACATATTCAAATTTCCCCTATTGTTGCAGGAATTTCCTTAGGCTGTTTTTTGATTATATTTGTTTTTTTGGATCTAGAATTCAGGGGTGTCTGGCTGGCTCAGTCAGTAGAGTGCGCAACTCTTGATCTGCGGTTTGTAAATTTGAGCCCCATGTAGAGACTACTTAAAAATAGAATCCAGTTAACTTTTTTTTTAAGATTTTACTTATTTATTTATTTGACAGAGAGAAATCACAAGTAGGCAGAGGGGCAGAAAGAGAGAGAGCGGGAAGCAGGCTCTCTGCTGAGCAGAGAGCCCAATGTGGTGCTTGATCCCAGGACCCTGAAATCATGACCTGAGCTGAAGGCAGACGCCTAATCGGCTCAGCCACCAGATACCCCAAGAGAGAGAATCTTAAGATTCCCCCAACATACGGTTTGTCCCACGACCCTGAGATCATGACCTGAGCCAAAATTAAGAGTTCGATGCTTAACTGACTGAGCCACCCAGGTGCCCCTCAATCATGTTTTTTAAAGTAAGAATTACTGTCAATTTTATGACTAAATCTTTTTCCATTTAAATCTTTTTTTTTTTTTTTTGTTAAATAGAGATATAAGTCAATAACAAGAGTTTATTGTTATGTGCTCAATAACATCTTTATTTGTGGGATGCATGGATGGGAGTTGGTTAAGAGACTGATTCTTGCTTTTGGCTCAGGTTGTGATGTCTGAGTGGAGAGATGGAGCCCCAAGTAGGCCTCTGTGCTCAGTGTGGAGCCTGATTAAGACTCTCTCCCTGGGGGTGCCTGGGTGGCTCAGTGGGTTAAAGCCTCTTCCTTCAGCTCAGGTCATGATCTCAAGGTCGTGGGATCGAGCCCCACATCAGGCTCTCTGCTCAGCAGGGAGCCTGCTTCGCACCCTCTCTCTGTCTGTCTCTCTGCCTACTTGTGATCTCTCTCCCACCATCAAATAAATAAAATCTTAAAAAAAAAAAGACTCTCTCCCTGGTACCCTTGGGTGGGCCCGTCAGTTAGGCATGTGCCTTCAGCTCAGGTCATGATCCCAGGATCCTGGGATCGAATCCTGCATTGGGCTCCTTGCTTAGTCGGGAGCCTGTTTCTCCCTTTCCCTCTGTCTCTCTCAAATGGATAAATAAAATGTTTAAAAAAAAGTCTCTCCCTCTCCCTCTGCTTCTCCCTCCTGTACTCTCTCTCTTAAATAAATAAATCTTAAAAAAAAAAATACCATATTTAGTTGTTGTAATAACCTATCAACTCTAAGGCAATTATGAAATGCCTTGAGATAAATGAGAATGTTAGAGGCAGCCCATACCAATATCCTGATTTCAAAGGATCAAGTTCAGGGGCTGACTTTCAGTGGACAACCAATAAAAGTTAACAGAATGCATTGAATAAATAATAAAACCAAAATGTCAAAGTCACGAAACATAAGGCAAAAGACTGAAACAATATATATTGAAGTTCTAATTATATAGAAATAAGTAAAGTTCTTTGGCTAGTCATAAGTGACTTTTACCTTCCTATTACATCTTCAAACTTCCCAATTGCTACCACTGACACTTGAGAAGATAGTCCTTCACTACCTTTTCCTTATCTGGTTTCACAGAGGATACAATTAGCCATAGCCTCTAGTTCTTTTGATTCAGCACACTGGTGAATGAATATTCCTTCTTTCCTATCAATTTGTATTCCTTCCTAGATCAATAGTTGTTTGCAAAGCATTCTATCACTGAGATGACAAATTGCTTAATAACAGTGAGAAAATGGGTTCTAAAAGAGATAGAATGGACTAGTAGCCACGCTCTCCTGTGAGAAAAAAAGTATGAATTGAAACTGGCAATTCGGAAAAAAAAAAAGAAACTGGCAGTTAGATACAGTCATGTGCATTTTGTACAGTTAAAAAAAAAAGACTGTAACATAAATTAACATAAAAAAACCCTACACATAAATTGTGTCATTGTAGATTAGCTACAAAGTGGATAATATAATCATGGATTATTCAGAGCTGACTGTAAATAGTTTAACCCAACTGGGATACTTGATCCTACCAGAAGGTGGTAAATCACTTGATTCTTAGAGGCTTAGTACTATTTTCAAACCACTGTCAGACCGTTTAATACACGGAAGGGAGTAATTTCTTCTTCCTAAATTTCTTTTGCAGTTTTGTAGTTCTTTTCTTTTCTTTTTTTAAAGATTTTATTCATTTACTTGAGAGAAAGAAAAAGAGCAAGAGTGAGGGGAGGGGCAGAGGGGCAATCAGACTCCCTATTGAGCAGGGAGCCCTGGAGCCTGGGGTACAGCTCCATCCCAGGTCCCCCCCCCCACCAGATCATGACCTGAGCCAAAGTCAGAGGCCTAATCGACTGACCCACCCAAATGCCCTTCTTTTGCAGTTTTTTTTCTTTTTAAAGATTTTATTTATTTGACAGATCACAAGTAGGCAGAGAGGCAGGCAGAGAGAGAGGGGGAAGCAGGCTTCCCCATGAGCAGAGAGCCCGATGTGGGGTTCAATCCCAGGACTCCGAAACCATGACCTGAGCCGAAGGCAGAGGCTTTAACCTACTGGGCCACCCAGATGCCCCTTCTTCTGCAGTTTTAATTTAAGTCTGACCTCTCTACATTAGTTTATAACCCTGATATGTTACTTTCCATTTTTATCAAATAAGACAAAGTATCGTTTATGATTTTCGGACAAAGTGATTATTTTAACTCTCCATTCATAATACGTGACCGGGAGCAGTGAAAGCATATATGAAAACAGAATTTCCGGGGCGCCTGGGTGGCTCAGTCGCTAAGTGTCTGCCTTCACCTCAGGTCATGATCTCAGCGTCCTGGGATTGAGCCCCGCGTTGGGCTCTTTGCTCAGCTGGGAGCCTGCTTCTCCCTCTACCATTCCCTCTGCTTGTGTTTCCTCTCTAGCTGTGTTTCTCTGTGTCAAATAAATAAAAAATCTTTAAAAAAAAACAAAACAAAAACAACAGAATTTCTACTGAAAACCAAGGAGGTCAAATCATGATGTAAAGAAAGTTAGGAAGTTATTCTGTTGCCTTTGAAGAGATGCCAGAAATACATAAAGATATACTCAAATAATCTACTTTTTAGATAGATTGTTTTATAGCAGGCAGTTTCAGTTTAATATGTATTTTGCCTATAAATATTCCACTGGGATTCTTGTATATATTAGGAAGTCGTTTTCAATCACACTATATCAACTGACCTCCAATATTTATCTTGTTTCATATTGTTGGTCTTACATAACATCCTTGATTAATTTTCAGGCCTTGAGGTGCTATACTTTGAATTAGGAATACAGCCCACTAAATTAATAAATTATCACTGTGGAGGCACTCTAGTCTTCTGAATGTATAAGTGCATTGCTTAAATTACTCTCAGGGAATAATTTACACATGAAGAGGCTCTGGTGGTTAAAAAAGCTTTTGTATATTTCTTATCACCGAAAATAGTCTTAGATTAGGTGCTTACATGGATATCAAAGCAATTGTTTTTTCAAAGCAGTAATGATTTGTACTATTCTGGTGTTCCCAATACACTATCCTAGAATCATGAATTAAATATAATGTTAAAAATGTAACATTTTGAACCAAAAATTTCCATAAGAAACAGGGAGACTGTCTCAACTGAGAAAATATGCTCATGATCTTGAAAAGGCTTAGTAAGCCTTCTTTCACCGTGAATTTGTTTCTTAAAAGAGCTGCAATAAGGTGAACACAGAAAACACTTCAGATCAAGGAAAAGGAAATTAGGACTTGTCTGTTGGAAAAAAGATATCAATGCCCCTCTCACCTTATCTGAGTATTAACCAGTGGAATTGAAGGCAAGGAGTCCTGACTTCTAATCTTGTGCTACTATTTTTCTTGTCCTTGGGACGTTCATGACAAACTTGTATGCTGCTTGCTTATGTGTGACACAGATCTCTATCCCAAATTTAGGTAATAAGAAACTAAAAAAAAAAAAAAAAAGCATTTGGTGAAACTTCTCTGGGTCATAAACTATTAGAACAGGAACCCTGTCATTCTTACTTTCTTACATCCTTACTTTCTCTGCCTGGCACATGGAATGAGCAAAATACGGTTTTGGTGAATAAACACACAGAAAAAGTGCACTATAATTAAAAAAATTCCTTAATTATTCTGAGTTGAATATTTGTCAGATGTCTGCTTAGTCTCTGTCCCATTATCTGTTTTTTCCCCCCTATACATCTTCTTCCCTTTTCCCCTCAAAACCCATATGGCAAAGGGTGAACAATGGTTAATTTTTATTGATTTGATTACTGAAGCTTATGCATGAATAATCTGTCACAACAAATAAATAGATAAATAAATAAATAAACTTCTATTGAGAAGAAATAGCCCTCGGTGCCTGGTGGGTTAAAGCCTCTGCCTTCAGCTCAGGTCATGATCTCAGGGTCTTGGGCTCTCTACTCAGCGGGGAGCCTGCTTCTCCTTCTCCCACTCCCCCTGCTTGTGTTCCCTCTCTCGCTGTGTCTCTGTCAAATAAATAAATAAAAAATCTTAAAAAAAAAAGTACTGGAGCCAAAATAATGATTGAAGAGCTAAGCTGATGGGGTGGTGATGATCAGGAATTAAGATTTGTCTCAGACACTCCTTTTTTTTATTCTTCGTCACGCATTTTATTCGAAATGATGATGTCAACTGGTTTTCTTTTCTGCTCCTCAAAACTAACCCCACAGTGTTTCATATTGTGCTATATACTAAGTATTAATTTCAGTAAAGTAGTTGCTTTTTGGATACTTTTATCCCTAAGCATTTCCATTACAATTTTTTTAGGGGGGGGTATTTAGTAATGGAGAGGCTTATCTTAAAATTTACTCACAAAATATTTTCTATACTTGTACTGCTAAGTATTCAAAAGCTTTCTCACATTTGTACCTCACTTATAGGGCAAAGATCTCCAGGTATGCTGGACAAAATTAATCTGCTGTTATTCCCGTTTTGATAGCTTTTAATTAATAGCCAACTTGTTAGAACAGTTTATAAATGATACATTGAAAGACTGGCATAAATTCCTTTGCCCAAAAGTTGAATGTGGAGTATTCAGTGTTGTGTTTTCTTTCTTTTTCTCCTCCTTCTGGTCTTTTTGTTGTAAAGAGGTCAAGTAAGGACGTTGGTGGAAGGGTTCCATGCGCCATCTACTGACCAAATTTATATTTTCAGTGCCTAGGGAATGAAATTTACCCCACGCTGGGTTTTTAAAGGAGTCTTTGAGACCAGAGTGGGTAATGGGAAAAAACCCTTTCTGACTCTAAGGCTTATTGGTGACTCCTGGAATAAATTTTAATCCAACAAATACATAATTCAAAAAAGAGATACCAGTCTCTCAACATGGGGACGAGTTACAGAGAGAATCACAAGTAAGTCCGGCTGGCATTGGAAGAGGTTAGCTAAACTCCAAAGTCAACTCAAACTTATAATCAGATTGTTGTTTTTCACCTGTGTGTTGAGCTACACTCACTGCCCAATGGTTGCTGCCTTACAGGAAATGGCTTTATCCTAATGGCTCCTCCAGGTAACCATCAGTTCCCTATCTTATTATTCGGAAGGATATCTAATTATTTCATCAAAAATTGAATAATGCATAGGAAGGAGATCCACCTTCACATGGATCCCAGCACACAGCCTATGTCTATGTAAACTTAGTTCTGATACACACACACACCCCTACTCGTACACATATGCAAGATGATATGCATCTATGTACATGTGGGTCAGTTGAGAAATCTAAGCCCTTGATTTGGATTAAACTGTTTCTCCCCTCAGTGGTTCCCTTCACTCTATGCTACTAAATCCAATAGAAGGGTAGGAAGAATTGGGGTCCTCAAGCCAAAGAAGTTTTCCAAGTTGTAACTGGGGAGAGGTCAGAGTGTCAGTTTCAGTAGTTCAAACCACTCCAGTTGGAGGGATGGATTGGAAAGTAACCTTGGCCCGAAGTGCTCTGATTTGATTTGGGTTCTCTTTCTGTGAGCAACTGGGAGAACTGAAAACAAGCAACGAGGACTCTGGATGCCTCAGGTAAACCTCCTTCCCCCTCTACTGCTATCTTTAATCCAAGAGCTGAGACAACTTGCTTTCGTGGTTTTAAGAAAAGAAGAAAACCAGAAAGTTGAGCCCGAAAGAGGAAAAGAGGCAAATAAAGACGGAAAGCAGGGAGAAGAGAATGAAACCAAAGGAAAATTCAGAAAGAAGATGGGAGGCGAGGGAAAAGGGGGAGGAAAGGAAACTGAGAAAGACGGGCAAAAAAGGAATGAGGGCTAGGAAGATGCAAGGATCTTTCTTTAACGAACCAGAGTTACACCCATCTTTCACTTTCAAATCAATCGTCTAGATCTTATCCGTTTCCTTTGTGAAGGTTGTCCGCCTTGCTGAAGGAAGGCAGTCGGTACTCCTCCCCTCCCCGCCCCACGCGTGACTGCGCTGCTGTATCTTCGGCCACTGAGACCCAATACCCGAGTGGGAACGTTTGCAGGAGCGCGACTCTGGGAACACTCTTGCGACTATTTGTCACCTGGGAGCATAACCGGATTAATACCCAGAGTTGGATTACGCTGGCTGTCACCAATACGCCTAAAGATTATAATCCAATTTATGCACATTACAGCCAGTATTAACTTTATCTGCTATTTTAAGACTCCCAGTTGCCCCGCGTGTCCTCGGAGGACAATCCTCCAGGTTCTGATGCAACCCACCAGGCTGTCAGGAGGGGAAACCTCCCGAAGAAAACAACTCCAAGCCTGGTCCCTGAGGGTCTGCACCCGGTACTCCCAGGTGTCTCATCTTCACCTGGGCACCGCTTTGTGATGCCTCCCAGCTGGGGATTACCAAAGCGGGAGGAGTTCCCTTGGAAGGAAATAACATTTTTGTTCATTTCATTTTTGAATTTTCGGTAGCGGTGGCAGAAGGGCGGGGAGTGGGGCCGGTGGGCGGGTGCCTGGGAGAAGATGGGGAAGGGGGCCGGGGAATTGTTGCCGGTTATAACAGTCTCAGCGATTGCTTTTTGATGTTTATTTGTAGAGGGGCATTGCTTTCGCTCAGTCCTTTAATAAGTTTGTTTGGGCGTGAGTTATTGCCTTCTCAGCACAAAACCACAAAAAGACGGGGTGGAAAGTAAAAGAAAGCCCCCTCCCTCCCCTCCCCGTCCCTCACCCCCCAGCGTGCTAACGCCGAAGACTTGATTTAACACCCCTTCTCCGGCTGCTGGGGGCTCTAGGCAGTGGCTACATTCCAGCAGTTTTAATCCGTTTTTTATTGTAGGGCGAGAGGAGTTTACACAGGAGCTGGGATGGCTCCCCAGCTGGCCGCTCTCCCCACTCTTGCGCCCCTTCCCCGCCCTCTGCCCCACCTCCCCCCCACCCGTCCCAGTAGGAACCTGTTACTTTAAGCAGGGCGTTCCAGTGTGGCGGTGCGGGCCGCCGGGGTTTCGGGAGGTGGCCGGTGATTGGCTCCTTCGAGCTCCCCCTGGCTCGCTCGCTCGGCCTCCCCGCGCGCTCCGCCCCGCCCGCGCGCCCTCCCTCCGCCCCGTAAGGCTCGGAGCCCCGGTGTCAGGCGCCACGGCGCATGCTCCGGAATCTCATCCTCTGGCCCTGGAGCTGCTGCTGCTGCTGCTGCTGCTTTTGCTTTTGGGGCTGAGTTTAATAAGCGAGCGAGCGAGCAAGCAAGCGAACGCGGGGGGGAAAAAGGCAGAGAATGTCCGCCATCTACCCTCCGCTCCCGGGCGCGCTCTCATTCATAGCAGCCTCTTCATGAATTACAGCTGAGGGGGGCGGGGGAGGGGGGTACCACACAACACCCCAGCAAACCTCCGGGCCCCCAGGCATGGCTAGCTCGGTAAGTACATGCAAAAATAATAATAAAAGATTCCCCCCCACCCCCGCCTTCCCTCCCTCGCCCTGCGCCGCCGCCGCCGCCGCCGCAGCCCAGACAGCGCCAGCGCTCCGCGGTTCCAATTAGAGAAAGGTTGGTACGGCTTGCAGGGAGCTGCTGCCTCTCCCTCAGCCTCCGCTCCCCTCCCTCCCTCCCCCTCCCCCCCGCCCCCCCCCCGGCGCGCGCACACACACATACACACA
>CM053615.1:36582703-36600846 GCA_028646535.1 Procyon lotor | reverse complement strand
CCCAATGGCAATAATATAGAATTCTATCATTTTTTTCCCTTGGCTTTTATACTTGCTTGATTTTATGTTTCACTCCTCAAACAAGAAGCTACCATGCAGAAAGAGAAATTCTCTTGTCTCAGTGATACATATTAATATTCTTTTGAAACATTTTGCTTTGTGTGTGTGGCCAGAGTCTCTGTAGTTCATTCTCTTTCTTGTAACATACATTTTCATGCTTAATCTTTTATTCTTTTGTATCTTGTGGTTCTCCTTATTCTTGTTTGTAGTGCTGTATTCATTTTTGAGAATATAATTTGTCTGGAAAGAGCCCATTGGTATTGCAGGTATTTCATTAGTATTTTTAAACTTACAGATATATGACTTGTACAGTGCACAATCCAGCTTTTATGAGGGACCCATGTATTATTTATGTACAATTGAAAGTGATGTTATTTTTTTAAATTTATAGGTGTGTGTTCATGGTGAAAAATCAAACCATAGAAATATAAAGAAAAGTTACCGGAGAATTCTTTATAGAGAATCATAATTAATATTTTAGTGGATATCTGTATCTATATATCCAAACACACACACACGTTAACTGTAAATTAACCTGAATTCATTCAACAGGTAATTTTAGAGTTCCTACCTATGAGGCTCAAACACTTCTAGGAGCTGGGGAGTACAGCATAAATGAACATTTCTACCCTCCTGGTATATGGTGAAATAGCATCTTTTTAGAGCTGGATTTTATGGTATTACATTGAATATACATTTATTACAACTTCATGTGGACATTTAGATTGTTCTTAGTTTTAATCTGTTATGATTAATGCTATGATGAACATCTGAGACATTCATTTTTATGGTTTTTCCTGTAATTTCCTTGTGTTACATTTCCCAGAAGGGAGATGGTTGAGAGAAGGTGTATAGATTTTAAATTTTGATAGATGCATTACCAAACTTTCCTCTAAAAAGATTGTACCAGTTTATATTTCCCCAGGGGTTGGAAGAATTCCCTTTTCCCCACACATGGTTGCCAATACTGGGAACGGTTTGTTGGGTTTTTTTTCTCGTTGTTGTTGTTATTTTTTGGTTACTCTTTGTCAATTAGCTGGATGAAGCAGAACTTCATTTTTATTTGCATTTATTTGATTAACAGTGCTGCATGTCTTTAGGTATGTATATATTTGCTATTTGTTGTTTATGATATGCCTGTTGTGTGCCACTGCTCTATTTCTCAAAAAAAGCAAAACAAAACAAAACAAAACAAAACCCAGGAAAATAACAAAGGAAAGAATGATACAACAAACATTCACATCCCCACTACCAAGGTTGAATAAATGTTTACATTTTATCATATTTGAATCTTTGTTTGGATTTTAGAGAATTAGGTATTACAAACGCAGCTAAAGTTTTTAGATGCTTCCTAATCCTTTTCTTTCAACTCTTCAGACTTTCTTCCATTCGGTTTATGTACATTTGCACATTTATACTGCTGCAAGTGGTAGTATATTATGTTATCCTTTTTAAAAATTGAGATATAATTTGCATACTATAAAACTCACCCCTTTAAAGTGTAACGTTCAGTGGCTTTTAGCGTATTCACACGGTTGTGTGACAGTTGCCACCGTTTAATTCCAGAACATTTTCATCAGTGAATAATTTTGTACCATGCAATGCCCCACACCTCTATATGTTTGAACCTTTTCACACATATTTCATCTGTAGAGAGCCAGTTCATTTCCTTGAATTTCTTCGGTTCAGTATTTCATGGTAGGAAGAGGTTCTATGCTTACTTTTCTGTTCCCCTATTAAAAGAATATATAGGTCATTGTCAGCTCTACGCAGTGAACATCTTTGAATGTGTTACCTTGTATAAATGAACAAGATTTTGGATATAGGCCTGGAATTTGAGTTGTATGTCCGTTTTCATTTGTATTAGACATTGTCAGATTGCTCTACAAAGTAGTTGTGACAGTTTATACTCTGTCAGGGAGTGAGGACCATTTTCTGTCCAGCTTTGCCAACGTTGGATATTTTCAGCTTTCTTATTTTTATATTTCGTTGAAATATGGTACCTTTTGTTTTTGTTTGCATTTCTCTGGTTTCTAGTGGGGTTAAGCATTTTCTATATGTTTACACGTACAGATTTCCTCTTTATTGAGTTTTAAAAATATCCTTTGTCTTTTTAAAAAAAGAAACTATTGGGATCTTTGCCTTTTTCTTATTGGTAGGATGTTAATCCTTTTGTTATTTGCACTGAAGATATCTAGTCTCATTTTCGTTTCTTTTTCTTGTAGCCTAATGTATGGTATCTCTTTGTCATACACAAGTTTTTAATTTTGCTAAATTGATCTATTTTGTTTTGTTTTCCTGTGTGGTTTTGGGGTTTTGTTTAAGAATATAATTTGTGGGCTTGGTAATATGCTTAACCAACAGACTTTATACGTGCAGGATATAGGGAAAGGACTCAGGGAGAAGTAAGAGAAACAAGAGGTCCCTGTCTTCAATGTGCTTGTGTCTTGTGTAGCTGGAGAGGACTTTTGAGTTTCTTCATCATTGTTTATCCTCTCTTTTTATTTTGAATTGGAAGCCTAGAAATGTGAAGTGATCTTGTATGTAGACACAATGAGTCACACGTGCATGGGTGCAAAAAGATAGCTAGTAATAAATGGTGGTAAATGTTTACTTTTAAAAGGTTGAATAATTGTTCACTTATATTAGCAGACAAATGTTCAGCAATAACTGCTTTTGTAGACATGATCTAGGATTTAATTAAGTGGTGTTAACCATGGTAGATGCTGTTTAAGAGGGAAAAGTTCTACAGCTACTTTCAGGCAAAAATCAGATTTACTGGGTGGATTAATTCAAGGTTTTCTTTGAGATTAAATCATTAGGAAAAATTAATACTGAGTGGTAGGTATCCCTTGATATTTTGTCTCCCCACCATGGTGGGGTTGCAATTCCAAAAAGGACCTTGAACATTGTTTTTTAAGAAATAATGTTGTATGATGTAATCCTTTTAACTTAAGTGTGGTAAGTTTGCAGTGATGAAGGCCTGAAGAAAGCTATGATCATTGAATTTCTAAACAGATAAGGCTAGTATTTGGGTGTGATTTAGTTGGTATGTAGTAGTTAACAATTAACTTTTTGGATGAAATCAATGCATCATCATTTTTTTTCTTCATAAGAAAATTATGGCTTATCTTGAATTTAATTGTGAGGTCCATTTATTTAAAATAATGTTCATAAGTGATTATAAAGATGATCAGTTGAATTTAATTAGCGTTATTATCCATGTCAGAAGATTGATATTCTCTGAGCCTGATAAATTTTATAATATTTAATTTTGCCAAAAGTAAATTTTCTTTTGTTTCCTTTCAGCAGAAATCATTAGTTAGTTATTTTCCCATCAATACCAGGCCAAATCCTGTGTGTCTGTATTGATTTTAAAAAGCAAAATATACATTAACAATTTCCTAAAATATTAATAACAGCAGTCGCCTGCACAGTAGGGAGATTTGCTTGCCTCTTAATGCATCTGGATATAAATTTAGTCTGCATGATGCCTTTGTTTAATCTTTGAAGATAGGTTTTATGTCCTACTTCTACCCACTCCCTCCCAGGGTGGTGTTGGGAGAGATTACCATCAGCTAATTCTATGTACCTATTTATTTTGATACACATTGGTAACATTTTGGATGATTAAAAGCAAGGTTCATTGGACTTCGTGTTACCCATATCTTTTACCCTAAATACTCCATTAATATGAGTTACTGCATAACAAAAGCTTTCTTTGTATTGAAGAAATATTTTTTTATTTTACAAAAATTTCCCCGTGTTTAATTTCTTTCCCTGTTCCTGTGTTGTAAGCAACTGTTTTGTAGTGACTTAGTGAAAAATAAAGAGTTTAGGCTGTTGGGATTTTGTTGCTTTTAGTGGCACAGTGTATTCAAAATGTTGATATAGCTCCAAATTGTCTTTTTTTTTTAAGTTTTTATTTATTTATTTACAGAGAGAGAGAGAGAGAGCGTGAGAGAGGGAATACAAGCATGGAGAGTGGGAGAGGGAGAAGCAGGCTTCCTGCTGAGCAGGGAGCCCAGTGCGGGGCTCGATGCCAGGGTCATGCCCGAGCTGAAGGCAGACTCTTAAGGACTGAGCCACCGAGGGGCCCCAGCTCCAAATGGTCTTATCAGAGATGCTTGTTGTAAGACTTCCTACCTGTGCACAGAAATAGTAAGGAGCAGTGGGAAGCTACTTTCTCATTATATAAACACTGAGCAGAAGCATGTGTTCTATGCTCCATCAGTCCTACCCTGGCCTCTCCTTGTATGTGTGTCTGTTATTCCATTAGTTACACAGTTGCATTAGTTACACATCCAATGAGATAGGACCCGTATTAGCACTGTGGATAGTACTCATGCCTTCCATCAGTGTGGTCTGGACGTTGGAAGTTTTCCACAGCAATATGACATAAAGGCACATACATATTGCAAGTCGGTAAGAGTTTTAGAATCCCGACTTCAGTTTCCACTCCCCAAGTGGTAAATTATTACTCCGTGTTCAGAAACTGATTTCTTCTATACCTCTAATAATTGACTTTGTGTAAACAGAACCACCACCTGAATTTAGCAGGAAGCATTGTGTCGGCTGAGAATCACATGTTCTAGAATGAGTTTTAGCCTATGTTATAGGCAAAAATGAATTTTTCTCCTTTTCTTCCTTAATCTCCCTCCCCCCCCCCCCCCCCCCCCCCCCCAGCTATTTTGGGTGCTTTTTAAAGAGCCAGTCACAAATTTGAGAGACTTGGCCTGGTCTATCACTTTTTTTTTTTTAACTACTTAATCCATGAAATACAACTAGCCTTTTAGCTTTAAAAATAGGAGTCAGATGTATTCCAGAAAATTGTAGAGCAGTATTTAGCAATGCAGTAGGAAAGGCCCTGGCCTGGGAGGCAGAAGGGATGTGTTTGGACTGAAGAAGCTCTGTGGGCTTTTCTAGCTCTGAAATATTATTTTTCCTTAAGTTTTTTTTTAAGGGTAAATTCTTTTTTTTTTTTTTTTTTTAAATTTTATTTATTTATTTGACAGAGAGATCACAAGTAGGCAGAGAGGCAGGAAGAGAGAGAGAGGGAAGCAGGCTCCCTGCTGAGCAGAGAGCCCAATGTGGGGCTCCATCCCAGGACCCTGAGATGATGACCTGAGCCGAAGGCAGAGGCTTTAACCCACTGAGCCACCCAGGCGCCCCGGGATTTTACCTTTTTTAATGGAGAGTGAACAGTGAGCTGGGTGAAAAGACTCACCTACTGTAACTGGGAAGGAGGGTAATTAACCAGATAGGTGATTATGTTTTTATTATGAAAAGTTACTTTCTGATAATATTGGTGCCATTTTATGCCAGCCATCAATACTACTTGTAGGTTGGAACATTCCAAGAACTCAGGATACCCTATGTTTATTTGAAACTTCTGCTTCAAATACGGCTCCTGACGAGGTCATTAGACCATTGAGGTTTTCATGAAAATTAACTGATTTTTCTTTTCTGTTTCATAATGTAGGCCAGACCTGGAAATTTTGTCAGTTTGTTTTTCTGAAGTTATCTGTTTCAGATAACTACTTGTGTTTCTCTTATCAACAGAATAATTGGGGACTTGGATTTATCATGTAAACAGGTTAAAAGAAAGTGCGATGTATCAAATATTTGATCACTCATCGTACTTTCAGGGTTTTCTGTTTAATAATTCAGATGCCTAATTGAAGTTGTCTTGAAAAGCAATTACCCTTCCACTTTTACTTGTGACTTGCTGCCTAATATAAAAAAAAAAAAAATATATATATAGTTATCGTTCCAGCTAAAGAGAATTGTGAATGATGCTAGAGCCAAGGATTTAATTATACAAATGTACAAAAATACACAAATGCAGACAATTTAAAAGAGGGCAGCAAGTAAATGAGCATTATGTTGTGAAGGCTACTCATTAATTGAAGTTGGTGCTACTCAGCATAGGAGCTTTCTGTAAAGGCTCTTTTTTTGGTTTATTTTCACCATTGATTTTAGAACTTGATTCAGGTCATTATCTTTATATCAGAATGGCCAGAATTGTTCATTACTCACATTTTGAGAATTGTGCAAGAGATAAAAAGTACATCAGTGAAAAGATGGAAAGAACATGCTATAGCAAAATGTTAGTAGAAGTTAACTCTAGGAGATGGAATATCAAGAATTTTTTTTTAAATATTAAATTGGCTTTATTCCAAGATTCAGCACCCCCACCCCGCAAATAGAAAGATTTCAGGAAATGCTTATAACGTTTACTGGATTTTTTGAGCTTTCTTGAATAAGACATAATTATGTGAAGGTAAAACTAGGTACTTAAATGTACATGTGGACGTATTTACAATAAGCTTCTTATTTATTTTTTAAATTTAATCTCATTTAGAACATAAAAATGTCTTTCCCAAGGGACACTTTCCTATTTTGTTATTTGGAATTTTAGCCGCTTTGTCATTCTGAGTGTTTCCTTTAATAGCACTCTAATATGTGCACAAATGTTTCAAAAATTGATTGTAAACTTTAAAGAAAAACATGTAAATCATATTCTTACCTTTCTTAACAAAGGTGCTGTGTTGAAGTTGTAAAATGAATCAGATTAACCTGATTTATGAGTACCTGATTCATAGAAGATTTCTTTGTAACAGAAAGACAACTGTGTTTAATATTTTAGTACACTGTACATTTTTGGAGTACTTAGGAATGTTTTGAAAAGTTTTGATCTTTTTTCCTGTCGAGATTTATTTTTTATTAAAGTTTTTTTTAAAGATTTTATTTATTTATTTGACAGAGAGAGATCATAAATAGGCAGAGAGGCAGGCAGAGGGAGAAGCAGGCTTCCCGCTGAGCAGAGAGCCCGATGTGGGGCTTGATCCCAGGACCCTGAGATCATGACCTGAGCTGAAGGCTGAGGTTTTACCACTGAACCACCCAGGCACCCCTTCCTGTCGAGTTTTGATAAGTTTGTTAATTAGTATGTTTATCTTGATGTGTATAGTATTAGAAAATGTTCCAGAGCCTAAATCTGACTTTAAAAATTGACACCAAATGAAAAGGCATCCATCATGCTTAAATGTACCATAATAGTGGCAGGAATAAATGGGATCTGTAATTGCAAATAAAGACCCATTTCCAGTTTGTGTCTTTGTATATATAATTTGGAAATTAAATGTTAAATTATGAGAAATCGAAAGTATCCAAACAACTACCAAAAAGCAAGATAAAAATAATGTTTGAGGGAGGGAAAGAAGAGGGGGTTCTTTTTGGACGGATGCATACTTGTGTAAACAGAAACAATATTTTAGTATTAAAACGGTTTAAATAATATATATATTATATATTAAATATATATATATATTCATATATAAACTACAAAAATAACTAGAAGTTTTAAAAATAAAAATTAAAATATCATTTCATGTTTTCTATACAGTACAGATAGATCAATAAGGACATTCTTTAAACACAACTAAAAGAAGTGATTTCTGCAAAGACAGAGTTAATTTTAGTTGTCTTAAAGGTTTCTTTGCAATCCAAAATTCATCCGATTAAGTCCATGATATTATGATCTTTGGGATATTAATATCTTTACCTTTTTAACATTAAAAAAAAGAACCACTGAAAGTAGTATGCGCAAATGCGTATCAAAACTGTACATCAAATAAAAATAAGTCTGTTTTCTCTTTGGTTTTAGCTGCTTTTATAAAATTCATAAATGACAGATTAATTCCACCTCAGGATGTGAAATACAAAAATTGATGTTTGTGATCAGAGCATTTCTTTATTAGCTGCTTGAATAAAATTGCCACTTTAAGTTCCATTTGCCTAGCATTTGGAGTAACATTTTCCATGGGCTTCATTTAGTTCTGCTGATAAATTTTTATTTAACTGTTTCTATTCCTTTGGAGAGAATTCTAAGTAGGATTCATAATAGCCTGGATTCTTTTCTTCAAGATTAAGATGTGTATGAAAATGAGGAAAATAGGCTCTTTGGCTCCATGATTACAGCTCCCTATATTTGCTGTGTTTGTTATTAATTTATGTAGATGGCTTAACTGCAAATATAGAAAATCAAGTAATTCTTTTAAAACCTATTCCAACTGAATCCTGAGGGGACCACGCGAAAGCCTTGAGAGTTTGAGTAATACGAAGACTTGGTTTGAGTATTTCAGATTATTAGAAATTCCAAATTTGGTACTAAATTAAATATACTCATAGAATTTTATTATAGTACAGATAAAGCTATAGTCGACCAAGATAATGTATAAATGGCCCTTATTTGGGGCATATAGAGTGGGAGCATATTTTTCAATGAAAGGGGAACTAAAGTACAAGGTGTTCTCTACTTGAAGACTTGTAAAGGCCTCAGAGTTTTCTTTATGTTATTGTAGAAAGACATTATTTTTGCTTTGGCGTGCTTAAAACTAAAGGGCAAATGATCCAAAAGAATAATCTTGAAATTCAATAGCAAGAAAACTACTTGACATTGTGGGCTAGAGGCCAGCAAACGTGTTGCTTTCATTGAATGCGTGGGAAATGGGGCAGGCCTGGAATTTAAAGAGACAGGGTGCAGTACGCTAGAAAAGAAAAGCCCTCCTGTATGATTTGCCTACTGGGAGAAAAAAAAAATAGACTTACAGTTTCCTCTAAAGGATCTTTATTGGATCAACTATTTAAGACACTGAGTGAATTTTTCCTAACTCTGCCTCCCATCTCCCTTAGCCATCTTCTCTTGTCTGAAATTGGTGCCGGGTAAATTTGTTTATAACAGAGGAGAAGCAGCTTTTCAAATAAAAGTACTTTGTAGCCTGTTCAAATGGAGTATAATGTAATTCTCCCTGAAATTGAGCACTTATTACTTTGTTTATGTAGCTGTTTAAAAGGGGGAGGGTGCGATGGGGGGGACTACTGGAACCTTTGCTTTAGAAATTTCTCTTTTTTTCTGTCTGAGTTTCCTCCCCCATCCACTCATGAATCCCCCTTGGCCCCCTCCCCCACCTCCCACAATCCCTCAATAAAATAGTATTTAAAAGACTTGAATAACCAGTCCTATGTACCAGCTTCTTGCTCGAGGCAATAATGTTGTACTATTTTCAATGGGTGGTCTTGAATCTCCATGGGAGATTTCACAGGCAGTGGGCTCCAAGACCCACTAAGTATATTATTTTGAACGTAACCAGTTAAATTCCTGAGCCATAGAGAATATACAGAGATAATTTTACATGATTGAAGTCCCATAGTTAATTACAAATCAATTTATTTAGTTTTATTTGAAGAATTTATGGCTTAAATCCCTAAAAGTGACACATTATTAACCCAGGATTTGAGGTTTCCTTTTTAAAACAAGTGAGCCATTCATACATGTCAATTCAGGAGTACCCATTTGTGTGTATATTTTAATTCATAGGTGTTTTTTTGTTTTAATTTTTTTCCCTTTAGGAAACCAACAACTAGTAGTCATTTCCAAATGTTAAGTTGTAGAAGTCCTGTTTCTCCTACCGGAGATACTGTAAGATGGTAGGACCTATTACAGTAAAAAAATAGATCAGATAGGTTTATAATTAGTATCTTTGCCTGTGGCATGTAGCCGAAATGTATACAGCCTGAAATTCACTAAAATTGCTTTAGGTCAAACCTCCATGGAAGCAGACAGGATTGGAATTAAAAATTAAATACTGGATTGAGATTGTCCTTTAGGGAAGAAAAATGTTTATTTACGCCAGTTTACTTAAATGAAACAATGTATTTACTTATACATTGTAAATATTGAAATGGGGACTGCTGCCTTCCTGCCCATTCCTGCTTAACTTGGTTGAAAGTAATTTTGGGAGTTTCTTCCGAGTGTGAACTGGTGGTTATTCACCAGAGTGATACCCTAGCCTTGTTGGGTCACTGATTTGATGACTTTTCCCTCCTTATTTACGTTCTTGAGAAAATTAACTTCTGAAGAATGTCGGATTTCTATTTTGAGTACATATCTCTAAGTCCTGAAATACCTGTTTTCCATCGGCTAAGTCGAGAAGCATTTAGGAGCAGGTATCCCAGATGTGTTGGTAAAGCCAGATGATGATCTATGATGAGAGGTCATTTTTGTTTATTTTAAACAATGTAAGTAATTGTAGGTGGAAAATTGCAGGCTTGGAAGAGCTGAGTTTGTTTCTTGTATAAAAGTTACTATACACTTGTTTTAGGTCGTATGTAAAACGATGTGGCAGGTTTTCTTCCCTGCGAAATTCACATCATTTTAGCATCTCATCAGTTTACGGCACTGACTAAATGTTTGCCTTTTTTTTTTTTAGGTCAGGACTAGTCCTTGAACAGCTAAAAAGTTTTCCAGTAGTTTTTATAAGTGGGTTTAAAGCAGTGATAGCCGCCTGAAGTTCAGCTCGTGTAGCCAGCATTTAAGAGTTATTAAGATTGTCTCCGCACAAAAAAGAAACGGCTCTTAGGTCTGTCCGTACATGTGAATAAAAGCTAAAGGTTGGTAAAAATTAGCTTGTCAAGTAAACTTTCTGACTGAGGAATAATTTTGTTTTCATTATCCGTTCCCTTGGCTGAAAATGAAATAGAAACGATCTGGTTACTGAGGGCTGGCGCTGTATTGGATCACTTCCTTGAGCTTTTGCTATGATTGTTGAAGGCAAAGTTAGACAGCTGCTGTAGATTTTGCCAGTGGCCTGACAAAGAAGTTGTTTAACCCTGTTAGTTTCAGACACCATCATTTCTACTTTGCAGATATCCTTGCTGTGTTCAGTATGAATGTCCTCTCTGTGTTAGATGGGAGTCTCTGTGATTGTGATTTGAACTTGTGATTTATAGAAAGGTGGTAGAGCAGAAAATGAGTAACTTTAGGACTCCATTACAATACAATTTCATGTCCTAGAGTATGACAGATCTCAACAGTTTTGCTTATATTGAGGCAGATTTAAAAACTTAGTCTTTTCTGTTAGACTTGGCTTTTTGTACCTGAAGATTGTTGGGGAATTGGGAAAATTGGGAAAAGTTGTGAAAATGGAGTTTGACTTACAATCCATGACAGTCCCATATTTAAATGCCCTTTTTGGGGCTTCAAGTTCTGAAGAAATACTAAGTCATTGACTTTAAAATCTCATTTTGGATAAGTGTCGAATTAGAGCGATGCCACCTACTCTTGAAATTGAAGTCATAGTGTTAAAAATCCCAACGATATTGGATTCTTTTTGCATAATGTGTTTGCATCATTGCCATAGGTTTGAAGGGCAGGGGAATACTTCATTGTTAAGGCTGAAGAAGGCAAGATTTTGAAACCTACTGCTTGTGATTAAATCAGTGTGTTTGCCCTGAGGCTTCAGTCATTCAGTCTGAATTCGTAGTCTAAAATTTTGGATTCCTTCTCTGCTTGAAAATAATACTTCTTAAAAAGTTTTAAGACTCCCTTTGCCTACTCACATGAGAACTACTGAGGCAAATGGTCAGAGTTAAGATTTTCATGCAATCAAGACGGAAGATACATTTCAGTATTTTAAAGAGAAAGTTCACAGCCATTTTACATAAAATTTTACTGGGCTTTCGTTAATCTAAAATAACTGGCCTATAAGTACTTTATCAGTGAAAACTGCTCAGCATGTAAAACGAGGGGTAGAAGGAGCACAAAGGCTTCCTGCAAATTAAGGGCACAATGAGCACTAACGGACTTGCCAGCCATCTCCAGCTGTGAGATTATTATCGTTTTTGCAAACCCTTTTCTCTCAAAACTAAATCAAGAATGGTAGAGTCCTGATAAAAAGAAGTGTAGAAAAGCCTAACTAATCCTTAGATGAGTTACTTCAAACGTGCCAAAATAGAATAAAATCAGTTAATAGCATGGATTAAAGGTTACTTTTAATGCATTTTTATCACTCACGTTGAGAATTTTGTTGTATGTTAATGCATTTGGCCTTGGTTTAAAAAAAACGAAAACCAAAAAAACACAACACACAAAACCAGAGAGAAAATATAGTTACATTTGAGAGATTCCATAATCCAGTTGTTAGGAGGAAGTTTAGTTCTGATGTTGGGTGCCAGGGTTGACCTAAGAGATAAAAGCTATGTACTTGAGAGCAGAGCTGTAAACAGGTGGCTCCAATTTAGAGCGGCAAATTTTTGGGTTATAATGAGAAGGTTCATCTGTGTACTTCCAGGGCTGATAGATTGTATAGATTTTAAAAAACAATATGGCTCTGTGTCCTTGGATAAATATGTACAAACTTGTTCCTTGGATAAGATCCCAGAAGAGTGCTAAAATCAGGTCTGGATCAATATTTTAGAATTGCTTGATTCTTACAGGTGGTAAAGAGAAGAGGAGGAGAGGGAAGAGGCATGGTTTTTGGGTGCAAAGGTAGTCTTCCCCTTGTATGCACGTATCTGGGATCTTTCATATCCAGAGGAGACTGTGTCGTCTGTAAGGCTAATTCAGAATCACGTGTTTGCCAACTACTTACTTTGTGAACTACTTTTTTCATTTAACTGGCATATTATGATAGAGCTGCCAAAAGTACTGGGTTGAGGAAAAACTGATTTGGCATGCTGCCGTTGGTAAGAAGAATTTTAAAAAGTAACATGTTTTTCTCTTTTTAGGTGCAGGGATGTAGCTCTTGGGGTGTGTGTGTATGAACCTTAATAAAACTTTATCTTAAGAACCTGGGCACTGGGGGGCGCCTGGGTGGCTCAGTCGTTAAGCGTCTGCCTTTGGCTCAGGTCATGATCCCAGGGTCTTGGGATCAAGCCCCACATCAGGCTCCCTGCTCAGCAGGAAGCCTGCTTCTCCCTCTGCTTGTGTTCCCTCTCTCACTGTGTTTCCCTCTGTCAAATAAATAAAATCTTTAAAAAAAAAAAAAGAACCTGGGCACTGGGACGTTTTATAATCATGTCACATTTGCCCCTCCCCTAAGATACCAAACTGAAAGTTTCTCCAGTGGAAATTAAAAAAGCATTTATTTTCTTGTAATGGATGTATTGCTTTTGTGTGGCTTAGTTGGAAATAGCCTGACAGGTACCCTTAGCACGTGCGTGTGATGTATATGTCAGGTCCTTTCTTGCGTGTGCCATCCCACATAGATTTTTTTCATACGCCACGTGAGCATTGGGGTCTATTAGTTTACTCAAAAACATACAGTGGCCCATACATAAATTTCCTCTGTTGGATATGCTGACCAGATTTAGCCTTATACAAAGCTTCTAGCTTGAATGAGTTTTGCAACATTGAATAAATACTGTACTGTATAGTTATTTATGTGCTCAAGAAGCTGAACTTTCATTCCATCCCATTAAGTTCCCATGGGATAAGTTATTCTAGTAAATCAGAAAATTTCTCTGAAAGCAGAGTAATTCTTAATTTTTGGAGGTTTGAAAATGGGGGAAATAGCCATATGCATGAGGGGGAAGAAATTCTAGTTGACTCACATCTAAAAAACAATTCAAAGCACTTGGATGTCTTAAATTTTCTGTGGGGGGAGGGGGGAAACCCCACCACAATGCTGCTGAATGGTTTTATTTCTGCAGTTATGTCTTTGTGTGTTTATAGGAGTGGGAACATTTTATCTTCTGTGTTTCTGTTGAGGTTGTTTTTCAGCACTGTCCCAAGAAAAGTCCTGGAGGCTAGCTTTGAAGCCCTGTGGACAAGCTGGATATCAAAGAGTCAGAGGAATTTGGCAGTAATTGTTTTATGGCTGGTCAGAAATCAGCCCTATTTGTATAGGTAGCACACAAAATAGCTGTGATTTGACAATTTGGTGCTATTTATACCTACCATAAAAAGAGAAAAGAAAAAGTTAAAGGGGTATTTTGGAAACAGGAACTAAGCTGTAAATGCAAATTGCTTCACCATTTTTCTCAAAGGAACAAAAAAAGGAAAGGGTTAGGAAGTTTTTATTGAAGCTACATTATTGAGGATCTCTCTGCTTTCAAGACATTTAATATTGTACTCACACTGAGACTACACTTCTTTCTGTTGTGCCGGGGCCCCCCCTCCCCCATTCCCATCTGAATAAAGTTATTTTTGTGGAGCAAAAGGAATTCTCTGGAGAGGGGGACAGTGAAAATCACAAAGTTTCCAACTCTATCTTAATAGACTTTTAAAATTTCATCTTACTGTTTTTATTTAGCTGTGGATAAGAACCATCTGCTGTTGCTAGAGCGAATTTTTTTCTTTCTACATAAGTTATATTTTCAACAAGTAGTCATAGGTTGTTTACTGAGGTAGTGGGTGAGGATTCATGGCATTTAGGAAACATACAGAAGGAAATTTTCGCAACTATTCTTGATGTGTCTGCGAGAGACGTCCTTTGGAATACAAAGTGCCTAAGCTGTTACTCTCACCTAGAGTATATATTCCAAACTCCAGGTGGGCGGTGAATCCTGATGTGTCTGTACTCCCATGTGCAGCGGCCCAAAGTGAAGTTTGACTGTTTGCAGAATGTCACTCAGACCTTTAGAGGTTGTCAAATGCTTCATTGTTTTTTCTTGAAACCCCCAGTCCCAGAGCAGTCTAAGTCTGGGGCAGCTGGGCAGAGAAAAAGCAAACATGGCTATGATTGACTACTTTTTTTTTTTTAAGAAACCCTAGAAATGCCTTACGGACCCCTGGGGGTTTGTCACAATTTAAAACCATTTTACCATTGAAGGTGTTCCAGTGCTTTTGAATTGGGGTTTGTATTAATTTGCCTTGGTTTTAATTTTTTTCCACTGGATTCTGATTTGTAATAAGTAGAGTGGCCTTTGGCACGTGTACCTCAACTTTTGGGTGAAGGTGCTAAAGTTTTGATCGGATGAAGAGAATTCACTGAGAGTAGGAGAAAAGAAGGGGAAACTGGTAGAGGTAAGTCTGGTTTGGGGACAGTTCCCCCCCCCCCCCCCCAATAAACTGTGTGAAGAGTCAGAAGCGGCTGAATCAAAGTTTAAAACATACCTGAGGGGGGCCTGGGTGGCTCAGTGGGTTAAAGCCTCTGCCTTCGGCTCAGGTCTTGATCTCAGGGTCCTGGGATCGAGCCCCGCATCGGGCTCTCTGCTTGGCAGGGAGCCTGCTTTCCCCTCTCCCTCTGCCTGCCTCTCTGCCTACTTGTGATCTCTCTCTGTCAAATAAAATCTTTAAAAAAACAAAACAAAACAAACAAAAAACATACCTGAAACTAGTAAGATACTGTACGTCAATTACACTTCCATAAAAAAAGGTTAAGGAGAAAAAGTAGCAAAAACAAAAACAAAAACAAACCACAAAAAAACAAAACCAAAACAAAACAAAGAATGGGGTGGTGGTGGTGGTGGGAGAATCTCCTAAAAGCTGGAAACCTATTTGGATTTCAGGATGGATTCCCCTTAGGGAAATAGGTGAAAGGACTTTACAGAGAAGAAACATCCGGAGAGCTGTTACTCATCACCGAGTATGAAAACTCAGGTTGGGGGAAGGTTAGGGACATAGGCAGTTACAGACCATCCTTGTGGGTGGAGAATATATAGCAGGATTAGGGCTGAGTAATGAAGGGTTGTATTTCTAAAGTAGCGATCATTTATTCAGCCAACATTGAGCACTTAACTGTGTGCCAGGAATTGCTCTAAACATTGAGGATAACAGCAGGAATAGAGGTAGTTTTTGTCACATAGGAGTGCATCAGGCTCGTCAAAAAACAAATCACAAGATGAGTGCTTTTATGAAGCTGTGAAAACAAAGCTGTGATAATGAAGTTCTGAGTTACTAGTCGTACCCAGGTATCAAATTTGAACTGATTTTTTTTTTAAGTGCAAGAGAAAAGTCTAATAAAAAAGAATGTGTGGATTAAAAAAAAAAAAAATCCTGACTCTCTCAGGGATGGATTTTCATTTCTTTGATGTGTCCTTCCATAAGGCTGTATGGTGTTTTTAGAGTTTCCGAGCTGTTTGGATTAGTATCACCAAATATAGGGTTATGTAGCTGAAAAGGAGTAGGAAAACAATTTATCGTTACCGATGGTTTAATTCTGTACTCTGTTACTCACATTTTACAGATGTGGATCCAAGACTCAAGATTAAGTAACTTGCCCAAGGTCCATATGGCTTGTGTACAGTGACCATATGTCCTGTTTCCTAGGGATTGTCCCAGTTGATGCCTGTTGCCCTGTGTCACTCTCAAAATGGGTGCTTTTTGGATGATAGATGATATGGTCACTGTTTCTTTAAAAAAATTTTTTTTTTAAAGATTTTATTTATTTATTTGACAGAGAGAGATAGAGCAGGAACACAAGAGGGGCGGGGTGGGAGAGGGAGAAGCAGGCTTCCCACCGAGCAGGGGAGCCTGATGTGGGACTTAATCCCAGGAACCTGGGATCACGACCTGAGCTGAAGGCAGATGCTTAATGACTGAGCCACCCACGCACCCCGATGGTCACTGTTTCTGAGTGGCATAACTAAGATTGAATCTCAGGCCTTTTTGACTCCCAAGTCTTAAGCTCACTACCGTCTTACTGTTTATACTTTATGTCTAGGTCATGTGTCTATTTCCAGTTTGGTCTAGTGAGAAGGATTCTGAGGCATTTGCTGGCTTAGTATAGTGTCAGTACTTGTTTGGTGTTTATCATGAGTGATGGAGAGGAGCCCTGGGGGTCACAGTCAGTTAAGCGTCCAATTCTTGGTTTTGGCTCAGGTCCTGATATCTGGGTGGTGAGATGAGTCCCATGTCAGGCTCTGTGTTCAGCAGGGAGTCTGCTTGAATTTCTCTCTTCTCCATTTCCCTCTTCCCATCCCCCCGTGCTCACGTGTGCGCGCTCTTGCTCTCTCTCTCCCTCTCTCTCTCAAATAACTAAAAAAAGAAAAATGAATGATGGAGAGAAATGTGGTAGCTTTTGTGTTTGTTCCTGTTACTAAAATGTTTTAGAATATAATTCCTTTTCCTTCAAATTCTAACGGCATTTGAGACCTTTGTCTTAGGATCATATGAGAAATATCAGTCATCCTTGCATGGTACTAATCAAGGAAATTCTGGTGATTTGAGTTTTCTGGATAAATGGAAATTTGCTACATTTCTTGATCACTGAACATGTTGCCTTTCCCTGTAATTTTTGTTTCTCTCTCTCTACCGAATCAGAAGCCTAGAGCAGCAGAATAGGGTTTGAGGAAAGTAGCTCTAATTTGGAAAAGAAAATTGGAAACTTATGTTCTGATTTGCTCAGTTTGGTTAGCTTTTCCACAAAGTTTGCTGGACAAACACTGAATATATCACTTCTATTTGGTTCCATTTCAATGGCTCAACACTTCAGAAAACATGATTTTAGAGGTATACTTTCAGGTAGGTCAGCTAAAATGCATTTAATTTACTAGTTTAACTTAAAATAAATTTAAGTTACTAGTCAGTTCTGGTGGAGAGAGCTTTGTTTTGTCCTGTGTCATTTCTCATATATGCTGAGTCACTTTCCACCAGGGAGGGTATGATCTGCACGTGCTTTCCCGAGGCTGTAATCTTCACTTAAAGATGGACTAACACCAGCTGTTGTTAGCCTTTGAATCAGGTACAGGGGCAGAAGCAAAACTAAAGCCATTTTGGGGGCACCTGGGTGGCTCAGTCAGTTAAAACGTCCGTCTTCAGCCCAGGTCAGGAGCTCGGGGTCCTGGTACTGAGCCGTACCTCATGTTCTGTACTCAGTGGGGAGTCTGCTTGTCCATCTCCCTCTGTCCCTCCCCCTGCTCATGTTTTCTCTCTTAAAGAAATTTTGGAAAACAAAACAAAACAAAACACCAAATTGGGGCACCTGGGTGGCTCAGTAGTTTAAGTGTCTCGCTTCAGCTCGGGTCATGATCTCAGGACCCTGAAACTGAGTCTCAGGTCAGGCTCCCTGCTAAGTGGGGAGCCTGCTTCTCTCTCTCCTTCTGCCCCTCCCCCTGCTTCTGTGCATGCTCTCTCTCTCTCTCAAATAAAATCTGAAAAAAAGAAAGAAAAGCCATTTTTAAGAACTCGTAGGTTAGGTGATGTTAGGGTGGGGATGGAAATGCCTCGCGTTGCTCATCCTCCTTCTCACCCACATTTCCACATCTGTTCACATGACTCGTCTGCCCTTGAAAAGCTCAGAGACATGTATGCCCGGGGAGTGGGGAGCTAGACTTAGAAGCAGATACATTTCAGTACA
>CM053615.1:36531248-36582203 GCA_028646535.1 Procyon lotor | reverse complement strand
AAAAAAAAAAAAAAGAATGATAGTTGATGTAAGAAGGGAGTTTTATGGAAGCAGAATGAGGCCAGTGAAGATTGCAGATGGGCACAGTTCTGTGTGCGTTTAGGTAGCAAATGTTTGAACCTGAATCTCTTTTCATATTTTGTACCATTTTTGTTTTATACAGCATTTTATGTTGTTTAGCTTTCTTCTCCCTCCCTCCCCCAAGACTATTTATGACCATACTTGAACAATGCAGTGAAATTCTTCTTTAGCTCAAGCTGTTGTGAAGCCAAAAATAGATCTGGGCTGAGATTGGACTTTGTGGTACAAATTGTGGTTTGTAGGTTGTGACTGTTACTGTTCTAACAGATAGCCGGAATTTAAAATTTACTTAGAAGGATGGCGAATGTTGCTGAGACAAAAGGGGACCCGGTGTATTTTTAAATGGTATGTTAGAACAAGAAGCAGATGTCCAAGTTCCAGGGACTGTTTGGGATGAAATTGTTTTTGTTAAAAAATATTAGTAAACTTCTGTGGGGTAGTGGGATTGGAGCCTGCCGTCTTGGAGAAACCTGACTTGTATCCCCCCACCACTCCTCTGGGTCCTCATGTCTTTTTGCGTCCTTTCTCTGGAAACTGAAAATCATGAAGTAGGTTTCAGAGAAAGAAAAACCAGAGAGTAATAACAAGACTCTCAAAATTTCCAGTCACTTTGGTCAAGTGCAGTGCAGGAGAATTGCTCTGCGACAACACCTGTATTCAGAAGAAGTGTGGAAGAGTCTAGTAATAAACATGGAAAGAGTAAGGAGGGCTGAACCTCATTTGCGTGGCTCAAAAGTAGGTAGCTTTCTGAGACTCTTTTTATTTTTATTTTTTTGAGACTCGTAAAGAATGTATAAAGGCAAATCTGTTGCAAAAGAAAGCTTATTAAACTTTTTTTTAACTGTGGCATGCCTTTCCTCTATACAAATCACTTGAGGGACAAGTAGAACCTATTTCTGCTCTAAGACTGCTTGTTCCTTCTGGACAGGATTTTTTTTTTTTTTAATCACTTATACTTTTGTACATAAGAGGTGTTGAATAAACATACAGTAAGATACCTTGGTAAAAGTTCTTGATATATAAAAAAAATACTTAGGACATATAAAAACACTTAATAGCTGGTATTCAACAAACCACCAAGTGCCAAAGTACTGAGTACTATACAAGAATTACATCATTAGTCTAATGGTCACCCTGTGAATTAGAGGACTACCAGTACTACCCACATAATAAACAAGTTCATCAAGGTTGCAGGATAAAAGGTCAATATACAAAAATCAGTAGTATTCTGTATACTTGAACAATCTGAAAATGAAATTAAGAAAACAATTCCATTTATAATATCATCAAAAGAATAAAATACTTATGAATACATTTAACAAAAGAAGTAAAACTTATGCTCTGAAACTAGAAAACATTGAAAGAGATTAAAGAATAGCCAAATAAATGGGAAATTATCCCATGTTTCATCAGTCAGAAGGCTTAATATTGTTAAGATGGCAATACTCCCCAAATTGATCTATAGGTTCAGTCTAATCCTTGTCAGTATCCTATCTTTGTAGAAATCGACAAGCTAGTTTTAAATAGATGTGGAATTGCAATGGACTAAGGGTAGCCAGAACATTTGAAAAACAGCAAAAAATTTGGACTCACACTTCCCAATTTCAAAACTTACCACAAAGCAATGTTAATCAAGGCAATGTGGTACAGACATAAGGCTAGAGGTATAGGTCAGTGGTATAGAATTGGGAGTCCAGAAATAAACCCATGCGTCCTTAGTGAACAAGAGTGCCAAGACTATTTACTAAGGAAAGAATAGTCTTTTCAATAAGTGGTGGGGGGAGAACTGGATAACCACATGCAAAAGAATGAAATTAGACCCCTACCTCACACTATTTATAATTTAACTCAAAATTGGTCAAAGACCTAAGAACTGTAACCATCAAACTCTTAGAAGAAAGCGTAGGGATTAATCTTCATGACCTTAGATTTGGCATGCAATGGATTCTTAGATATAACACCAATAACATGAGGAACAGAAGAAAAAATAAATAAATTAGATTTTATAAAAATCAAAAATTTCTGTGCTTCGAATGACACTGTCAAGGAAAGACAGCCCATAGAATGGGAGAACATATTTTTAAAATACATATCTGATAATGGTTTATATCTAGAATACCTACATACATAACTAAAAAATATGAGAAATAACTCAGTTAAAAATGGGCAAACGATGTGAATAGACATTTCTTCAAAGAAGAGAGACATAGCCAATAAGTATGTGAAAAGATGCCCAACGTGATTAGTTATTACGGAAATGCAAATCAAAACCACAGTGAGATACCATATTATATCCACTAGGATGACTGTAATAAAAAATACTGGGGAGGATGTGGAGAAATCAGAACCCTCACATACTCCTGGAGGGAAGAGAAAATGGTACATCCATTCGAGAAAAGTTTGGCGGTTCCTCAGTATATAACCAAGCAATGCTATTCCTTGGTATCTGCTTAAGAAAGTTGAAAACATGTCCACACAGAAGCTTGCATACGAACGTTTATAGCAGCATTATTCATGGTAGCCAAAAGGTGGAAACAACAACCCATATGTCTATCAAATAATGCGTGGATAAACAAAATATGGTTCACATAATGGGATATTATTTGGTCATAAAAAGGAATGAAGTATTGATATCTGCTATAACATAGGTGGACCTTGAAAACACTGTGTTGGGCGCCTGGGTGGCTCAGTCGTTAAGCGTCTGCCTTCGGCTCAGGTCATGATCCCAGGGTCCTGGGATCGAGCCCCGCATCGGGCTCCCTGCTTGGCAGGAAGCCTGCTTCTCCCGCTACCATTCCCTCTGCTTCTGTTCCCTCTCTTGCTGTGTTTCTCACTGTCAAATAAATAAAATCTTAAAAAAAAAAATTTAAATAAAAAAAAAAAAAGAAAACACTGTGCCAAGTGACAAAAAGCTATTCACAGATCACATAGTATATGATTTTATTTCTATTGAATGGTCAGAATAGGGATATCTATAAAGAGAGAATTTAGGTTAGTGTTTGCTTAGGGCTGGGGCATTTTGGATGAAAGAAAAGGTCATCACTAAAGGGTGTGGAGTTTCTTTCTTTTCTTTTCTCCTTTTCTTTTCTTTCTTTTCTTTCCTTTCTTAATTTCTCGGTTTCTCTCTTCCTTTTTTGAGATGATGAAAGTGTTCCACACCTGACTACGGTGATATTCACATATATCGGAATATACTGAAAACCATTAAATCGCACATTTTAAATAGATGAATATACAGAATATGAATTATCTCACTATACCTGTTACTTAAAAAAAGTTTGCCTAGGGGCACCTGGGTGGCTCAGTGGGTTAAAGCCTCTGCCTTCAGCTCAGATCGTGGGCTCAAGGTCCTGGGATAGAGCCCTACATCAGGCTCTCTGCTCAGCAGGGAGCCTGCTTCCCCCCACCCCAACCTGCCTCTCTGCCTACTTGTGATCTCCCTCTCTCTGTGAAATACATAAATAACATCTTAAAAAAAAAGTTTACTTAATGTTCATTAACAAAAATATTGACACAAACCATTATTTTCATGTTGATTATACATTTGGGAACTAAATTGAAACTTGATGGCATGCCTTTCCTCTGAAAGGAGGCACATGTCAACATTCCAGGCCCCAAAATGATTTAGTAAAGGAGCATTGTTTCCTAGGTTGGGCAAGACCTAATTTAAAAAATATATCTAGTTGCTTTAGTAGTTTTATTCCCATTTTGTGTATGTATTCGTTTTGTTTCCATCCATCAAAAATACAGCTCTTAGTTGATGGGAAGTAATAACAATGTTCATTGAATACTTAGCATGCATATGTCCTATTCTAAGTGGTTTTATTTCATTTTATTTTTTAAGACTTTATTTGTCGGAGGGAGAGAGAGCTAGTGAGAGGGGGCAGAGAGAGAGCACGGGAGCGACAAGCAGAGGGAGAAGCAGACTGAGCAAGGAACCCAATATGGGACTTGATTCCAGGACCCTAAGATCATGACCTGAGCCGAAGGCAGATGCCTAACCAACTGAGCAACCCAGGCATCCCCAATTATAAGGGATTTTTAATGTGTTAGTAAATCTCACAATAATTGTGTGAAATAAGTATGGTAACCCTAAGTTTAAAGATGGGGAAATTGAGGCACAGGGTTTAGGTAATGTAGGCAAAGTGATATAGTAGGTAAGTGACAATATATATGATAGTAGGTAGCAGCAATGTTTTGTAGTGTTCCGGGCCAGGCATATCTTACCTTGTACAATAGATGTTTCTGGTAGTGTGTGTTTAAAAAAAACTTTTTGTAAGTGAAACCCTATTTTTAGTGTTCTAAAGGAGTCTATTATTTTAAATGAAAACTGCAAATAAATCAGTTCCTTTTTATCATCTTGACAATTGTGACATCTTAAATCAGGACACTCCTATACATTTGATTGAATGTAGTAATTTCCTGGTAATTCTCGTGATCGGGGTAGGTTTAAAGCTGTACAAGTTTCATTCTGCAAACTTTTACTGAAGACTTATTTTTCGTAGTAAAGAGAAAATGCTCTAAGAAAGTCCATAGGAAGCAATTCCTTATCTAGAATTAGCTGCTGATAAAAGCTTATCAAAGAGTTTTCCCTGAAGCCTGTCCTTAATTTAAACTTGTAAATTATGTTGCCTTTCATGTCTAGGTTTTGTATATACCCTACCAGCTGCCTCGCCCAAAACAATAGCCACTAGACACATGTGGCTATTGACACTTAAATATAAATTAATCAAGATAAAATAAAATTCAATTGCTCAGTCATTAACTATATTTCAAGTGCTTTTTTTTTTTTTTTTTAAAGATTTTATTTATTTATTTCACAGAGAGAGGGAGATCACAAGCAGGCAGAGAGGCAGGGAAGCAGGCTCCCCGCTGAGCAGAGAGCCCAATGTGGGGCTCGATCCCAGGACCCTGGGATCATGACCTGAGCCGAAGGCAGAGGCTTTAACCCACTGAGCCACCTAGGCGCCCCGCTTTTTTTTTTTTTTAAAGGTTTTGTTTATTTATTTGACAGAGAGATCACAAGTAGGCAGAGAGGCAGGCAGAGAGAGAGGGGGAAGCAGGCTTCCCGCTGAACAGAGAGCCTGATGTGGGGCTCGATCCCAGGACCCTGAGCCGAAGGCAGAGGCTTTAACCCAGTGATCCACCCAGGTGCCCCCATATTTCAAGTGCTTAATAGTTGTCTGTAGCTAATGCCTGTCATAGTTGGACAGAGCTGGACTAGAGAAATGCTAACATATCCCCAGGACTTCTTTTTATAGTGGAATTAAGATGCTATATGTACTTTTATGGGGAATGGAAAGTAGAGGGAAAGGATCTAATGGAACTTTTAATATAAAATTATATGTTACCTTTTAAAAAGCTTAAAAGATTTTATTTATTTGAGAGAGAGAGCGAGCGCAGGAGTTCTGGGTGTGGGAGGAGCAGAGGGAGAAGCAGACTCCCTGCTGAGCAGGGAGTACATCCAGGGGCTCTGTCCCAGGACCCCGGGATCACGATCTGAGCCCATGACCTGAGGCGAAGGCAGATGCTTTACATACTGAGCCACCCAGGCGCCCTAAGTTTTGTTTGTTTAAAGTTTTTTATTGATTTTTTTAAAAGTAATTTTTCCCCTTACGTGGTGCTCGAACTCTTGACCCCGAGATCAAGAGTCACCGAGTCCTCTGACTAAGCCAGCCAGGTGTCCCTGTTACTTTTTTTTTTTTTTAACAGACTGAAAAACACAGTTTTAGCTGACATAGGAGCTTTTGTAAGGAAATGACCCAAAGAAACGTTAGCCCTGTGTGTTTTTATGCTAGATTTGATGAAGAGTGGGTGATTGTGGAGGAATATGACAGATTAAGGAATATGAGGTGATTGTAGTAAAATGGAAGAAAGTTAGCCATCCTCTGTTGGGATTGTTCGGGTGTCCCTTTGTCTTCAGAGACAAGGATGTTCCTTTTACTCCAGGTTATTGGGAAGGTACCTCTCACAGGAGAATTTACCACCTCTCTGGGGTACCTGCTCTCACATTTTCATTAGGTACCTTATTGCCACTTCCATTTTTTTTTTTTTTTAAACTCTATTTATTCATTTGACAGAGAGAGATCACAAGTGGGCAGAGAGGCAGGCAAAGAGAGAGCGGGAAGCAGGCTCCCTGCTGAGGAGAGAGCCCAATGCGGGGCTCGATCCCAGGACCCTGAGACCAGGATCTGGGCTGAAGGCAGAGGCTTTAACCCACTGAGTCACCCAGGTGCCCCGCCAGTTCCATTTTTTTTTTATATGTTTTATTTATTTATTTGACAGAGAGGAGAGAGATCACAAGTAGGCAGAGAGGCAGGCAGAGAGAGAGAGAGGGGGAAGCAGGCTCCCTGCTGAGCAGAGAGCCTGATGCAGGGCTTGATCCCAGGACCCTGAGATCATGACCTGAGCTGAAGGCAGAGGCTTTAATGCACTGAGCCACCCAGGTGCCCCCCGCCAGTTCCATTTTTAAAATAACATTTCTTTTCCTTTTTTTTACTGGCTTTTTTTTTTTCTCCTTTCACGGAGTTGTTAATCAAGTGCATCTAGGCTGTCATGTAGATTACCAGTTTATTATAAGGGCTATAACTCGGGAACAGTCAGATGAAAGGAAGGCATGAGGCAAGGTATGGGGAAAGAGTGTGGAGCTTCCACATGTTCATCAGTGTGGAAAGCACCCTGTGTCCTATTTTTCAAAACTCTGGATGATCTTCACAATTTCCTCCCCAAACGAACAAATATGGGGAAGTGTAATGTTGATGAAGAATATTAATTATAGTGCATGTTAAATGCAATTACATGCTGTAAAATAAAGTCTCTGCTCCTCCCATATGCTCATAAGAATGTAGTGATAATAAATTCATTAAATGCAAAAGGAAATATGAAGGCTTTGGTGTAGTATACCATTAACTAACATTTAGTTTCGACACAAACTATAAAATATATGTTGAGAGAATAATGCAGCAGATGTTCATATGCCACCATTCATTACCATATGGCCATATTTGGTTGTGTTTTGGGTCATTTAAAAATGGCTTGAGGTCACAATACTTGACCCTTAATACTTAGAGCATGCATCTCTTAAGAATCAGGAGGTTACCCTTTATAATAATCATTATCACATAGGAAAGAAGTGATTAGTTTGTCCATAATACCGTAAAATGTCAGGCGTATGTAAAAATCTATTTGTTTCCGAGTATCTCCTGGTTCTTTTTCCCCAAACCAGGATGCCATTACATTTTATGCAGGTCTTTAGTCTTAAGCAGTCCACACCTTTTATTTTTGATTTTCATGAAATGACAACCCCTTCAACTTTCTTTTGAAGAATTTCCACTTTACAATAAAGTTGAAAAAAAAAATAGTACAAGGAATGCTTAGCTTCATCAATTGTTAATATTTTGCTTCAAGTGCTTTATCTCTTTGTTTATTTTTATACTTCCCAATCACTTTGTAGTTTTAGATATCTTGGCCTCTCACCCCTAAAAACTTAGCATTGTATCTCCTAAGAACAGTGATATTCCACAAACCACAAAACTGTTGATGACATCTGAGACATAAAATTACCCTTAAGGTGCCGTGTCTCTGTAGTATCTTATAATCTAGGACATTACCCTATTGCCATCTCTTTTTCCTCCCATCTGATCTTCACATTGATATCTTTTAAGAGGCTAGACCAGTTGTGTTATAGAACCTCCAACAATTTGGATTTCTCTGATTTCCTTGGGGAGCCATTTAACTTGAATTCTTCATCCCCTCTATTTCTTGTGAGTTGAAGTTAGATCTATAAGCTTTGTTCAGTTTAGGGATTTTTTAGCGAGAAACTTTCAAGGTACTTGTTGTTCACATCAGGAGACACCTAGTGCTGATTTCTCCTAATACTAGTAATACTGAGTTTTATCACTTGATGGAAGAGAAATAATCTGTTGTAATTTTCCCCCTTGTAATTACAAAGTGACCAGTGTGTTAATACTTTGTATCCATGTTCCGTAAATGGTCTTTCATGTAATGTTTTTAGTTATCTTTTTTTTTTAAAGATTTTATTTATTTATTTGACAGAGATAGAGGAATCACAAGTAGGCAGAGAGGCAGGCAGAGAGAGAGGGGGAAGCAGGCTCCCTGCTGAGCAGAGAGCCCGATGTGGGGCTCGATCCCAGGACCCCGAGATCATGACCTGAGCCGAAGGCAGAGGCTTTAACCCACTGAGCCACTCAGGCGTCCAGTTTATGTCTATTTTAGTTTTATTGCCTGTGTTTCTTGGTTTTAAATATGCGTATGACTTCTGAAGAGTCATGCTGTTTAAAAAGAAATTTCTACTCCTGTAGATTTAGCTACAGTTCAGGAAAATTTTGTGAGTTTTTTTTTTTTTTTTAAAAAGATTTTATTTATTTGACAGAAACACAGCGAGAGAGGGAACACAAGCAGAGCGAATGGTAGCGGGAGAAGCAGGCTTCCTGCCGAGCAGGGAGCCCGATGCGGGGCTCGATCCCAGGACCCTGGTATCATGACCTGAGCCGAAGGCAGATGCTTAATGACTGAGCCACCCAGGCGCCCCAGTGAGTTTTTATTAAGTTCTGGGCATGGACATCAAGAATGCCATCATACACTTAACAGCTTTGGAAGCAAGTGTTGGAATGTAACTGTATAAACTTTCCCCCCCACCTTTGCCTTCTCTTTCATTGCTTCTTTGGTTTTATCATTGGGGATGGGTGTGAAAGCAACTTGTCTGAAATTTTGTTGCCCTTAGGGAGTGAGTGAAAATTCCCAGGATAGTTTTAGAGCTGATTCTTGATCTTGGAAATATGGAACAGACCTCCTAGCAACCCTCTGGCCAAAGTGAATGTGGGTTCTAGGAGGGGTATAGTTAGTCCTGTGAGTAGTGGGTGTCTTTTTTTCCTCTTTCTTGATTTCTCTTGTGCTTATGAGTCTTTATTAAAGAATTCTGCAAACTTTTTAAAGTAATAGTACTTGATTTTTGAGGGCGCCTGGGTGGCTCAGTGGGTTAAAGCCTCTGACTTCAGCTCAGGTCATGATCTCGGGGTCCTGGGATCGAGCCCCGCATCAGGCTCTCTGCTCAGCAGGGAGCCTGCTTCCCCCTCTCCTGCCTACCTCTCTGCCTACCTGTGATCTCTCTCTCTGTCAAATAAATAAAATATTAAAAAAAAAAATAGTACTTGATGTTTTAATCTCTGCTCCTCCAATTTTTTGTTGAAGTCCTAACCTTCGGTACCTCAGAATTAAGTAGACTTGAAGATAGTCTTTCGAGAAGTAATTAAAGCTAAATGAGGTGATTGGGGTGGGCCCTAATCCTGTATGACTCTTCTCATAAGAAGGAGAGATTGGGATGCAGGTGCAAGGAGGAAAGACCATGTGAAGCCCTGGGGAGAAGGAGGCCTCAGAAGAAACCAGCCTTGCTGACACCTTGATCTTGGGCTTCTAGCCTCTAGAACTGGGAGAAAAGAAGTCTCTGTTGTAGACGCCACCTAGTCTGTGGTATTTTGTTACGGCAGCCTGAGCAAACTAATATACCATATGATCCAGCCATCATGCCTAAGTGCTTACACACATAGTTAAGTAAATTAGTCTGGGTTGTGTCTAAAGCCACATATGAGGCAGGAAAGGGCACTGTGGATCTAGAATAACCACATGCTGGGGTTAAGTTAGGATAGATTGTGAGCTAAAACATCCAATTTCCCACCTTTCGTTCTATGTTATTGAGAGAAGTGATGGGAATAGGTCAAATGTCCACCTATGAACTTGCCCTGTTTTCTCTCTTGTGTAGATTTTATTGGTTTTACTTGGGAATGAAAGGATGTTAATATGATTGGTGGTTCACCACTTCCTCTTCATTCTGTTTCTGTAGCGTTTCTTAAAAAACACTCTTCCTTTCTTTTTTCATTTGGGAAGTCATTTTCTTACTTTAAGTTGAATCTTCCCTTGAAATCACCCTTCACATTTAATACAGAGCCAGTCACTGCTGTGAATCTTCCCTCCTTAAACATCTTTGTCCTAAAATCCCTTTTAGTGTGAGTCCACAGTTTGGACGCAGATAAATTTTCAGATGATTCTTTGTTTCATTGGGTCCCAAACATTTCACAATTCTGTGCCATTTTGAAAGTGTCCCCCTCAGTCTGGAATATCTTTGGTGCCCTACCCATAGCCAGTTCCCTTTTTGTGGTCTTTAGCACTCACAGGTTGTTTTTATTTTATTTTATTTTTTCAGATTTATTTGAGAGAGAGAGAGAGAGAGAGAGAGAGAGTAAACAAGTGGGAAGGGCAGAGGGAGAGAGAGAATCTCAAGCAGACTCCGTGCTGAGCACGGAGCCCTGAGTGGGGGATCCTACAACTGGAGCCGAAACCAGAAGTCAAATGCTCAACAGACTGTGCCACCCAGGCGCCCCCAGAAGTTGTTTTTAAATGTTTATACGTTTGTCCTGTGGGCCAGTGTTTGATGGACACACCTGTCAGATCACCACCTACAGTGCAATCATGTTAAAAAGGCTGCTTTCTTAACACTATCCCAGTCCTATTGGCTCAGAACCTTTTGAGAGTGAAAGCTGGGAACCTGCATTTTATTTATTTTAATATTTTTCAGGATTTTATTTATTTATTTGACAGGGAGAGAGAGCACAAGCCAGGGGAGCAGCAAAGGGAGGGGGAGAAGCAGACTCCCTGTTAAGCCAGGAGCCCGATGTGGGGCTCAATCCCAGAGGATCAAGACCTGAGCTGAAGGGAGATGCTTAACCCTTTGAGCCACCTGGGTGCCCCAGGAACCTGCACTTCAAACAAGCTCCCTGGTGATTCTAAGTTGGAGAACCTCTACTGTGGAATAGGGGCAGCAACTTAACTCATCTTCCCTAGTGTCCCAGCCCATAGTAAGTTAGGGAGAACAATAAACTAGATGAAAAAAAGAGCTCCAATAAGTTCAAAATGCCACTAAATTTACTAAAATGCCATCTTTACTTGAAAGTAATGTGGACTTGAAAAACCAAAGTTTTATAAACTTCCTCAAACACAAACCTTTAAAATATTATTTGGGGCGCCTGGGTGGCTCAGTTGGTTGGGCGACTGCCTTGGGCTTAGGTCATGATCCCAGATTCCCGAGACTGAGTCCCTCATCAGGCTTCCAGCTCCATGCGGTGTCTGGTTCTCCCTCTGACCTTCTCCTTTCTCATCCTCACTCCCTCTCTCTCTTTCTCTCTCAAGTAAATAAGTAAAATCTTAAAAAAAAATAAAATATTATTTATTACTCAGGAGTAGATATACTTTTGAGAGGTTAGGGTGGCAAAAAAATGTAGGGGCTTTTTCTATTTACTACTAAGGTAAAAGAGGACTCTTTTTAAATTTACTTATTTTATTTTTAAAAAAGATTTTATCATGGGGTGCCTGGGTGGCTTAGTCGGTTAAGCCTCTGCCTTCGGCTCAGGTCATGGTCTCAGGGTCCTGGGATTGAGCCCTACATCGGGCTCTCTGCTCGGCGGGGAGCTTGCTTCCCCCTCTCTCTCTGCCTACTTGTGATCTCTCTCTCTGTCAAATAAATAAATAAAATCTTTTAAAAAAAAGGATTTTATTATGTAAGAGAGAGAGATAGTGAGCAGAGGAGGGTGGAGGGCAAAAGGAGGGAGAAGCAGACTCCCCGCTGAGGGGGGAGCCTGATGTGGGGCTTGATCCCAGGACCCCAAGATCGTGACCTGAGCTGAAGGCAGACACTTAACCAAGTGAGCCAGCCAGGCTCCCCAGAAAGGGACTCTTGTTTCCTAGGAAAGTATGACTGCCGTTTTCATCCATCCTGGCTTCCTGGATATCTAGAAGACTGGAGGGTTACACCCATTGAAATGGTAAAACCATAGCTAAGTTAGAATGCTTGGTGGAACTTCTACTTGATAGATGGGATGCTGCCCAATTCATGAGTCCGTGAGTCACTTAATAAAGTCAGTTAGATTAAAAAAATAAAAATTTAGGGATGCCTGATTGGCTCAAGCAGACTCTTGATTTAGGCTCAGGTCATGATCTCAGGGTTCTGAGATCGAGCCCAGCTTTGGGCTCTGTGCTCAGGGTGGAGTCTGCTTGAGATTCTCTCCCTTTTCCTCTGCTCTCTGCCCCCCCCCTTCTCCCTCTCAAATAAATAAATAAATAAATCTTAAAAACAAACAAACCACAAGCGATTGGTGAAGGGAAAGGTAGAAAAAGGTTTCCCAACTTCAGAGAGCTGGCACAGATGACTTTGTAAAGGGGCCATTCATTACCCACAAAGTATTTTGTCCTGGTAGGTACTTTGCATCATAAAGGGCTGCCTAGAAATCACCAGTTAACAGGGGAATACTAGTATCATCACAGAAGGAACTTGAGAAATAAAAAAAACTTATGGATGTTCAACCCTCAAATTCTTTTTTTTCCCCTGAAAAGGATTTCCCAGTGCACTCCAAAGTCATATTATGGATTTTTTTTCTCTCAATGGCTAAAATGGGGATTTTTCTCTTGTGTTTTATAATTTAAGCATTATTGCATTATTGCTAAGTGGAACATGTAGAGGATTCCTTTGTCCTGGAGAGTTGAGTGCTGAATTTGAATTTGGTTCTGCTGTGTGTTGAAGGCCATGTAGTGGGAAAGTTTCCCTAACCTCTAAGAGATTGCTTTCTTATCTGTAAAATGAGGAGAGACAGATTAGCTTTCCCCAACTTCACTCAGAATAGTGATAATAGGATTGAGTAAAAAAGAGATTAGTATGAGAATGTGTTGTAAATGAACTAATAAATCAGTGATTTAAAAAAAATTTATTACTATTTGCCATTACCAGATGAATTAAGTTTTGAATAAACAGTCTGATTTACAGTTGATTATAGCTTAATATTTTAGCCATGAAAGAAAATCATTTTTATTTGTTTTGTATCTTACTGCTTTTTAAAAAAGTTCTATTTGCAGCTATGAGCCTATTAGAAATCATTTTCTCCACTTCCTTACTGTTGGAAATATTCAATAATTAAAATATAAACCTTTGTTTAAAAAAACTAAGATAAACCAGCGCTACCTTACTTTAAATTGTAGAATCCTGCCTTTTAGTTGTGTTCTTGATGTTTGATAAGATAAAGGTAAAGATAAAGAATTGGCTGGCTACTATTTAGTTTGAAGAAAATTAATCCATCAGATTGTTGCTAAAGAAAAAAAATGCTTTTGGTTAAAAACAGATTATAGGTTTCATTTCAAACTTAAAAAGATCAAAATAAAGGATATAGACGATAGATAAGGAAGAAGTATTAATCCATGAATAGTTCTTTACTATTCCTTTTATTTTTGCTTTGTCTTCTCCCCGCCCCTCCCCCCCTTTGAGGAATGGGTAACTATTTCCCCTACCCCCAGTCCTAACCAGCAAGTCCCGCTGCTTCACTACTTTCTGTCCCTTCTTTCCTCTCCTTTCTTGGAAAGCAAGGAAAAAAAGAAAAAAAGAAAAAAAAAAGAAAGGAAGAAAGAAAGAAAAAGAAAAAAAAATCTCCTTGGGGCTTATTAGGAGCTTTAAATTTGAGTTTGATTTGTGGCCTGTCATAGTTTGAATAATTTGCTTCCATGGTATTTTGCTTATCTCAGCTTCCCAGCTGCATGCACAACTTCTGCCTCTTCTCGTTCTTGGCACGTTAGGTTATTTTTACGGAGTGGAACCAGTTGTCTCCCCATCTCTCACCCCCCAGTGATTTCCAGGGAGATTGGGGTCAAACATCTCAACTCCCAATCTCTTTTTCTCATCACCCACTAGCCTTGACTTCCTGAACGTGGCAGTATTCATACTCTGAGTATTCATACTCTGAGAAAAGAGTATTCATACTCTTTTCATTCTTTTAAAAAAAAAAAAAAAAGGAAAAAGACATTGTGATTTACAAGTCAGCAGCCAGTGAGGAAAAGATGATGGATGCAGGTCTCTAACCAATCAGTCTAGTAAAAGTGAGGCTGCCCATTGGTGGTTCTCAGTGTCCTTCCCTTTTCCAGTTGTGTATTTGTCCATTTAATGCTTCTTAGTCTTGAGTGTACTAGAGAAGTCTAATACATTGGTACTGGATGGGTCCCAACCTTGTGCTTTTCTAATAGGCAGTCAAGTGGTCCCATTTATGGGTGGCCATCGGACTGCACTGTGGTAAACATGATTTTAGAATAGTGAAAAGAATATTTTGCAGATAGCTCGTCATGGAAAATAGATGACAGATGAGCATATGAAAAGATGCTCAGTATCATGTCATTAGGGAATTGCAAATTGAAACAATATGACACACTACTACATAGCTATTAGAATGATTAAGATCTAAAATACTGACACCACCAAATGCTGGCGGGAATGTGGAGCAATAGGAACCCTCGTTCATTGCTTGTGCAAAATGATACAGTCACTTTGGAAGAGTTGGGCGATTTCTTGCAAAATTGATTTTTTGCAATTTCTTGTAAATATGCTCTTACCATATGTTATGGGCTGCATGTATACTCTTCAAATTCCTATGTTGGATGGCCAGCCAATGTGACTGTATTTAGAGATAGAGTCTTTATGGAGGTACCTCAGTTTAAAAGAGGTCTTAAAGGCGGGGTCCTGATCTGATGGTATTAGTGTCATTATAAAAAAAGAATCGTGCAGGAGAGAGATCAGTCCGCTCTCCCTCAGCAGTGTTGAGGACCTATCAAGAAGGTCATGCTCTAACAGCCAGGAAGAGAACTCTGACCAGAAACCAAACCAGCAGGCATGTTGACCTTGGACTTCTCAGCCTTCACAGTTGGGAGAAATAAATTTCTGTCGTTCGAGCCACCCATTCTATAGTTTTTTGTTACAGCAGACTAATATACCGTCTGATCCAGCAATTGTGCTCCTAAGTATTTACTCAGATTAGTTGAAAACTTATTTGCACGTGAAAATCTACACACGGATGTTCAATAACCGCCTTACTTGCACAACCTGGCAAAAATTGGGAGCAACCAAGATGTCCTTCAGTAAGTGAATGGATAAAATGTGGTATATGCATACAGTGGGATTTTATTCAGCAATAAAGAGAAAGGGGCTATTAACCCATAAAAGATATGGAAGAGCCTTAAATGCATATTGCTAAGTGAAAGAAGCCATTCTGAGAAGCCCACATATTATATAATTCCAGCTCCATGTCAGTCTGGAAAGGTCAAAACTGTGGGGATAGTAAAAAAGATCAGCAGTTGCTAGGGGTTTTGTGTAGTAGAAGGACAGAAGAAAGGATGAATAGGTGGAACATGGGATTTTTAGGGCACTAAAACCATTCTGTATGATGGTATACAAGACCCTAGGAATCGTCAAAACCCATAGAATTATACAGCACAAAGGCAGGATCCGAAATAATGGGCTTAAATTAATAATAATGTATTGATATTGGTACATCAGTTATAACAAATGTACCACACCAATGTAAGGTGGTATTAATAGGGAGACAGCAGGGGTGGGATGAGGTGAGGGGAATATATGGGAATTCTGTACTTGCTGCTACTTTTTCTGTAAACTTAAAACTGCTCTAATAGTAGTTTATTAACTTTTAAAAAGGTATTTTGCATTCACCCTTGTTTTAGAGGGGAAGGAACTTGAAATTAAGATAATAAAAAAATGCAAAAAAACTTTCATTGCAGTTGGATTTGAGCACCAGATACAGACTTTGTTCTTTTTTTTTTTTTTTTTAAGATCTTATTTATTTATTCATGAGAAACAGAGAGGCAGAGGCAGAGGGAGAAGCAGGCTCCCCACTGAGCAGGGAGCCCGATGCGGGACTTGATCCCAGGACCCTGGGATCATGACCTGAGCCCAAGGCAGGTGCTCAACCATCTGAGCCACCCAGGCACCCTTTTTTTTTTTTTTTTTTAAGATTTTATTTATTTGAGAGAGAGTGCATGTGCACACACACACAGGAGTGGAGGGAGTGGGGGTACCTGGGTGGCTTAGTGGGTTAAAGCCTCTGCCTTCAGCTCAGGTCATGATCTCAGGGTCGGGTCCTGGGATGGAGTCCCAAATTGGGCTCTCTGTTCAGCAAGGAGCCTGCTTCCCCCTCTCTCTCTGCCTGCCTCTCTGCCTATTTGTGATCTCTCTCTGTCAAATAAATAAATAAAATCTTAAAAAAAAAAAAGAGTGGGGGGAGTGACAGAGGGAGAGAGAGAAGCGGACTCCCTGCTAAGCAGGGAGCCCGTTGCAGGCTTGATCCCAGGACCCCAGGATCATGCCTTAGGCAAAGCCACTCAGGCGCCCCAAGACTTTGTTTCGTTTTACAAAGAACAAAAAAAGAGGGGCACCTGGGTGGCTCAGTTGGTTAAGTGTCATCGGCTCAGGTTATAATCTCAGGGTCATGGGGTTGAGCCCGCATTGGGCTCCACCCTGGTCACTGAGCCTAAGATTCTTCTCCCTCCCTCTCCCCCCAGCACTTTCCATCCCATTGGCACTCTCTCTCTCAAAAAAAAAAAAAAAAAAAAAAAAAGAGAGAGAGAGAGAGAGTGTGTGAGAGAGAGAGAGAAACCAGATGTCTTCAAACTGGAGGGAGAGCTACTCTCCTTAAGTAATGATGGAGACCCTCAGGTGCCTTTTTGTTTTTTGTTGTTTTTTAGAGAAGCAAAGGTGATAATACTCCTCTTAACCAAACTGAAGGGTTAGATCTGGGAAGAAAGGTTGAGTGTGGAATGTTTTCCTGGTACCTGATAGAATCGCGTAGTGTTTCCTGGTGGTCATTGAGTATCTGGGGAGATTAGTTTAAGGTGCTTCATTGACCGAGCATGGAGTCATCTTCATATCTTTCCTTGGTAGCTCCCTGGTTTGGGACCCACCTGTTGGGATGGCTGGCAGGTTCTGTTCAGAATGGAAGCCAACCAGAGTGAAAGGTGAATTGCATCGCCTCTCTTAGGGTTTTCCCCCTTCCCCCACCCAGCACCACCCAAATTCCTAATGAATTTCTAGTATGAGTCGGGGAAGACTTACTTAGGTTGCCCTTGTAATTATTAAAGTGGTCTCTTAGAACTCCTAATTTAATGGAAAGATAAAAATGTTTTGTTATTAGCAGATCAAAGCACTACTGTAGCTGCTATTTACATTGTCAGTATGTAAATGGAACTTCTGAAGGGAGTGAAATGAATTTAACACCTCTTTAATTTTGTTTATGTAATTTGTTTGCTTAAAAGCCCCCCTCCCCTTCTAGCTTCATGCTGGTAATGCTAAGGTAAACATTCACTTTATTTAGTATCTAAGAAGGGAGTAACAGCAGTGTCCCAATTGTTGAGACTTACTATATTTAAGTCAGAGATTGAGTTCATCCATGCTTTAAAACAAAACATGATCTTGAAGGGTTCATTCATCAACCTTAAATCATACATGAATCCATTGATAATCTGAATTTAAAGAAGCACCAAAAAGCAATGGATGTATCCATGGTAATCTTGAATAATTAGAATTTGGCACTACCGGGGTACCCGGGTGGCCCAGTCTGCAGGGCATGCTACTTTTGGTCTTGGTGTTGGAGGTTCGAGTCTCAGGTTGGGTGTAGAGATTACTTAAAAGTAAAATCTTGGAGCGCCTGGGTGGCTCAGTGGGTTAAAGCCTCTGCCTTCGGCTCAGGTCATGAACTCAGGGTCCTCTCTGCTCGGCAGGGAGTCTGCTTCCTTCTCTCTCTCTCTCTGCCTGCCTCTCTGCCTACTTGTGATCTCTCCCCCCGTCCAATGAATACATAAATAAATAAATAAAAAATCTTAAAAAAAGAAAAAAAGAATTTGGCATTCATTATCTTTCTGTCTGAATTAATGAACACAGTGTAGCTTAGCTTGCTTGGAATATACCGTACACGTAAAAATAAACTCTGTTGACAGAAGTGTTTCTGTTTGGGTGGTTAGGCAGGTTAGCCTTGTGTAAATTGTTGCAGGTCCAGTCCAGTCCCTGGAACTGGTGGGTGGGGTGCTCTTTCTCCTGAAGGCAGTGCTCTTGACTGCTTGGTTTCCAGGCTCTATCTACCTAGGCATGTTTGAGGGGAGGGTGCATAATGGAAACATTGCTTAGCCTTGGCTATCTGGAAGGAAAACTTTTTTTTTTTTTAAAGATTTTATTTATTTGACAGAGAGAAACACAGCGAGAGAGGGAACACAAGCAGAGGGAATGGTAGCGGGAGAAGCAGGCTTCCTGCCGAGCAAGGAGCCCGATGCGGGGCTCGATCCCAGGACCCTGGGATCATGACCTGAGCCGAAGGCAGATGCTTAACCACTAAGCCACCCACCCAGGAGCCCCTGGAAGGAAAACTATTTTATATTTCAAGTCATTCCATCCCTGGTAGCTTTTTGGTTCACAGCTTTGATCTCGAGGACTGGCCATTATACACAGAGTGTGGGTTCTGGATAAAATTGCTCAAAGCAAATGGATTAAAAAGTTGTCCAAGAGAGCCTAAGAACTCTATGAAAGCACTCAGCTTTGGGGCGCCCTGGTGGCTCAGTGGGTTAAGCCTCTGCCTTTGGCTCAGGTCGTGGTCTCGGGGTCCTGGGATTGAGCCCCACATCGGGCTCTCTGCTCAGCAGGGAGCCTGCTTCGCCCTCTCTCTGCCTGCCTCTCTGCCTACTTGTGATCTCTCTCTCTCTGTCAAATCAACAAAATCTTAAAAAAAAAAAACAAAAAAAGAAAGAAGAAAGCTGTCAGCTTTGCAGTGGCAGATTGCAGTTGGGATTTATTCAGGACTAACAGGAGTGGGAACATGTCTCTGGAAGGGTATTGTCTAAGTTACAAGCTGAACTTCAAGAAAACTTGAACTGTTATTCTTCTACTGTCTACTTACAGCAGCAGATTTGGCTTTAGTTAATTGCCATAAATGGAGAGAAGGGATTTGACCTTTTTGTTTGTTTGGTTTAAGGAGTTATTAAATTCTCACAGGGAAGAAGGAGAGCTCAGAAGGGGGTAGGAGGGTTTGTCTTTGGGACCGCTGGCCAGACTCTCGTTATGTGCACACGCATGACTGAGGTGGGTAGACATTTTATTCTGTGAGACGGCGGTAACTAAGCCAGAGCCCTTGGGTCTTGCTAAGGCGACAGCAGGCAAGGGTGTTCTCTATTTGGTCCTCATTAGTATAAATGGGATATTGCTCCCCATTTAACCCCACACAAGTCTGATGTGACTTAATTAGTTGTACTTACAAAAAGCTACATGCAGCCTTCATGTAAGGTCTGAATTCATCTGGTCCCTGCCCACCCCCCCCCCAAAAAAAAACCAGAACAACCACCCCCCTCCCTTTCTGGGCATGCCACACCGACCTCTCTGGGTCACCAGGCTGGAGGCCTGCATTTATGCTGGTACCTTGTCTTGTCTAGTCTTTCCTATGTGTCCCTAACCTGGTTTTGGACTTAGGAGTGAATAAAAAGGGTGGGGTCGGGAGAAAGAGCTCTTTCCCTCTAACCACAAGACTGCACTTCCTCATGCCTTTCATACTTGGCTGTTTCATAGAAAATTAACTTTGTGTACATCTGTGATGACTCTCATCAGCTTGCTGCTGAGGTTTCCCCCCTTCCCCCTAAAGATTTATTTGTATTTGTTCATTTGTAAGTCAGGATTATTGTGTGTAAATTATATGGGTACTTAAAGTCTTATTTGGAGAGATGCTTTTTAGGTTTCCTCATGGCTCTTTTTGGCAGCGTATTTCCCCCCGTTTCTCCGTGATGCTAATCTGACTTATCCTCATTCTTACCTTCACCTTCAAAACTTGCTCCATGTTTTATAGCCCTTAACGTAGCACTGTCCAATATAAAGCAAACCAGAGTTGTAATTTTAAGTTTTCTCCTAGCTATATTTTAAAAAATAAACAGGTTGACAGGATCATTTGTTCCACCTAATATATGTAAAATATTATCTGGCACAGTATCTTGCGCTGATGACAGTGTGTAATCCGTGTGTAATCAGTATAAACAATTATAAACTAATTTTCTTTGCACCGAGTCTTCGAAATCCGGGGCATTTAGATTTTATAAAATGCCCAGTTAAAAAAGTAGATTCATATGCTCAAATTGTTCCCCATATATTTAAGCTTGTACTGGCCACACCCCAGATGCTTAATGGCTACCTGTGCTTGGGCCTGCTGTATGGGACAGTGTAGTGTTTTCCTCCCTCCCTCCCTCCCTCCCTCCCTCCCTCCCTCCCTCCCTTCCTTCCTTCCTTCCTTCCTTCCTTCCTTCCTTCCTTCCTTCCTTCCTTCTTTCTCTTTCTCTCCCCCCCTCTCTCTCTTTCTTTCTTTCTAGAGATTTTATTTATTTCAGAGAGAGAGGGAGAGAGAGAACATGAGTGGAGGGGAGAGGCAGAGAGTGAAGGAGAAGCAGACTCCCTACCAAACAAGGAGCCCAATGTGGGGCTTGATTCCAGGACCCTGAGATCATGACCCATTATAAAGGCAGACACTTATCCAACTGAGCCACCCAGACTCAGTCATTCTTTGCTTGATAGGTGTCCCATTTTCAGATGAAGAATCCAAGGCCCAGATTATTAATCAATCACCCTTTTTCGTTAGGCTTCTGTAATATTTAGAACAAACCTTAATTCAGAATAATTAAAATTTTGAAAACCTCTTTTGTGTCCGATATGGCCAGGGGAAGGATGATTGATCTAGATATTTTTAATTCACCCAGCAGTTCTTAAATTCCTATTTAGTGAAGGTCAGTGGAGAAGTCTGGAGTAGATTCCAGATCTTCCCAGTGTTGTCTGTCTCTTCTGTTACCGTAGCTTCTAATACTTGCTTTGCTACGGATGATTTCCTTTTGCTAGTAATAAATGAAAAGGAATCCTTGTCTTTTTTTGTAGTATGTAGGTGTGGATTCACCTGTTGAAAACAGACCACTCTAGCTAGTTTTAGCGGAGAGGGATTTAATGAGGGAATTAAGTCCTTAATATATCTTGGAAGCGTGGGAAGAGCCGGCTCTGCGTTGAATTTCTAGGAATGCTTCCCAGAATAACATTACAGAACGGGCTGGCCAGGGAAACCGGTACCTATGCTGTAATCAGGATGCTGAGCAGTCAGGCAGCCTCCCGTTATTGCAGCAGCCAGGTCAGGACCCCATCGCCTGGCTGGCAACACAACGTGGGTGTTTGGTGTTGACTCTTCACCTTTCATATTGGGGACTGTGTGCTGGGAGCACAGCCCTGCCTCACAGGGTTGCTTCTGCCTTTCACGTCTGTCTTGGCTGCATCTGGCAGGAGCTCTGGCCCTGGAGCCCTCCTCTGGATGTCCCCCATCGTGTGATAAGGGGGCAAGAATGTATTTACAAGTCTGCAGTAGTTGCCAGAGTGGGTCGCCAGCCTACAGATGTGGAAGTCAGAGGGCAGGTCGAGGAGAAGCTCAGTTGAACCCAGAGCTATTGATGATTTAGCTGAGGTAAAGTCACAGGGATGTTGAGAAAGGTACGTGAGCTGAGATACAGGTGCTGTGAAAGTTGTGCTTTCTGTGTGTGTGTGTGTGTGTGTGTTCACTTGAGGGCATTTCTCCAGGTCAGTATCTTCTGGAAAGATAAGAACAAATGGTAATATTCCTGGATCAAACTTGATTATTCCACATTTTGAAAGGCATGAAAGTTCAATTCTCCATGAGTATTGTCAGTATTGCGTAAATATTTAGGTTAGTGGTCTAGCCTACTTTTTGATGTTTTTGCGTGTCCGAACATTTAGGGCCTTGAAAATATGGGGGAGGGTCGAGATTACATGGAAAATTTTGCCCTACTATTGTTCTAACTGGGGTTATTACATATATCAAATATATTAAATATATCAGTCAATGTGATCCAATCAGCATGATCAAAATCATATACATATATTCTCACTGTGGGGATAAATCACTACAAAGAGTGATATGTAATTTAGGATGAGAAGGGTAGAAAGATTTATGTTTCTTGGGACTGTTGTGGGTCAAGATATAGATATTGGGCAATGTTGCAGAATTAATCCTGGTTAAATATATACTACTATATACCACAGTGACTTTCCACAGAACTGTTGTTCTTCAGGAGGTTTGTAAATCAAATAATTTGAAAACTTAGACACTGGAATTAGGTCCCATTGAACACAACTCATCATCCTTTCATCGTATTTCTTTTTTTTTTTTTTAAAGACTTTATTTATTTATTTGACAGAGAGAGATCACTGTCAAGGCAGTGTCTAGGCAGAGAGAGGAGGAAGCAGGCTCCCTGCTGAGCAGAGAGCCCGATGCAGGGCTCGAACCCAGGACCCTGAGATCATGATCTGGGCCAAAGGCAGAGGCTTTAACCCACTGAGGCACATTATATCTCTTAAGTGGTCACTGTATTTCATTATGATGAGTGTAAAGCAGTGACTCTCTAAAAGTGGCCCCCAGATCAGTCTCATCACCCAGGGACTTGTTAGAAATGCAGATTCTCAGACCCAGCAGGGATCCTATTGAATCAGAGAAGGGGGGGGTGCTCAACACCCCACAATCTGCATTTTAACAAATCCCTCAGGTGATTTTGATTTTCAAGTTTAAGAATACTGACAAGAAATGATTCATTGTTCTTTAAAGGGATTACCAATCACCAATTCTTCCTATCCCAGAAAAGGCAACCAAATTTGGCAAGTAACTTCTTTGGCAAGTAACCTAACCTCTCTGAATCTCAGTTTCTTATCTGTAAAATGGGGAAATTTATAGTTTTGGGTTTTGACGAGGATTAAAGGAGATAGATGATTAGTGTTGTATACATAACTGTTATTAATATTGTTGTAATTATGTTCCAGTTTTTCCAAAACACCTTTGGAGGTAGCAGCTTGATTCAATTCTACCAAGGGGAGATTTAAGATGGGCATACACTTAATCTGTTTGCTTTTGTTCTTCTAAATTGTGTTGGATTCTATAACTTATAGTTCAGATAACATTTAGCTTATTGTAGCTTTATTTTGTCCACTTAAAAATTAACCTTATTTGAATCTCTTTTAACTTGTCTTCTAGATCTTTTCCCATTTATTTTCATTTTAGTGGTAGTATTTGTATGGTATCTCAGTGCTTTTTAAAAATCCTTCTGATGTGATAGTTTTACTCTGACCTAGTTTCCAAACTTGGTGAGATATGTGAAAAGGTTAACAGAATAAACCAAATCAGTTTCTTCAGGTTGCTTTAGGCAGTGGCCTGTAGTCACTCCTTTATGTATGCAAGTGTATAATTTTGTAAAGGGGAGACTATGTCCACGGATGGGGAAAACACTGAGTAAAGGAGGTTTTCTTACTTTCTTTCAGATAATAGGTCAGAATCCCCCCTCTCCCCCAAAGCTAACAAGTGGAATGAGAAATTTAGAAGTTAGAAGCTCACCTGTGTTCAGAAGACTTAAGTCAAATACTGATTTCTTTATAAAGTTAAATTAGCCCTCTATGAAAATAGGTCTTTGTTTGCTAAGGGAGAGTGTGTGTGTGTGTGTGTGTGTGTGTGTGTGTGTGTGTGTGTGTGTGTCCTTCCTTTTGTTTATGTGACTGAACCACTGTATGTTTCTATGTCACACAGACGTGCCTTCTATTTCCAGTGAGTAGTTTTACTCCTCGTTTCTTTGTATGAAATACAGTCTAACAATTGTGTCCTTAGTTTACAAAGTCTGTGTGTGACTCATCTTCAGGCTATGGCTTTTTCAAGTTACACTTAAAGGTCAGAGTCTATTTAGTCCTTAAGCCTGCCTTTTCTAAGTGGGAAGTGAGAGTTAAAAGGAGTAAAAAATATGGAATTTGTTGGGTCTGGATTCAGACCAGTAGGGTGTTTTTTTCTCTTTTTTCTGAGGGTTACTTTTTAAAGGAGAACAATCAGTATTGCTAAGAATTCCCACAATTGCCAACTAATGTGATAACTTTTTTTTTTTTTTTTGAGCAGTATTGTTCATTACAGTGGGACTTTGGAGTTTAATTTTTGTTTCAGTGTTGGATAGCTGTATCACACTGACAGAAACAAACTAGAAAATTCGTAAGGGTCCAGAATCCCTTTTCCTCCTCATGTCATAAGTATATATTTGTCTACATGTGTCTTGTTGTCATAGACATTCCAAAAATCTTATTTAAACAAAAATAGTTGGAGTTAATTAGCTTGAAAAATTGGTAAAACTGATAGATGGAGGAGAAATAATTTTCACGTTTATTTGAAAATGTAGTATTTTGGCCTTACTAGTTTTGGTTTTATTTGTTTGAGCATTAGTGAATAACACGATACAAAAATGGAAAAAAAAAAAGAACAAAGTAACTTTGAGTCCCAATTGCTTTTTATTACCACCAAGCTGGTAGGGCTGGTGGGAGAAAATTAAGAGTCTATGACTTGATTCTTTGGAATTCTTCCTGTTGTCACTGTATAAACAAATAAAACAATCTCTGGCTGCTCACAGAGTTTTTGTCCCTTGGACAGATATAATGTCCTGGCATTTTTCATATTCCATTATCAAAGCCAAGGTCTAGAATTTTAAGTGGGAAGTTGGCTCTGGAATAATCAAATGCCAAACAAAGCCCATCTGAAAGTCCAATAAAGTAAAATTACAGTATTGCAAAATAGGAGAGTTACTGAACTAAATCCCCCCAATTTGCGGATCTTTACTATAAAGATGTTATTGTATTAGGAGAGGAGAGGGGAGATAGTTGGGGTCCCCTGGGGCCTTACTTTGATCCACAAATGGGGAGCCGAGGGTTCATTTTCTCCTTGGGGTTCCTAAGAGAGGAAGACCGCTTGCTGGTACAGCCACAGCACTTTATGTGGGGATGAAGCTTCTGCTGAGCCCTGAGTTAGGTGCTTTACATATAAATAGGTATTATTAGCTCCTCTAAGAGGGTCCAAAAGTGAGATTCCAGAGTGGTTAAGTGACGACCTGCCTGAGGTCATGGAACTTGCTAAGTGGAGAAGCCAGGATTTGAAATCGTGTCTTTAAGTCACATCTCTTTCTGAAACCGGATGTTCTGAATACTGAGGATGCCAGTGAAGTTTCCATAGTGCCTGTTTGTTGAAGTGTTATTGTGGGGTACTCATCAGGGGCTTGTGTATTTTTCATAAAATCTAAGCCTAGTTTCCAGTATGTTGTAGAGACTCCCAAGTTTCATCTTCCTAAAAACACTTCTTGGACTTTGTGGAAAGTCTTGGGATATCTTTGTGACTGTTTAGTTTGGGTGTTACTAATTTGGGAACGTGGATGCTCACTCTCCCGAGTGGACCTCTGCATGTTTGATTCCGAAGGGGGAGCGAGCCTGTTTTTCCAGGAGGGACGTTGTGTCATGTCGCGTGCAGTAGGCTGGGGAGGCTTTTTGAGCCTGAAAACCGGTTTTTGTTGATGAGAAGATACCACGCGAAGTTACTTGGCTTCTCCAAAGGTTCACCTTTTGTAAAATGGGAATGATGGTAGTTCCTTTAGAGGGTTTGTGAGTAGCACAGTGGGATGCTTGTAGATTGTCTGCAGATGCTCCTGTCCCCATTAACCTGATTGGAGTTTATGCAACTTGTTGATTTCCTTTTAAGATCATTTCTCCCCCGCCCCCTCTTGGTCTTGAGGATGGACAGGAGGAGTCTAAGTGTTACTCTTAAATCGGGTTGGGTTGGAATTCCAGGCTCTGGACCGGTTTACTTTGGGGATTTTTTTGAACAACGTAGATCAATTTTTCTCTTTCTTCTTGGGAGTTTCCTCTCATATTCTTCTCTCAGACATCCTGAAGACAAAGATGTGATTCTTACATTCTTGGTTGGAATCCCTGCTCCACCTTCACTCTATTTAAACTCTGGATCTCCGTAGCTTCGTTTCTGAAACGTGGATAATGCTTGTACTTCCTCTCAGGGTTATTACGAGGATTAGATGAGCATACAGTCAAGTTATTTGTACATAGCAAGGGCTCAATCAACTTTAGCTAAAAGGGAAAATAAACCTTTTAAAACAGACGAGATTGCCCTTCAGGAAAAGGAATTAACTTGTTTAACTTTCTATTAGGATATTTTGTCAGATTCTTTTCATTCTATACTCGTTACATCCTCACATGAAGCTTTGTTTATGTGGATTTGGGTGTGTATGCCTCAGGGCACAGTAGCTGGCTCTTAAATTTGAATCTTGCTTTTGGGGCGCTGTCATGGAAATGACTTCTAAAGTCATCCTGGTCATAGCGTCCCTTTGCACCAGAAATATTTTTAGCACTCAGCATCATGCTAATAGTAAATATTTACTTTCTGAACACAAAAGAGATACTGTTTTTTTTGCTGGAAAGCTCACAGAAGAAAATAAGATTATCAGATCCATCCACCAAGGATCATTAGCGTATTTTATTGTATATACTTTCACATCCCCCTCGATTTTTATTATGGAAATTTAGAGATATTTGGAAAAATAGAATAGTTATGATAATCACTTATGTGTTCATTCTTCAGCCTCAATTGTCAACTCAGAGACTTGCAGTCAATCTTGTGTCATCCGTATGAACACCCAGGTCTCCTTTCCCCACTGTCTCCAACTGAATTTATTCTGAAGTCAGACCTAGACAAGCTTATCATTTAACCCATAAATATGTCACTGCCATGTGCTTGTAAGAAGTTATTGGTCATAGCTTCTTTCTTTCTTTTTTTTTTTTAAAGATTTAATTTATTTGACAGAGAGATCACAAGCAGGCAGAGAGGCAGGCAGAGAGAGAGGGGGAAGCAGGCTCCCCGCTGAGCAGAGAGCCCGATGTGGGGCTTGATCCCAGGACCCTGAGATCATGACCTGAGCTGAAGGCAGAGGCTTTAACCCACTGAGCCACCCAGGCGCCCCAGGTTCGTTCTTTCTTGAGGGGTAGGGTACAGGTTGGGGGGCAGAGGGGGAGGGAGAGAGAGAGAGAGAATCTTAAGCAGACTCCTCACCCAGCACAGAGCCCGATGCTGAGCTCCATCTCACCATGAGATCCTGACCTGAGCCGAAACCCAAGAGTCTGACACCGAACCAACTGAGCCACCCAGGTGCCCCTCTGTCACGGGTTTTAAGGCACCCCCCCCCAACCTCTTTTACTTTAGAGTATATTCAAGTAGTTATTCCTGGTCACTGTATTTAGGGGTTGCATTCATTATTTTTTATTCATTTGAGATTGTTGAAGAGTTACAGAACCAAGCCTCCAGTCAACACCTTATTTGTCTCTGAAGGCAGCTCTGGGTCAGGACGGAGGTTGGGACTTGTGGTGGGTAGGTTGTGAGGTTAGGAAGAGTTCTTGAAACATAGGTTTTTTTCTTCTCCTGTCTTCTTGGCTCGTCTCCTCTCTTCTCTTTCAGAGACTGAAGGGCAGTTCGCTTTCAGAGCTAGAAGCCTTAGCCTTAGTCTGTGTAGCCATTCTTGGCTGAACAGAAGACCTGCTTGGTTAATGTACAGCCAATTTGTTCATTTCAAAATATATGTTACTGTTGGACGTTTACCCAATGTCTTGGTTACTGTGCCATTCTATAAATCTGGGTAACGGTGATATTGTGGTCAGGGCTATTTTACTGTCCAAGTTGTGGAATGTTTCTTGTGCCAAATGAGTTCTTGAAGTTAGGGTTTCTGGAACCCTGGCAAGGAAAAGGTGAATTGGTAAAGACGAACTGAGTTAGTTCTTTTTTTAAGATTTTATTTATCCATTTGAGAGAGAGAGAGAGAGAGCATAAGCAGGGGGAGTGGCAGGCAGACAGAGGGAGAAGCAGGCTCCCCTCTGAGCAGGGAGCAGGATGTGTGGGGCTTGGATCCCAGCAACCTGGGACCATGACCTGAGCTGAAGGCAAATGCTTAACTGACTGAGCCACGCACGTGCCCTGAACTGAGTTGATTCTAATTTCAAAGCCGAAATCCGAAGATTTGCTAAAATGGACTTTGATATAGAATAGTTTCCCATGCCTTTTTATGTTTAAGCTCATTATTGTTTGGGGTGGCTATCAGTTGGTGACTTTGATAATTTGAGATTATGATTAACAAGGCTGATGACCTTTTTAAAAAGTTAAGGTTAATGGGTTTGTTTGTACTGTTAAATTGAGTCATATCTTTTTTTTTTTTTTTAAGATTTTATTTATTTATTTGACAGAGAGCATAAGCAGGCAGAGTGGCAGGCAGAGGGAGAGGGAAGCTCCCTGCTGAGCAGAGAGCCAAATATGGGACTCAATCCCAGGACCCCAAGATCATTACCTGAGCCCGAGGCAGACGCTTAACCCACTGAGCCACTCAGGTGCCCCAACTGAGTCATATCTTAATTGGCTAAATAATTTATGTTATTGTTAGTAAAAACCTTTACTGATTATAGTACTATTTCCAGCTCTCCTTTTGGTTCCGGAAGCTGGTAAGTTTGGATGTTTATAGAAGAGAGACCCACCCTAATTTTAAGACTTTCAGACTTAAATGTTTTAACATCTAAATAGCTTTTTGTTGGGCTTTGAGTGATGACTTTTTTCTTTTGGTCTTTTTGGGTGTATCTGAGATTTCTGTTTTGTTTTGTTTTTTCCCAAGAAGAATTCACACATTTTCAAACCGGGTTCAGATGCAGTTTGTCACCCATGAATGTCCTCTTCCTAAGAGAAGCTGATGCCTTGAGAGGCCTGTAGGCAGTGACCGTGTGGTGCCTCTTGACAGTAGGACTGCCCTTGAGGTTAGGGACAAAGCAGCCGGCCAGAATCCTGAACTGATCTCCTTTTTTAGGCCAATTTGGGTTTTTTTCGATTTGGGTATTTTTCATGAAAGAGGCTGCTGCTGTGCTGTCGTGTCCCTGTGTTGGCTCTCGGTCATTTGATGTTCCACCTGGACCTGTGGATTCAGGTGCTTTGTGTTCCTTTCCCCTTTTCAAATCACACGTGGATTTGGACAGAGGCACATGTAAGACTGCTTCTGTCTGTCTCCTCATGTCTCTGGAGCCCCCATGAGAACTCCTGTAGACACCTGCTCTTCTGTTGCCTGTAATTCTTTGATCATTGATGGCTTAAAATATTTATTGAGCATCTATCTGTAGGAGTAGTGTGCCAGGTGCTGGATACAGAGGTGAGAGAGTTCTTGCTTTCGTGGAATCTGTGGTCTGTTAGATATAGGCAGATGTGTACACCGGTAAGTGGGGACATGCTTAAGATTAGAAACTGAACTGGAGAGAGACACACCAAATGGTTAACAGAGGTGGGAGGAAGGAGAGGACCCTGTTTTTATTGTATATGTATAGGTAATGTTTGAACTTGTTATAGGTATGTCTTGTTCATGCAATTACAGTAAAGAGAAGATTCATTGTGACAGGTATAAGAGGCATATAAAAATATGGGGGGAAGTGATTAGTTTCATGGAGAGCGGGGACCAAGGGACATTTTTTTCCAAGATTATTTATTTATTTGACAGAGAGAGACAGCAAGAGAGGGAACACAAGCAGGGGAAGTGGGAGAGGGAGAAGCAGGCTTCCCGCAGAGCAGGGAGCCTGATGTGGGGCTCAATCCCAGGACCCTGGGATCATGACCTGAGCTGAAGGCAGCCGCCTAATGACTGAGCCACCCAGGTGCTTCAAGGAACATTTTTAAAAACAGATTTTCCTTCTGGGTAGGAAGGGGGGAAAGTGGGAAGATAGGATGAAGGCTTCTCATGTAAAGGGAGTGGAATGTGCCCAAGACTGACAAAACAGCTCATTTTGTTAGGAGTTTCAGTAGTGACTAGCTTATTACAGATTTCTGGGCACCATAGCTTTTCTTTCATGGGGAGCAGAGAGGTAACATGCAAGTATATTTTCTTTTGGGACCCGGCATGTTTTTGCTTAAATACATCTTAAACATATTAAATATCTCTGCAAAGATGCCATATTTGGTGATTAGGTTTCCAGGGAACCTGGATAAGTTTTTGAAACTCATATGGGTGAACTGTAGAGCTGGACTACGTTAACTTTGTTTCAATGAGGATATTCCTTTAAGTTGAGGGATGTCCAGCAGTGTGTATCCGATTGTGTGGGTGGGTGGGGGTCTTTATGGCCGTCATCCTGCCGTAAAGTTTCTTGGATCAACTGGGACACCCTGGAAACTTTCCCTTTTGGGCAATGAGTTGGTAAGTTAATTCTCAGTATTTGTGCCCCATCAAGGGCAGTTACCTTACAGCTCACTGTGTTTTTTTGCTTTGTTTTGTTGTTTGCTTTTGTTTTTGCTTTCATCCCCTGCCCCCCACCCCCCAGCTTCTGAATTTATACTTCTCTGAGTATAGCTAATAATCCAGTGGATCTCTGAGTATAGCTAATAATCCAGTGGAACCCAAGCTTGATCACTCTACAATGCACTTACCAAAGATAATCTCATCAATTGGGAACAAATGCTTAAGGGGATCTCGTTTTATTTCCTCAACTGATGGGAGAAAACAAAGTACCGAGAAAAACACATGATCAGGCAATAAACCAGAGATTTGACCTAATTTACATGGAATAAAGCACTTAATTCTTTGAGTCTCTGTACATGTCCTACTGTCATGATATCATTTCCACAAGTTTTCAGGGTATTTTCATTCTTTAAGTTTTCATAGATGAATGGTAGTCCTGTATGCTGGATTTAATGTAGAAAGCAGTCATATTAAGTGCTACGCATACTGTGTGGTATTTCTTCCCCTTCCTACAAAACATTTGCCTTTTGGAAGAATGGATGGCTCAAGGGATTAGTGATGGGGAAGTGGAGGCTTTCACATTGGTTCAGATTTGACCTTGGTTAGTGATGCTTGAAAATCAGCACTATTTAATAGGCATTAAGAGAGCCCACTTTTTGATCCACTTCCAGTGGATAAATATCCATAGTTCTTTAATGCCATAGTTGCGGAACTAATTGGCAGAATTAAATGATTTAAGAACTTTCCTCCCCTTTTGCCCTCAGAAAATAGTTGGTTGTTGTTTAAATCAGAATCTTGGAGGCGGCATGAGTCATTTCTGAGGACTGGAGTCTAGCTAGCTTTGCAACTCTTACTGTATTGGGAAGCTTATATGCTTTGCTCTGCTCTCAGTTTGGGGAATTGGGTAGAAAGGCTGTTTTCCTTTCAGTTTGCAATTTTTCCCAAAATCGGGACTGCTCATCTGACCCTGGACGCTGAAAAAATATACTGGGGTATTCATCGCTCAAGATTCATTCTTTTCTTTCCATGATCAAATAAAGGGAGTGTAAGCGTCATCTATTTTCTGTCTGCTTGTTTTTCTTCCTTGGAAAGAATTGTAGTGCATAAGGCTTGGCCTGACTCCCTTCTTCCTACTGGTCCTGTGGACCTTTACAGTGTGGCTCCAGTGAAGTTAGGAGGTTTTTATGCTTGAAGCCCAGTAATTGGCAGTTGTGATCACTCGGTGTTTATGGAAGGGTGAGCATTCAGTGATGATAATTACCTGCTAATTTGTTTGCTGAAAGATGGGCCCATATATTTAGAATGATGACAGATCAGAATATTTGGCTAAGTGTATCAGTCAGTGTTTCATTTTTCAAAACGTGAAACCCCCAGCACGCTGCTGTGAAAACGTTGTGCTCTTGATGGGGTTTTCTTGCTACATGAATTTCTGTCCTGGCTGGATTCTTTTATTTATGAATTTATTTTAAGCAGTCATCTTTTGTTATATCCTAACTTGGGCAGTGAGAACTCCGGGCTGGTTCCTTTTCTTCTTTTGTAGGTTCCGTTTGTCTTGCATACAACTCACATTCCTTTTTCTGATTGCAGTATTGAACATCAACATCTTTGCCGCATAAAGGAGGTCAAGTACAGAAATCTATAGGTCTGACTACCCTTTGTTCTCTCTGTCTGTAGCCAAGAGGTGTAGACAAGGCCTTCACTAAAGGGGAAAGGGAGAAAAACAATGGACTGTCTAATCCAGCTGAGAAGCTTTAGGTTGTGGGAGGAATTAAAAGTGCCATCAGGAAGGCAGAAAAGCCATGGTGACTCTGGAGTAGGTAGAGATGTTGCATATTCTGGACGTCCCTATGGTCTTTTTGGGGGCTATTTTGCCCCTGCTCATAGAAAGAATCCAGAAATGTATGTATCCAGAATTGAATGGCTTATTTGAATAAATGGTCAACCAAAAGGAAAGCAAAGTAAAGGAAAAGGCTGTCTTTAGCTATTATCTGCCAAATAAATATGGGATGCTGCCCCCACCTCAGTAGGGCCTTGACTTGGGGACAACAAGATTACATAGGGAATGGATAAAAGGTATTCTCCATCGTCGTTCACCTCTATATAAAAAGTGATCTTAGCAAAAAACGTGGAAGGGTGCTTAGAAATAAAGTGGATGGGATTCCAGGTAAACCCATTCATGCTGTTACTTGGTGGCATGTGACCGATTTTCCCAGAACTGTACTTGTAATCTGTAGGTTTTCAAGGTACTTACGTTTGGAGGTGATCATAGCTAAAGAGATAAAGTCTCTCCCTTGAACCCTGCCTGCTTCGTTTGTTTCTTGGGAGTGTTCCCCAGCCCGTGGGACAGCTCTGACAGGTGGCTGTGCTCCTCCTCGCCCCTGTGCTTGGGCTCCTGGCCGACATGCCAGCCGGGCTTGGAGCTGTGTTTGGTGTTGGTGGGGTGGACTCCCCGAAAGGTATTGGGTTGGGCATGATTTAAGTAAAACAAAGACAAAATGGCAGGAATGCTGCTGTGACCCCGTGATTCGGAGATCCCAGGACTCACATTAGCTGGTTCCAAAGGCTTGCTCTTCAGAAGAGAACGTGCTTTGTCACCTGTTCTATCGTATCAAGTGTTAGGGAAATGCCTTCATAATTCCAGTCCCACCAAGTGGAAAGATGGGCCTCCCGAAGCTATTATTTTTCAGAATAATGTCTTCTCTTAGGCAATCAGAATTATAAAGCCTTTCTACCCGATCATGCTCTAAATACCCTTTCTATATAAAATTACATATGTCTCTAGGAAGTGATCTTTTTCCCTTTAAAAATATTTACCCCTTTTTTTTCTTCTCACTCTTCATTTGCATTTTCTTTTGTTACATTTCTGGATTTGTTTAACCAGATTGGGGATTGTCTTTGCTGGTGCTAAGAGTCCACTGGTTGGTTGTGTGTATTTGTGAAGTAGTTTCTTAAATCCTATTAGTGTCACAGATCTCATCTTAAACTCCCTTATGACTTTAGAGATAGAAAATACTGCATTTTGGGGGGGGTTGTAAATTATTTTTAAACTTTAATTTTGTGAATAGGTAAACTTTCATTTTGTGGTGGGGGCTAGTGGCAGGAATGCAAGCAGGGATTGGCAATATTCAACCACATTTTACATCACTTCATTCCATTTGGTAGGTTCTATCTCTCTATTTTTTAATTTTTACTTTTTTTATTTTTTAGATTTTATTTATTTATTTGACACAGAGAGAGAGATCCCAAGTAGGCAGAGAGGCAGGCAGAGAGGGGAAGTAGGCTCCCTGCTGAACAGAGAGCCCGTTGCGGGGCTTGATCCCAGATCCCTGAGATCGTGACCTGAGCTAAAGGCAGAGGCTTTAACCCACTGAGCCACCCAGGCGCCCCTGGTAGGTTATATTTTTGCAATTAGTTCTCTGTAGCCTCTGAGTAGGAAATACACTGATGACGAAACTGTGTTTCTTCTGGAAACGACAGAGTCCTTTAGGATAAGGACATAGCCCTTTTTACCAACACAACTTTCTGTGCTACCTTGTAATTATGACATGGCCTTGAATATATCCTCAACAATAGATGTGATTTGAGAAAGTACAAAAAATATTACACGTAAAATACTTGTAAGAGAGCGTTGAAATTCTTGGGTCTGATGTGACTCTTAGTATTCTCTCCATCTTTGAGTGGTGATCCTCCTTACCTTTTGCTTCCCACCTCCACACCCCTCAGCAAACAAACAAGCAAACAAACACAAAACAGAACTCTCAATTCTTCAAAAAGATCAGAGAGAGTTAATTATAGTGATATGCAAGAACTGGGACAATTGTAGCTGTCGGTCTGGCCCAAAGCCGACAGAAGGTTCTTATTTCATAAGCAGAGATAATTTGTTTTTCTCTGTGTGCCATATGGTTTTGCAACTGCAGAGATCAAACAGATTTGTGGATGTAAACTTCAGTTCTGTCCTTAAAAAATTTTTTTTGAGTTGTGTGGAGATTTTCATAATGCGCTTGAATTTGAATCACTGATGCCAACCAGGTCTGTTGGAGTTGAGGATCCCTTGTCAGCTCTGTAAGCAACTGTGCAGGGTGGCTTTTATTTGCCTTGGACTTTAAAGACGATTCTGGAAAGGAAACTTGGAGTACAAATTGTCAACTGGAATGCAATGATTATTTGTTTTTTTATAAAGACGATGATTAAAACCAGGAATCATTAACATAGAAGAATAATAGTTCTGAGGCTGCCCAGGTGGTCTCTGGAAAGGACTGGAGTTTTCTCTTAATCAGAAAACTTTTAATTACGCTAATTTATTTTGAGATTGTTTTGGGGGATGGTCTTCGGAAATGAGTTTGAATTTCTTCATTCCCGATTTTTTAAAGGGGGAAATGGTATAAATATGCCAGTGATACCCCCTTCTTTCCTTTCCTTTCCTTTCCTTTCCTTTCCTTTCCTTTCCTTTCCTTTCCTTTCCTTTCCTTTCCTTTCCTTTTCCTTTTCCTTTTCCTTTTCCTTTTCCTTTTCCTTTCCTTTCCTTTCCTTTCCTTTCTTTTCTTTTCTTTTTTTTTTAAGATTTTATTTATTTATATGAGAGAGAGAGAGAGAGACAGAAAATGTGAGCAGGGGCAGGGGGAGGGGGAGAGGGAGAAGTGACCCCATCCAGAGCCCCAGGCAGGGCTTGATCCCAGGACCCAAGATCACGAACTGAGCCGAAGTCAGAGGCTCAAAGTTGATTGAGCCACTCAGGTTCCCCCCCCACCTCCCTTATTTCTAATGACTTACCATATATGTGTTCTGACATACTGGTCACAATGAGTTAAATTTTTAGTGTAGTATTCAGTTTATCTAAAGTAGATGCATAGGACGCCTGGGTGGCTCAGTGGGTTAAAGCCTCTGCCTTTGGCTCAGGTCGTGATCTCAGGGTCCTGGGATGGAGCCCTGCATCGGGCACGATGCTCAGCAGGGGAGCCTGCTCCTCCCCCCGCCTCTCTGTCTATTTGGGATCTCTGTCAAATAAATAAATAAGATCTTAAAAAAAAAAAAAAAGTAGATGCATATTACCTGGTCCCTTTGTTTTCCAATTATTAAATTGAACAATGTACCAAAATGGATCTAAACTGTCTCCTATTTATATACTTTAAAAAAAATTATTTATTTTGGGGGTGGGGAGAGAGAGAGAGAGAGAGAATCTCCAGCAGACATCCTCTGAGCACAGAGCCTGTCTTGGGCTCCATCCCAGGACCCTGAGATCATGACGTGAGCTGAAATCAAGAGTCTGGATGCTTGGGGCACCTGGGTGGCTCAGTCAGTGAAGCATCTGCCTTCGGCTCAAGTCGTGAACCCAGGGTCCTGGGATCGAGTCCCGCATCGGCTCCCTGCTCAGCGAGAGTCTATCTCTCCCTCTCTCCCTGCCTGCTGCTCCCCTTCCTTATGCGCTCTCTTTGTCAAATGAATAAGTAAAATCTTTTTTTTTTTTTTTGAATAAGTAAAATCTTAAAAAAAAAAAAAATGTCTGGATGCTTAACCAACTGAGGCACCCAGGCCACCCCCCGCCATTCTTTTTAAATAAAGTAGTCCTCATAGGTGGGGTTACATCTGGAGGGCAGAGCAGGGACTGGAACTTGGCCCTATAGGTATAAAATTTGATAGAGTCTAAGGTTCTCCTTTTTGTTGAAATGTTCTCTTCTGTTAGACTTCCCCTTCCCCAGTTTACCTTCGGGTAAACGGTTATTCCCTGAGGAAAGTCTTCAGGACCCTCAGGTCAGGTTCTGACACTATGAGGTTTTCTGGACACACCCCTTCTGTAATTCTCTGGGGCAGCAGCCACCACATCTGTAATAATTAATTCTTTAATCTTGGTTAACCTGGCTCTCCTGCTGTTTATGTGGCTCCAAAACCCAGCAATGGTTTCTGTCTTGTTTTCTGCTCTCATCCCAGCTCTTGGCTCATACTGTGTGCTCAGTAAATATTTGTTGAATAAGTGACAGTATAGTTGGTATAAATCACGGTTACTTCGTGCGTATAAATAGAACTTTTTCTCTTTTTTCTTTTTTAATATTTTTTATTGACTTATTTGACAGATAGAGATCACAAGTAGGCAGAGAGGCAGACAGAGAGAGAGGGGGAAGCAGGCTCCCTGCTGAGCAGAGAGCCCGATGTGAGGCTCGATCCCAGGACCCTGAGATCATGACCTGAGCTGAAGGCAGGGGTTTTAACCCAGTGAGTCACCCAGGCGCCCGAACTTTTTCTCTTTTGCTGATTTTCATATAGAGCATCTTCTAAAATAGCAGTCGTGGCTTTTTTTTTTTTTTTTTTAAATGACTACATACCTTCTGCTTGCACGTATTCAAAAAGATCTGGTGCCTGGGTATCCAGATGTTATTTTTAATTTATTTATTTTTTTACTTGGGCTTGAGCATGGCAGCTATTATTTCACCATTTCCTAGGCTTGTAACTCCAGAACCCACAGCAGGAATAAGCAGACAGCAATGAATTTCTGTATAAACCTTACAATATGTTTCATCTTTGTTGGCGCAGAGGACAAGAGCTGAGATTTCTTGGAGAGTAGAGGGTCATAGAGTGAGAGCTCATAGAAATCCCGTCACCTAACCCTCCCTCATTTTATGCCTGATGAAACCAAGGGCTCAGGGAGTTTACCTGCCTTTGCCCAAAGTAAAATGACTAGTTAGATGGGTTGGTATGTGAGTAATGTTAAGAACCTAGTCCCTTGACTCCAAATTGGTATTCTTTCTGCTACAAAACTTTTGTATTTAGCAGGAAGTCCGTTTTTCTGTTTACCATAACTGCTTTAGTAGGTTAGTACATTTCAAACATTCATACACTTATGAATGTGCTCCATAAATGCATATTTTATACTCCCTCAGGCAGTGGTAAGAACAGATACCCAGCATTTGATAGTACAAGTACTTTATCCTTCATAAAACAGGTGGAGGAGACACTCTCACTGAAGGATGTGCGGTGGTGCATTTCACCAGGGCAGAGCGATTTGGCAGAAGGCTCTGCGGTCAGTAGTAAGGTTCCTCTGACCTCGCCTGCCACCACGCCTCAGTGCCATCTCCAAATGAGCCTTTGAAATTGAGACCCGCCCACCAGCAGATAAACCCAGCCATTTATTTGGAGGGGAGAGTCAGATAAGTGAAGGTGGAATGCCAGAATAAAGGAAACTCTCACCCGATCGGGATGCGTCTTCCTGCACCCTGCTCTGACAGAGGAACCCCCTCTTAGCCATCCTTTCATAAAAACAGCAGGGAAACTGAAATGTCACCTTGACCACGTGCTTCAGCCAGTTAGCCAGAGCTTGGTTTCTTTTATGTTGCATTTTATTTTATGTTTTATTTATTTTTTAAAAAAAATATTTATTGGAGAGAGAGCATGTGAGCACAAGGCGGGGAGGCGGGGGGACAGGACAGAGGGAGAGGGAGAAGCAGACTCCCTGCTGATCCCAGAACACCGAGATCATGACCAGAACCCAAGGCAGATGCTTGACGAACTGAACACCCCATGTTGCTTTTTAGTAACATAAGTTAGAAGGGTTCCGTCTTTTAAAAGTATCCAAACATACATTTTCAAGGTGTAGGATCTTCTAATGTCTTTTATCTGCTTGCTTAGAACACATATATTCCAGAACACTTGCATCTTTCTTCCTTTCTTCCTCTTTCTTTCTTTCTTTCTTTCTCTCTTTCTCTCTTTCTCTCTTTCTCTCTTTCTCTCTTTCTCTCTTTCTCTCTTTCTCTCTTTCTCTCTTTCTCTCTTTCTCTCTCTCTCTCTCTTTCTCTCTCTCTCTCTCTCCCTCCCTCCCTCCCTCCCTCCCTTTAAAGATTTTATTTATTTGACAGAGACACAGTGAGAGAGTGAACACAAGCTGGGGGAGTGGGAGAGGGAGAAGTGAGCTCCTCACAGATCAGGGAGCCCAATGCAGGGCTGAATCTCAGGACCCTGGGACCATGACCCAAGCCAAAGGCAGACGCTTAAGACAGTCACCCAGGGGCGCCTGGGTGGCTCAGTGGGTTAAAGCCTCTGCCTTTGGCTCAGATCATGACCTCAGGGTCCTGGGATCGAGCCCCACATCAGGCTCTCTGTTTAGCAGGGAGCCTGCTTCTCCTCTCTATCCACCTGCCTCCCTGCCTACTTGTGATCTCCCTCTCTCTGTGAAATAAATAAATAAAATCTTTAAAAAAAAAAAAAAAAGACTGAGCCACTCAGGTACCCCAACACTTGTATTTCTAGCAATGTTTTAAAATGGAGTCCTATTGTAAATAAAGTATAATAACTTTATTTTTTTTATGTAAAATTACTTATAGTAGATACCAATTAGGGAAACTGCCCAATTGAGAATGATTTCCCAGATGCCATACCTGTGTGAAGCCCCTTTTTCTGCTTTAGGGACCTTGCCTGTAAAGGTGGATTCAGGAGAGGATAAACCGACCACGGTGTCTCCATCCACTCTCACCCCGCACTGCAGCCTTTTAGCCGGAAGACAAGCAGTGGTCATACTATCCACGCCAGGCCAACTGACACTCTTGCCCGGGATTGTGCACCTGAGCTATGAGAAAGATGCTCTCCCCTTCTCCGTTTGCAAGGTGTAACATTTCCGACAAAGAGCACTTAGCGATCATAGGTCTAGCCTCGAAGGGGCGGAGTTCCTTGATGCAAATGACGCCTCCCTGTGTCAGTTTCTCAGAACTGGGCAAAGTGCATGTGAACTGCATTCACTCAGTGATATTGCAGGGATGTGTCTCAGGCAGTGGTTATAAAACTAGAGTGTACTCAAGAGTTCCCTGGGTGCTTGTTGAAAAACGCAGGGTTTTTGAGTCCTACGCCGAACTGAGCCAGACTCCCTAGGGACCCCGGAATCTGTATTTCAAAACAGACGTTTAATTCTGATCTTCCTGGGCGCTGTTGAATGGTTGAGGCAGTGGAGGATGTGGCTTAGCGTTTGCTGCGAGTTACATTTAGGTTTTGTTGCCATTAAAATTTAGGTTTGCGGGCTCCTGGGTGGCTCAGTGGGTTAAAGCCTCTGCCTTTGGCTCAGGTCATGATCTCAGGGTCCTGGGATCGAGCCCCGCATCGGGCTCTCTGCTCAGCAAGGAGTCTGCTTCCCCCTCTCTCTGCCTGCCTCTCTGCCTACTTGTGATCTCTCTCTCTGTCAAATAAAGAAATAAAATCTTTAAAAAAAAAAAAAGGTTCATTGCAGTTAGGTTTCTGGAAGTGCTTCCTCAAAGCCAAGCACACGGCCACATTTATTATGGCAAATAATTTGTTGAAAAAAAACTTTCTTTCCACGGGATGTGATTTTGGGGGGATGGGTGAGGGCATTGTCGTGGCCCATCAGTTGACCCTCTGTAGCCACACCTGCCAGCCCCCGTTTTCCAGGGCTGCTCCTATTGGTTCTCTCTTTGGCTTTGTTCCCATAGGCTCCTTTCCTTTTTACATCCAGCCGTAGCCAGAGTGATGGGAGAGGGCCAGGCAGTGGGATCCTTGTCAGTTTCCATACTTAAAACTAGAGGCCATCCAAGCCTTGATCACACATTACAGGTTGTCCCTCTCCCCCATTTATTTCCCCTATATTGTTTCTCAATACAGGATAATGGAAAGCCTGGAAGATAGAAAACACAATTTCTCCTAAGAGTTTTTTTTTTTTTTTCCTGAGTGTTTTCTCTATTTGTTGCCGCAGGACTTTTCTATCTTTGAAACATAAAGACTAAGGCCACGAGGAAAGGCCAGAGTGGAATTATTTGTTAACTAGAATACCCTCCCTAGTGTTTCTTTCCCTTAAGATTTGACTTACATAGAGTTTTTAGGGACCTTCTGGTGTTGGTGTTGGCCCTCTTCCTCCGGGTGTGGACAGATATGGGGGGTAGATGTTCTTATCTGTTCCTTCCAACTGAATAGGCCTGGTTGGGTAATCGAAAGCAGCTATATGTAAAGATGGGGGCTCTGGCCTCTAATAAAATCTGCCCCATGGTGTGATTAAGGTAGTTGTAGTAATCATTGTGGTGCTAATAGTGATGACGATGTGGCAGAAATGGTGTGTTGAGCCGTGTTTTAAGGATATTAAATGCTTTAACCCATTCCATTTTGACCAAACCCCAAACAAGTAAGGTTGATGATAATCTCCGTTTTATAGATAAGGAAACTGGGCCACGGAGAGATTAAGTAACCTGGCTTACGTTAGTCAGTGGCAGAGCCAGAATTTGAAACCAGGTAACCTGTCACCAGATTTCGTGCTGTCAACACCACTGTGTTATTCTGCCCTCTTACCGAATTAGCTCATAGCACCTGACCGACGGCTGGTCTGGAAAAGCAGAATGGGGGGATTCGGAGGAGGGCTGGGTCTGTCTTCCTGACAGCAGGAACAGGGGCCGGGAGGTAGGAAGGAAAGTGCAGGAAATGATGTTCCTGAGACTCCTACTGTAGGTACAGACCTGGGAGCTCTTGTTAAGCCCCAGCGAAGGAACTGGATAGGGATGGAGCACTGGTCTGAAGGGGAGCCATCCTCTGTGGGCTGACAGCCACCACGGCGGCTCTGTGGTCTTCGTATCTTCCACCTAAACCTTCCTCCTAAGTGTAGCTTGTTTCCGAAGATAATATTTCAGGCATATTGTAGAAATTCACTTTTACTTTTATTTATTTATTTAAAATATTTTATTTATTTATTTGAGAGAGAAAAAGTGAGAGCGAGCATGAGAGGAGAGAAGGTCAGAGGGAGAAGCAGACTCCCCATGGAGCTGGGAGCCCGATGTGGGACTCGATCTGGGGACTCCAGGATCATGACCTGAACCGAAGGCAGTTGCTTAACCAACTGAGCCACCCAGGCGCCCAGAAATTCACTTTTAAAAATAAAACTTCAACGTGGTAGTCTTCAGTGTAGTCGGTGAAAATGCAATGCATTCAAAAAAGCGAACAAGCTCTTTTAACGAAACTCATCTCTCTCAGTTATCCTTGAACTTTTCTTTTAATCCTGAGTCTCCCCAAAGTTTTATTCTAATGTAGTATGTGTTGACGTTTCAGGGTCTTTTGTTGATTTTCACATTGTAATAAAAATGTATAAAAACTTAAAAATGCCTTGTGCCTGCAAGGTTTGTTACTCAATCCAGAAGTAACTGCTTAAACACTCAATTATTAGTAGAACAGAGTTGATCAAAATAACATGATTATATTGCAAAATCTGACAAATGATAATAAAGACATAAAGTAAAAATGTATCTCTTTAAAAATTTCTCCTTTACTGTGTTGTGTGTCTGGGTGCTTTTTCCTTCCCATGGGCATTTTTTAGTAGATAGTAAAAGATTTGGCATCACTTCTATTTTCCATTTTTCTTTTTTTATATATGCAGGCACTGAGAAAACCCGTTCGTAAAAACAAAAAAGAAAGGAGTATTGTAGCAAGGACAGCCAATTCCTTGGACACTTACTGAAGTTATACGGTAAAACTCACACCAGGAGCTGTCATCAAAAATTATTTTTAATGATTGGCTGATGGCTGAAAGATTGGATGCTCTCAGTCTGTTTGCAGCGATCTCACTCGCAAAAGCGTTTGCTTTTATTTTTATTTTTCTATTATCTGTTTGCTTCCTTGCTTTTAGACGCTTTTATTTCTTACACATTTCGTCCAGGCAAGACCAGTTTGTTTCTTGGGCTTCTCCTCTCTGGTGCCCTGGAGGTATAAGACGCCTGGTGTGATGTGGGTGTAGCTGACAAGTCCTCTAGAGGAAGTGCGTTAAAGGGCAATTGGGAAAGAGAAGGCAGTATCCTCAGGCGTATCCTTTGTAGGAAAGGCACCACGGAGAAGCTGATGATGGAGCGGTTTTCATGGACCCTAAAGTGTCTACACAGCCCAGTTTGAAGACCATTGCTGAAGGATGTAGTGTAACTAGGGAGATTTTAAGTTTCGTATTTCCCCAGCTCTCTGTGTTCAGGAATTCAGTGTTAGCTTCTAGAAGTGTAGCTTGAGGGATTACATGCATCCAAACTTAACACTGAAAACCAATTTTTAAGCCAAAATACTATTTCTGGCATGAAAATCAACAGGAGAATCCAGTTTAAGGTTAGGTAAAGAAGATGGTCTGTGGGGTCTGGTAGATGACCTTCAGGAGGAGGCTGGCCAGAGACTGGACTGGCGGGGCACTGGGGGGGCAGAGGAGGGGGGAGGGAGGTGATGGGCATGGCCACCACCTTAAGCATTGTTCAGTTCCACAAGATCCTTCTAGTTCAACACGAGACAGCTACTTCCTCCAGTTCTAGTTGGTTTGTTAGTTAAGAAAGGAATAACTAGGGGCGCCTGGGTGGCTGAGTTGGTTAAGCGTCTGTCTTAGGGTCTGGTCATGATCTCGGGGTCCTGGGGTTGAGCCCTACATAGGGCTCCCTGCTCAGCGGGGAGTCTGCCTCCCTCTCCCTTTGTCTGCTCTCACTCTCTCTTATTCTATCAAATAAATAAATCTTTTTTTTAAAGGAATAACTAAAATATATGCATTTATCTTAGACATTTTAGCTGAATATGTAAATAGGCTCCAGTATCCCAAGAAAGGTAATTTTTTCATTAAATGTTGGTCCACTGGTTGCAGTTCAGAGTGGTTTTTCTCGCATTAACCACACCCTGGTGTATCATCCATTCTTGCTCCAAAGTAGAGCAAGAATTTGAAGTTTTGTAATCTGAGGTGAGAATCTTTTCAATTTAAAATCATGTTTTCTTCCAGTCTTAAACTCTTTTTCCACAGTTGTTTGAGCAGTTATTAATTTAGATACTCCCCTTCATTGAGTATTGACAAAGCATTTGCTTCTGCCTTTTTAAAGATTGCATTTCTTTCTAAAAATTTATTTAATTTTAGAGAGAGAGTGCAGTTTGAGTGGAGGATGGGGCAGAGAGAGAGAATCCCCAAGCCAATTCCCTGCTGAGAACTGAGCTTGGTATGGGGGCAGGGAGGCTGATTTGACCCATGAGATCTTGACTTGACATGAAACAAAGAGTCAGAAGCTCAACTGACAGAGCCACCCAAACACCCGTTAAAGGTTTTATTTTTAAGTAATCTCTACACCCAGTGTGGGGCTTGAACTCACAACTGTGGGATCAAGAGTTGCATGCTCTATTGACTGAGCGTACCAGGCACCCCTGCTTCATTGTCTTAAAAGTAGTACTTTCCATACTCTTTTTGTTGGTTTATGGGACAAAAAAAATGAGGTATTTACAATTAAGTTTTAGCACTTGGCCAAAAACTCACTCTCACTTACCTAAAGAACAAAATAAACCAGATTTGGAAAGGAACAGAATGCCTTTTCGTAAATGTATAATTATGGGAGAGTTGCTTAGTAGCTGTAAGTATCCATTATTTGGAGGGCATCACTCAGGTATTTTATAGTGGGAACTTGGTATCCTTATCGGAGTGAAGAAAGGGAAGTCAGTTAAGAATTTGAAATGTGGGGCGCCTGAGTGGCTCAGTGGGTTAAACTCTCTGCCTTTGGCTCGGGTCATGATCTCAGGGTACTGGGATCGAGCTCCCAAGTCGGGCTCTCTGCTCAGTGGGGATCACCCCCCCACCCCCCCGCCAGGCTTTCTGCCTACTTGTGATCTCTTTCTTTCTGTCAAATAAATAAATAAAAATCTAAAAAAAAAAAAAAAAAAAAGAATTTGAAATGCATATAATTAGCTTTGTTTTGCTGAGGTCTGTTTCGCTGAGTGTTTTGTCCAATAAATCAGAAATCTTTCTCTCATTGGTAATAGAAATCTTTCCTATTGCATGTACTATTGCCTATTGTGTTGCTGTTCCCTGCCATATTTTATTCATATCACCTGTTATTGGTGTACGGTAATTGTTAAAATGAATTTTAAGGTGGGAGAGGAGCTTGAAAGTGGAACTTGGTTTTTATGATTGTACTGGAAGCTTTCCTCTTCCAGAAACGAGTAACAGAACTTGTAACAACTTCGTTTATATTCTGCAGGGCTATGAATTTCCTTAAATAATAGGGAACAGAGGTCTTTAAAAAATTGTGAACTGAGATTTTTTTTTTTTTTTTTCAAAAGTGAAATGAAAGCAGTACTGTACAGGAAATTAAATTTTTGGGTAAGGAAGTAAAATTGGTCTGATTGAAATCATTAATGTCTCTTTAATGAGGGGTTATATGAAAAATGTTAGGCAGAAAGTGTGATGCCAGTTAAAAAATCATAAATATGAAATTTATTTAGTTTGAACAAATAGTTTTTGGAACTGAGCAGAGAGGAAAAGGAAAATTTATGTGGAAGGAATTAGTTGTCATTCTCAAGCGAATGGAAAGCTGCTGGACCATTACAATTGATTTGCTTTTCTCTGAAGAGAAATACTTGATTCAGAGATTTGTGATATTAGTTTCTAAAAATTTCCACAAATTAATATTTAGTATTCTGGGGACATTTTCTTTTGCCATCAATGTTATGAATATCTATATTTCTGTATTGTAAATTTCTGTTTGTTTCTCCTGTCTTGTAGAAGTTAGGAAAGCATCTACTGCAGTGCTAAAAACTTAGCTACATATTCTAGCTCCTGTTTGTTTCCAGTCTTCTAGATCTGTAAGGTAAGAGTGTTAAAAAGGTCAAATAATGGGGGCGCCTGGGTGGCTCAGGCTGTTAAGCGTCTGCCTTTGGCTCAGTTCATGATCCCGGTGTCCTGGAATTGAGTCTTGCATCAGGTTTCTTCCTCTCCCTCTTCTGTTCTCTCTCTCAAATAAATACATAAATCTTAAAAAAACAAAACAAAACAAGAACAAAAAAACCAGATCAAATAATTTGACCAGCTTCATTGAGAAAGTCCGGTGAATGCTTACATTAGTATTTGGAGTTGTGTTTACAATCACAGGTGAGGGATTAACGGGGAAGGAGGAAAATGAACGGGATCTATATCGACAAAATGTTGATGCCAAGTGCCGTGGCAGGCCCTAGTAGGAGCTCTGTGTATGTTGCTGAGTGAATGTTATGGATGAATTGAGATCAGCTGGAATTGGTGAGTTCCATGGGTAGAGGAATTCTGACTCATTATGTTCAGGGCACCTAACACCATGCCTTGGCATATGGTGCTCAGTCATGCTTTGTTGTGAACGAGGTTATGTGCAGTCAGTCCTAAGGACTGCTGTCTCCTTGTAGATACGAACATAAGCTCTTCTGAGTCATTTGGAAGAAGAAATATTCAAAATGGCAACCTTCTGCCCCCCCCCCCCAATGAATCCATTTTCTACAGAGTTATTCTTAGTGTTGAGAATTGAGGGCTTTTTGTTATAAGTGGCATTTAAGACTACCCTGAGATTCATGACGTTAAAGTATGAAGCATAACCATAAAACAAGGACTTACTTCTGGATTCTGACCTCTGGTGGTGAAGGAAAACACCCATTACTCATAATAAAAGGTCAGATTCTCAAATTTTCTTTGGTACTTTCTGGATGTCCAATACAAAGAAAGTCTGTATTAGAAAAAAGTATTTGTGTGTTTTTCAATGTTTATTTAAAAAAAAATCTTTATTTTCTAACTTGGAGCTTTTAAATAAACTTAAAAGAACATTTAGGATGTACTTTGATAAGGCTCATTCTGAATCTTTGGGACCTCGCTAGGTGAGAAAAGGTAGATTCTCTGTGAGATTTTTCTACCTAATGCCATCTTGTGTTTGACTTCTTAAACTTTCTATTGAAACTTCTCATGTAAGTGTAAGGTTTGTTTGGCTATCCGTTACGTTGTCACCAAATATATCCAGGCATGTGCTACTTGTGAAGAGCACCAACGTGGACTGTTTGCAGTCCTTAAAAACAACAGCTTATCAGAAACCCAGTGCTTGTCCTTAATGTTGTACCAGTTACCGGGCTTGTAGGTTCCATTCTCACACCTCTTCACCTTCAACATTTCTATGTTTTCCTTCTTCTTGTAACCTGGACAAAAATTGGAGCACGAGATGTCCAAGCAGGGATCTGGAGATAATTGCAATATAAAAATTACTCTGCTTCATATGAGTGACGTTGGCCTTAATTAAAAAGATTCTTTCTTTCTTTTCTTTTTTCTTTCTTTTCTTTTTTCTTTCTTTTCTTTTCTTTTCTTTTCTTTTCTTTTCTTTTCTTTTCTTTTCTTTTCTTTTCTTTTCTTTTCTTTTCTTTTTCCTTCCTTCCTTCCTTCCTTCCTTCCTTCCTTCCTTCCTTCCTTCCTTCCTTCTTCTCTCTCTCTCTCTCTCTCTCTCTCTCTGTCTGTCTCTCTCTCTTTCTCTCTTTCTTTCGGCAACACTTATTGCCTGGCATCTGATCTCTACCTTGGATCTCCTGGGTGGTCTGCAACTTGCTTAACCCTACTTTTCCTGTGTTAAATAGGATTAAGAATGTTCCCTTTTCTAGAGTGTTGTAAGAAGGCTCTGGTATGACTGTGAAGTTCTTTGCAAACAAGACTCCAGCTAAGAAAGAAAAATCTTAAAACAGCCTTGCTTCTGTTGCTTACTATCCTCCTCCAATAATGCTCCTGAGATTTGGTCAGAGTTCTATAAAAGGGAAATAGTTACAGTGTGTCAGGAGAAAAAAAATCCAACAGCATGAGAAATAAGTAATCCATAAACTTTACAGTCCTAAGGGGATCCGGATGGGTGGATCTGATGACTTGGCAACTGAGAGAGGGAAGCAAGTGTAATTGTTGATTTTATCAGAGCAGGTTTATGTGTTTCTATGTGCACACAGGGGGATGGGGATTGAATATAGACTTAACGATTAATGTTAATGTCAGGTGGTTATAAAAGTGCTCCATAAATCCTAGGCAATATTACTGTGTCTATGGGGTATGATATTAATACTCAATAAATAATATCAAATTCTATCAAAATCGAGGTTGTAATAAATATGTGACTTGCTTCCTTTCATAGACTTTTGTGTTTGGGGTCGTTCAGGTAGTTTGTAGTATCCCTGGGAGTGTATGAAATTTGATTTTGATATAATTAACTCTGTGTGGAATATGGAATTAAAAAACTGTGTCATCTTTGTCACTAAGTAAGTTTTTTTTTTCTAATTCTGGCATGTCAGCACTTGGAGCTTTGAAAGTTGTTTTGGGTTGGTTTTTGAACTGAAATGTCATGGGAGAGACTGGTTGTTAAATTCATTACCAACCAGGAGAATTTACAGGATGCAAAATGTTTGGTAGATTCCTTTGGTGAGAAGATATGTCTTCTGGACCTTTCCCACAGAGTGCAGTTCCATGTGATAATTTACCAAAAGGGAATTGAAAAAAGGGAATATCACCTTTGGGGGACAGGAGGTTGAGTGGGTGGGTGAGCAGGGTGCTTTAAAAGCGGTCTTTGCTCTGTACGATACCTTGATTTAAAGAGTTGCATGGGCCACAGGAAGAAGCGCGAGTCAGTTATCACGTATGAGAGTACTTTAGAAATTAGGCACCAGGTTTGTTATTCTTCTTGGGGAGCCTAAAAGTAAATTCAAGGATTGGGGATGTGCCTTCTTTATCCTCATGCCTGCTGGCTGCTGAGGCCATTTGAAAATCTTAGCTAAGATTTTGTTTCTTCACCTATGAAATTTTTGTAATGAGCATTTTTTCCTCCACAGAATTCGCCATTTAGAGAAGATTTTTATTTTTAAAAAAGATTTATTTATTTGACAGAGGGAGGAGAGAGAGGGAGAGAGGGAGAGAGATCACAAGGAGGCAGAAAGGCAGGCGGAGGGGGGGGAAGCAGGCTCCCCACTGAGCAGAGAGCCTGATGTGGGGCTCAATCCCAGGACCCTGAGATCATGACCTGAGCCAAAGGCAGAGGTTTTAACCCACTGAGCCACCCCTGCGCCCTTAGAGAAGACTTTTAAAGATTTTATTTATTAATTTATTTGAGAGAGTGAGAGTGAACATGAGAGGGGAGAAGGTCAGAGGGAGAAGCAGACTCCCCATGGAGCTGGGAGCACGATGTGGTACTCCATCCCGGGACTCCAGGATCATGACCTGAGCCGAAGGCAGTTGCTTAACTAACTGAGCCACCTAGGCACCCTAGAGAAGACTTTTAAACAGATTAATCAACCTTTTACATATTCAGTAAAGAGTACATGGAAGACTATGTGGTCAAACAATTGGCACCAAGGAAGAAATCCAAGTGGAGGAAAAGAGAGTTATATAACCAGAGGAGCAAGCAAGGTGGAAAGCCAAGGCTAAATATGCATCTCTGATTTAAGAAGTGCTGCATGCCTAAGGCCTTTATTCTCTATCTTCCCTGTGTGTGCCTCATTATTATTTATAAGCCATCTCCCTCATAAGGTGCTTTGAGCTTTGGGGGCAAATAAAGAGTAGTGAAACTTGAAATAGCCAGTTGGCAGTCCATTATCAGCCCTGATACATGGGATTGGAACCACCGTGTAAAGTTGAATTGCGAGTTTTTGAATTATAGGTAGGATTTCAACGCATCCTCGATGCCCCCATTACTAGAAGTGGTTTGTAGCTTATGATGTTGCGAACAAGTCCCTGGTTCACGGGTCTATGGATAACTGGTAAGCCTCGGGATTTCTGCTGGCATCAACATTTAGGTGTTCGAAGTCCCTGGGTCGGGTGGGGTAGGGAGGTCAGTGGAGTAGGAATGCCCTTAGTTGGTTGTATTCACACCACGTAGATGATCTATGTGCAGGTGCTGGGAGGAAAGACAGAGGTCACAGTGGAAGGATCATTGGGAAGGATCATCTTTGGTTGGCAAGAGTGGGAAGCAGTTTCATTGACTTGCCTTTCTGTCAGGGTGGAGTTCAAGGTTGTGACGAGTTAGTGGTCTTACAGTTCTTCTCAAACTATCCCAGGTGAATTCGATATGCTGGCTGTACGCTGAGCTGCTATGAAAAGCCTGTTGTACAGGTGGTTTGGGATCAAATCTCAGGTGTTGTGCCAAGTCACCTGTGTGACCTTTGTTCAATAACTTCTCTTCAAAATGAGGACCATCAAGTAGTTACAGAGTTATTGTGCAGATTAAACAGTACCTGTAGAATATGTGAAATACAGGCTTAGAACGGTTGCTGGCACAGAGTAAGTGACACACATGTGCTAGTTTGTTATTATTGTTATTATTATTACTGCTGTTACTACTAGGGACTATTTAAGAGTTAGTCATTGTTGCTGTTATAAATCATGTTGGGTTGGTAATAGAGATGATGTTTCTTTGTAGAGCAAGCAAAGCCTGTGTCAGTTTTACCTTTTGAGTCCAGTTTGGCCCACACACCTGATAGCTACCTGCCTTTTTTTCTTTCCGAAATTTCGAAGGAACCTCCCATCATTGACTGGTGATTGGAGTAGTTAATGCCTTGTCAAATGAAGGCAGTATTCATAATACCATGTTTAATTTTATTTTCCTTTTATTGATGTCTTTGAGTAAAATGAGTGAGTTGGTCAATTTGGGCAGATGGAAGGTCCCAATGATGATGATGTTGTACACGAGTAACTTTCAAAGGCATTTAGGTAAATAATTTTCTCCCATCGCCACTGTTTGCTGCCCTCTGTTGCCCAGAGCCCTCAGGAAGGATGATACCTAGGAACAGGGCATGGCTTTTTTTTTTTTTTTTTTTTAATATATGAATTTTTTTGAAGCGGACCATCCAAATAGAGGTTAGGGCAATTTCGCATAATTAGGGCAAGCATATATTACTGTTGGTGTTTCCAGCAGCTAGTTATTACAATTAAAATCTGTTGACTGTAAGTATTCCAATGGGATGTCAAATCTAATCTGCATTACCAGCCCCTCCTCGCCCCCCCAGGTGCCTTAACACTTTTTTCATATACTGTTTTTCAAACTTCAAATGCCGACTGCCTTCCAGGAAACAAAAACACCTTTCTTTGGAAGGAGGAACTGCTTTAATCTCAAGTTATACCAATTAGATGCCATCAAAACAATCATAAATGCATGCTCCAGAACTAGAGGAGAGTGAAGGCCGATAGGAGAGATGCCTTCACATATTCTTGTTAGGTGTGCTGTCCAATATGGTGGCCATCAGCCACCTGGGACTATTGAGCACTTGAAATGTGGCTAGACTGAGGACTGAATTTTAAAATCTTATCTAAGTTTAATGAAATTTAAATTTAAATCAGAGACTTCATTTTATTATTGGAAAATTGTAAGTATGCTTGGAACAACTTACGAATGTGAATCTACTTTTTCAACTGTAAATTTTCTGAACTCTAGCTACTTGTCAAGTGGCTCCAATGAAAATTTAGCATCTGCATTGAAATGTGTTCTAAGTATAAAATACACACTAGATTCCAAAAACTTTATATCGATAAAAGAATATTAAAGTATCTCAATTTTTTATACTAATTATATTGGAAACATTTTAGATATTGGGTTAAATGAAATATAATAAATATTAATTTTTCCAGTATCTTTACTTTCTTAAAATGTGGCTACTAGAAAACTTTAGGTTACATGTGTAGCTGTGATTCTGTTTCTTTTTCTTTCTTTTTTTTCTTAATTTTTTCTTTTGTGGTTCTGTTTCTGTTGAACAGCAGTGTGTTAGGCTGTCTTCCCCTTAATCTGTTATCTCTGAAAGCTTTTGGATATACTTCGATGTTCCTGTGTGTCGGGAGATCGTGTTCTGGAAGAGTTCACTAGAAATGAAACTCGTCTGGAAATAAAATGACCAGCTTAATATTTATTGGATAGGAAAAGCCATCTCAAACTTCTCCCTTTTATAATTTCTTTCTTTTTTTTTTTTTTTTTTAAAGATTTTATTTATTTGACAGAGAGAAACACAGCGAGAGAGGGAACACAAGCAGAGGGAATGGTAGCGGGAGAAGCAGGCTTCCTGCAGAGCAGAGAGCCCGATGTGGGGCTCGATCCCAGGCCCCTGGGATCATGACCTGAGCCGAAGGCAGACGCTTAACGACTGAGCCACCCAGGCGCC
>CM053615.1:36481728-36530748 GCA_028646535.1 Procyon lotor | reverse complement strand
TTTTTTTTTTTTTTTTAAAGATTTTATTTATTTGACAGAGAGAAACACAGCGAGAGAGGGAACACAAGCAGAGGGAATGGTAGCGGGAGAAGCAGGCTTCCTGCAGAGCAGAGAGCCCGATGTGGGGCTCGATCCCAGGCCCCTGGGATCATGACCTGAGCCGAAGGCAGACGCTTAACGACTGAGCCACCCAGGCGCCCCTATAATTTCATTTTTTTAAAGCAATTTTTTGTTTCCTGTAAGGCTTTTATTATTTTTTAAAATTTAGATTTTACTTATTTTTTTGACAGAGGGAAAGAGATCACAAGTAGGCAGAGAGAGAGAGGGAAACAGCCCCTGTGTGGGGCTCGATTCCGGGACCCTGAGATCAAGACCTGAGCCCAAGGCAGAGGCTTTAACCCACTGAGCCACCCAGGCGCCCCTCCCTTTTATAATTTCAAATGACCGTTTTATAAGTAGATTTGCTGCTGAGGTTGATTTAAATCCAATGGGGTTAAAGAGGCATGACTAACATATGAGGTTGTTAAAGAAGACTTTATGTCTAGGTACTATGTTCCTGTTGTATAGTCCTGCTTTTGGCCACAAAATTCACCCTCCCAACAGTACAGTACAATATTGTCAACCACATGTACTTTGTTGTGCAACAGATCTTCAGAATCCACTTATCCTGCTTGACTGAAACTCTACACCCAACTAACAACTCTTTCCATTGTCCTACCCCCAGACCCAGCCAACTACCAGTCTACTTTCTGTTTCTTTCTTTCTTTCCTTTTTTTTTTTCTTGGAATATGTTAATCTTTTCTTTTTATTGCTTTGCTTCTTTTTACTGCATCCTTTGCATTTTATTATTGTTTGTTTGAAAAAGTAGGTTCTGTTTATTTGGTTCATCTTTCTTAGATATTTAAAATTTTATTATTTTCTATTATGTTCAGTGAGCCAGCATATAGTACATATTTATTTATTTGACACAGAGATCAAGATCACAAGTAGAGAGAAAGGTAGAGAGAGAGGGAGAAGCAGGCTCCCTGCTGAGCATAGAGCCCGATGCAGGGCTTGATCCCAGGACCCTGAGATCATGACCTGAGCCAAAGGCAGAGGCTTTAACCCACTGAGCCACCCAGGCGCCCCAATACATCACTACTAGTTTTTGATGTAGTGTTCAATGATTTATTATTAGTTGAATATAACACCCAGTACTCATCACCACACGTGCCCTCCTTAATACCCATCACCTGATTACCCATCCTCCAACCTCTTCCTTTCTATAACCCTCAGTTTGGTTCCTGGAGTCCAGAGTCTCTCTCTCTACTTTCTGTTTCTATGAGTTGAACTGTTTTTGATAGCTCCTATAAGTGGAATCATGCAGTATTTGTCCTCCGGTGACTGGCTTATTTCACTTACTATAATGTTCTCAAGGTTTATCCATGTTGCAGCATAGGATAGGATTTCTTTCTTTTTTAAGGATGAATAATCTATTGTATGAATTTACCATATTTCTTTTTCTCTTTTTTCAAGTTTATTTATTTCCTTACTAATCTTTACACGCCATGTGGGGCTTGAACCCATGACCCTGAGATCAAGAGTCGCTCGGCCTACGACTCAGCCAGCCTTTGCCCCCCACATTTTCTTTATTCATTTATCCATCCATGGACATTCAGGTTACTCTGTCTCATGGCTGTGAAGAATGCTGCAACGAATGTGGATATGTAAACATGTCTTCAAGATCCTATTTTTAATTAGTTTAGATAAATACCCACAGTGGGATTGCTACCACGTGGTAGTTCTATTTTTTAATTTGTTGAGGAACCTCCAAACTGTTTATCATAGTGGCTAAATCAATTTACGTTCCTACCGGTACTGTACAAGGATTCCAGTTTCTCCACATCTTTGTCGACATTTATTATATTCTCTTTTTTCTGGTAGTGGCCATTGTAACAAGTGTAAGATGATGTCTCACTATGGTTTTGATTTGCATCCCTTTATGATGAGTGATGTTGAGCATCTTTTCCTATGCTTGTTGGCCATTTGTGTATCTTCTTTGGAGAAATGTCTTCAAATCCTTTACCCATTTAAAAAACCAGTTTACTGTATTTGTTCGTTATTGAGTTGTTGGTGTTCTTTGTGTACTCTTTTAACTCCTTATCAGATTCATGGCTTGCAAATATTTTCTCTCATTTCATAGGTTGCCTTTTCATTCTACTGATTAATTCCTTTGCTGTGCGGAAGTTTTAAAATTTGATATAGTCCTGTTTATTTTTTCTTTTGTTGCTAGTGCTTTTGATGTCATATCCAAGAAATCCTTGACAAATTTAGTGTCATAAAGTCTTCCCCCTATGTTTTCTTCTAGGAGTTTTATAGTTTCAGGTCTTACATGTAGGTCTTTAAAACATTGAGTTAATTTTTGTGTAGGATGTAAGATAAAGGTCCAGGTACTAATACTTCTTCCTCTTCCTCCTCAACTTCCTTCTTTTCTCTTTTTCTTCTTTCCTTTTCTTCCTCTTCTTTGTCTTTGTAATTGTCTTTATTTTATTAACTTATTTTTTTGCATGTGTCCATCTAGTTTTCCCAGTGCCATTTGTTGGAAGAGACGATCCTTTCTCCATTGTCTGCTCTCTAGTTTTGGGATCTTTGTCAAAGATGCTAAACCCATGTATGAGAGGGTTTATTTCTGGGCTCTTTATTCTGGTCCATTGGTCTATATGTCTGTCTTTCTGCCAGTATCCTATCAACTGCTTTGATTACTCTGTTATACTAATTTTTATTTTATTTATTTATTTTTAAAGATTTTATTTATTTATTTGACAGAGAGAGATCACAGGTAGGCAGAGAGGCAGGCAGAGAGAGAGGAGGAAGCAGGCTCCCTGCTGAGCAGAGAGCCTGATGCGGGGCTCGATCCCAGGACCCTGAGATCATGACCTGAGCTGAAGGCAGAGGCTTTAACCCACTGAGCCACCCAGGCGCCCCTGTTATACTAATTTTTAAAAAGCATTGGCTTTTTCCATGTTTTTTAAGGGTCTGACTAGGATTGCCTAGAAAACTCTATTGAAAACGTCTTCTTCAGTTCTCCACAATTTATATAACTTTTTGCATTTTTGTGTCTGGATCTCTTTCCCGGAAGTGTGAGAGAATTTTTCTTCTCTTTCCCCTTTCCTCTCAAGTATGTTTAGAACAGCTTGGGTATGTAAATCTACTTATTCAAAAGGGATGACAGATGGCGTGAATTTAGTTAGGAGTGTTTGCCTCCTCAGGTATTCCTGATCTTCAGATGGAGGTGGGAAGGCAGGGAGGAAGTTTGGGGTTGTTTAAAATGGTGTCGTCTAGAAACTCGGTGAAGAAGTTACGAGTCTGCAGTCAGATTGCCCAAGTTTGGATCTCAGCTATGCCTCGTACCTAGTTGCAGATTTTTGGGAGGTAATTTTGACTTCTCTGTTTCAGTTCTCCTTGTCTGTAAAACGAAGTTAATGTTAGAAGCTACCTCACAAGAATGTTCTGAGGGCTGAGTGACTTAAATACAGTGCCTGGCACATATTAAGTGCTGTGTAAGTGTGTGTGTTTTATTACTTAATATTAAAAAATAAAAAGTAGGACACTGGCTAAATTCTTGGGTTCTGAGATGGCCAAGCTTTCTAGTTCCATCAGAAAGAATGAACAAATGGGGCACACATTACTGCTGTCCTTAAGAATTCTTACACTTAGATGGTGTAATGGGAAATTATACATCCTTAGGTCAGTGGAGGTTTCCAAATCTTTTAGTAATTATATGGACATTGCATTTATATTAAGGGATATTACTATATTAAGGGATATTACAAATGCTGCCATATAGTTTATCATTTGTCGCCTGGCTTGTAATTAGTTCTTTTAATGTATGTATAAAGCATAGCATAAGATGAAGATTAATGTATTTGAAAAGCATAAACCATGGTAATGCTTTGATATTGGAGTGTTTCTAATATGCCATGTCTGTCAAATAAATTTTGCAACTTAGACTTTGTTTTCATGTTGCAATAAATCATCTAAAGGGTCGGAAGTTTATAAATTTAATGGTAGTGCTTTCAAATTCCATTTCTTGGTGTTTTAATTACGTTTAACTTTTATAGCTTGTGTTGCTTTATATTTGCCTTATTTCACTATTTGAAAAAATAAACACATGGAAGTTCCCATTGGAATCAAGGATTTGCTGAGATGATATATATATTATATATATCAAGTAGCAGGACTCCCTCCTTCCATCTTTTTTTTTTCAAGCTGTAAAATGAAGTTCTTTTTTTTTTTAAAGTTTAAATTCCAATGTAGTTAACATACTGTATTATATCTCAAGTGTTCTGTTATTAGGAAATTCATGCATTCAAATTTAGGATTCAAGATGTTTGTGAATGGTGAGATGATCATCTCCAGGGAAGTTAAAGCATTTTTCCGATAAAGTGTATCTAAAGTATCTTTTCTTGCAGAAAAGGAATGCAACACCTATTTTTTCCATGCCCTGAAAAAATCAGCTCACCCCCTACTCCACACAAGCGGACTATTTTTACTCTCATAGCACACATCTCTGGCATCAAGGGAGACACACCTGCGTGTAGCACCAGCCCTCTCATAATATGCATTGACTCTCAGCAGCTTCTTATCCAGCTGTAATAACATTGAGTGCTTGTCTGTTTTTTCCAAGCCATTTTGGAATGTGTAATATATTGAATATCTGCAATTAAGTGAAAGGTAAGAGTATGTGAATGTATAGGTCAAACACGTCCTACGTGGCCTTAAATAATTGGCTACTTAGTGGCTTCCCATCCATAGCTCTGCCACGGGCAGCCTAGGGCACCGAGGTTTCATGCTCCTGGATGTTTGTGTGGCTGCAACCCTAGTTATAAGTGAAGAACCAGATGGTTGTTCTTCATCTGGGCTGCCAATCTTAGATGTTCTATAAAGCTGCTCCTGTCTATAAATGTAGCACTTATATTTTCTGCACAGTATGTGCCTGTTGGCAATGTTTTTGTTTTTCTAGTTAAACAGCCACTACCTGCAGGAGGAGTCACATACCGGAGTTGGGAAGAAATAACCTCGGCTGGATCGTTTGCAATAATTTTGTAATTAAAAAAAAAAAAAATGCCGCACAGTAGATTCTGTTAGAACAAAACAGGTCTGTCTTCCAGGAAGACTCATCAACATTCAAGAGCAATTTTAAATCGGAGGGGCTTTGATTAAAGTGTTGTGCCAGCAGGAAGCAGAGCCTCTTTGTCTTGACTATGGTATTACCCTCCGCTCTGCTCAACTTTTTCTCCTAAGCTACCTTTGCCTCCAGTTGGTTCATTAGACTGATTCTAAAATTTCTCATCCAGCATTGTGGTTTTTATGAAATTCTCACAGTTAAGGGGGTTGCGGGAAAGGGGCGGATAAGCCTACCGTATTCTTTCTGTCTAAATCATGGCTATCCAAATCTAGAGTGAGAAATGTCTTTTTCATGACGAAGTGCTCTCTTTTATCATTGCATGTGCTGTCAAAACCTGGGCCACTTGCTCAGTTCCAAGGACATGGCGTGGGCCAGAATTGTGGGATAGGTGCCACAAAGCATTTTCCACTTTTGGTTCTGCTATCCATGTATCCTCTGCTGTCCGTTTTTTTTTTTAAAAAAAAGATGCTAGTAGTATTGCTCTTCATATGGCTGAATTAATGACGGAGCATAGATTCCTGTCTCTTTGATTTTTCTAATGGATTGATTGGCTCTTTGCCTGCTTGACTACATTAAGAAAAAAAAAATCCCCCTTTCAAACTGACTGTCAGAAGTATACCTATGATGGACTTTTAAAAGCTGTTTTATATTTAATAAGTGTGGGAGGTCCTTAGGAGTTTGAGGCATTCTCCCCTTACTGCCACGACTCCCTGTTTAGCAATAGAATCACATCGTCCCGTCTGCCTCTTGACGGATGAAGAGGCAACCTCCTTGGGTCTAATTTATGCCTTGCTTGGCTATTTCTAGCTGAGATAGGGATGGGCATCCTCCCACTGCTGTCTGTTTTTACCATTTGCCAGTATCAAACAGTTTTTGAGCACATGGTGATGTCTTAAAGGATATGGAGCATGTGGGGGTTGAGACGCAGTTCCCGGGTCCTCTGGAGTGGACTTTATTATGGCGAGCACCTCTGCTCCCGCAAGACCCCCTCCCCCCACTTCGGGACCATCAGGACCTACTGTCCCCCTGAACGTGCTCCCTGCACAGCCTATTCCTGCCCAGCCAATGCGGTTTTTCTTTCAGTAACTGTTTTGTCACTCATGACTCAAATATTTCATGATTGATTTTTTTTGGATGCGCATTTCCTTCCTTCCTCTTGGTTTCTATTAAAAGTACGTTGTGTCTAAAAAAGCACTGGGGGGCCCCCGGCCTCTTGGGCACCAGCCTTTCTGGGGTAGAACTGATTCATCATGCTTGTTACTGAGGATCTTTTCTTGGGTTTACGTTCCTGCGGAAGGCGTGGTATTGGTCGTTGAGAATGCTCATTCTTGTTTGTGTAGACCATGATTCGAGTCTGGATTTAACTATTCATATTGTTAGTCTTGTCAGTGCGGGCAGACGTAGAGGGCCTGTTGAGAGTACTCTTGAGCAAACATTTATTTTTTGTTTTATGTATTTATTTTTTTAATTTTGTTTTAAAAGATTTTATTTATTTATTTGACACAGAGAGAGATCACAAGTAGGCAGAGAGGCAGGCAGAGAGAGAGGGAGAGAGCAGGCTCCACGCTGAGCAGAGAGCCTGATGCGGGGCTCAATCCCAGGACCCTGAGATCATGACTTGAGCTGAAGGCAGAGGCTTTAACCCACTGAGCCACACCAGCGCCCCCAAACAGTGTATTTTTAATTTAAAGTCTCATTTTCTACTCATCCAGGTAGGGTAAGGCAGGGTAGAAATGAAGGACAATTCTATCAAAGCCTAGAGCTTTTTGTATAATTCTCTCAAGCCATAACCAATTAAAAAACAACCCTTTTTAAAATTTGAATGTAGTTGACATACAATGTTACATTAGTTTCAGATGTACAAGGTAGTGATTTCCACTTCTCTCTCTGTTATTTCTTTCTTTCTTTCTTTTTTTTTTTTTTAAAGATTTTATTTATTTATTTGACAGAGAGAGATCACAAGTAGGCAGAAAGGCAGACAGAGAGGGGGGGAATCAGGCTCACCGCTGAGCAGAAAGCCCGATGTGGACCTCGATCCCAGGACCTGAGACCATGACCTGAGCCGAAGGCAGAGGGTTTAACCCACTGAGCCACTCAGGTGCCCCGCTCTCTGTTATTTCTTAACTAATTAAACTTTAAATTATTTGAAGTGGCCTGTTTTATAGCTTATATATACACATATAGGACTGAAGTAAAAACCCAGGATCACTATTTCAGTTGGACCTTTCTTCAACTTTTTCAGAGGTGGAAAACTCCGAAGATGAATCTATAATGAAGATATTTTTCCATCATTGCTGTTGCTGTTTGCCTTAGTTTTAAAAGTTGGAGCAATTTCTTCCTGGTAGTGACTTTCCAAAGACATGTCTTAGAAAATTTTCACTAATATATTTGCTAAATATTTCTCCTTTGAAATCTATTCGTGTAGTAAGTGTTGAATTTTCTGTTGGTAGATCTCCGCCTGCTTCCATACCCCCACTCGACCCCACATAAGATGACATTTTCTTAGATACTCTAATGACCTGGGGCAAAGTTCATGATTTAAACTGAAAAAATAGGCCCAAATTATATACCATATGACTCCAACTATGTTAATTTTTCACTTATATGAGTATATATCATTTTGATGTCTTTTTCTGTTCTGTAAATGTTAATAGTAGTTACTTCTGGTTGGTAGGACTGTGAGTGAATTTAAAATTATATGTGTATTTCTAAAAATTTCCTAGATTTTCTGTAACTGTATTTCTTTTTTTTTGTAATTGTATATTTCTAATAACAAAAATCTTTTTAAAGTGTTGCTGGTGAATGTTTTTATGGGTCACTTTAGTCGAACAATATTTTCTAGATGACTGCAAAGACTTTATCATATATTTGTGTGTCTTAATTTCACAGATTAAATGATCCCTGGTAATGTTTAATCTTTAACTTGAAGTCATGACATTTAGGGGCCAATAGTAAATCTGTAATTGAACACAGCTGTGAAAACAACTTTGTGATTTAATTTGGTTTTTGTGGGATTTTTGAATAATGTTGCCTATCATTATATTAACAAAGAGTGGATGTTTTGTAAATATTTTAGTTATTTAGTGTAAACTAAAATTAAGTTTCTTAGCTTTCCTGTGAATCAGTAGTTTACATAGATTATTATACAGTTAAGATGGAAAGACCTTTTGAAAAAATGGAAGGAGATCTCAAGCTGTCTTCCTTTTCCCCAAAGATTTTTAAAATTTGTTTTTAATTACTGTTTTGTATATTTTATATTTCAGAAATGATGGAGAATCAACAGTTTCTTATGTTAATCTGATGTGAAATGCAATTACACATTTAGTGGCATAATACTTCCTGTCTTAGAAATTGGTTGAAATTAATATTGCGAGTAAAAGCGAGAGAAGAGGAAAAAGTTTAGGGGAAGATAAATGAGAAGCGAAACTTGCTTTTCAATGGGGAGGCTATAGAATTAGAGTGGCCACCAGCAGGATGAAATCCTAATTAAGTAGTTGACAAAGAATTAAACTAAAGACAAGCAGTGCTTTAAAAATAAAAACAGATGGGGTCATCTGGGTGGCTCAGTGGGTTAAAGCCTCTGCCTTCAGCTCAGGTCATGGTCTCAGGGTCCTGGGATCAAGCCCCACAATGGGCTCTCTGCTCCGCAGGGAGCCTGCTTCCCCCTCTCTCTCTGCCTGCCTCTCTGCCTACTTGTGATCTCTCTCTCTCTGTCAAATAAATAAATAAAATCTTTAAAAAAAAATAAAAGCAAATAAAAACAGATGAATATGAAGTCAGAAGGAAAATATATTTGAAAAAGCAACTGTGTAATGGATAGAGGAGAAGAAACAATGTGTTATGAAAAAAGCTTTCTTGGATTTTTCTTTTGGAGGCAAGAAACAAGAGGTATCTACGATTATGAGTAGATGTGTTAAAATAAATTTGGGTTAAAAAGAAGTATGACAGAGGGGTGCCTGGGTGAGATAGTTGGTTAAGCCTACAACTCTTGGTGTTAGCCCAGGTCATGATCTCAGGGTCATGAGACTGAGCCCCAGGTCAGGCTCTGCACTCAGCGGGGAGTCTGCTTTAAATTCTCTCCCTCTCTCTCTGGCCCTCTCCCCACTCACATGCTCACTCTTTCTCCCCCTTTCTAAAATAAAACATCTTTTTTTTTTTTTCAATTTATTTGACATAGAGAGATCACAAGTGGGCAGAGAGGCAGGCAGAGGGAGAGGGGGAAGCAGGCTCCCTGCTGAGCAGAGAGCCGGATGTGGGGCTCGATCCCAGGACCCTGAGATCATGACCTGAGCTGAAGGCAGAGGCTTTAACCCACTGAGTCACCCATGCGCCCCTTAAATAAATGAATCTTAAAAAAAAAAAAGTATGGCATAAATAAATAGAGAATGCGTACTTTATTAAAAATGAGTAAGCAGTTTACCAAAGACGTTTGGATTGTGGCATACTGAATACCAGTTTGTATTTAGTAATGTTTCTGTGAAGATGTTTACCAGAGAAAAGGACGCATAAAATAGATGTGAATTTCTGAAGAACATTTTTCAGATTTTGAAAGAAAGTTCCTGTATAAATTCCCCTTTATGTCATCTAGGAACTGACTCCTTAATCTCTGTATCTTGACAGATTTAATCTCTGAAAAATTTGAAAGGTGAGTTGAGTGGAATATTTCCTAAGGGACTTTGAAGTTCTTTTTCCACTGGGCATACATTTTGCCTTGCATTATATAAAAACAGAATTGTATATCTCAAATCAAAGGTTTGTTCATTCTTATTTATGTATGGTTTTCATATGGAAACATGTGTGTTCTACTCTTGGTCATTTTTTATCCATGTAATGAGAAGTAAGGATAACACTGGAAACTCAACCTTTATATTATATCTTGATTTGATCCTTCATTTGTGAAATCCATTTGTCGAGGTACTGTGTTAACCAGTTTTGCACTTATTTATCACATCGATCAACAAAATAAAACATGATATTCCTAAGCTAACAAACAATATTCTTTGCCAACCTTTGCTCTTCATAGGCTTACTTTTGTTTAATATGAAGCATTTCCAAAAATAAACAGAATCAACTGACTTTTGAGTTTTCCTTCTTTTTCTCTGTAATGGAGGTGGTAAGAAAACCCCTAGATAGATGGATAAAAGAGCAGGCCCCCAAAAGAAGAGGAATCAGAGACTTGAAAAGAAAATCCTCGGTTTGAATAATTAGCCTGGGTGATAGGAAATTAGATTTTCCATCTGGGAATCTTTTTTTTTTTTCTAAAGATTTTCCATCTGGGAATCTTTTTTTTTTTTTTTTTTTTTTAAAGATTTTTTTAATTTGACAGAGAGATCACAAGTAGGCAGAGAGGCAGGCAGAGAGAGAGGGGGAAGCAGGCTCCCCGCTGAGCAGAGAGCCTGATGCGGGGCTTGATCCCAGGACCCTGAGATCATGACCTGAGCTGAAGATAGAGGCTTTAACCTACTGAGCCACCCAGGCGCCCCTCCATCTTGGAATCTTGACGGTCATTTTCCATGCCTTAGCAGTGGTCCTCCATATAAAAATAAAAAAAAGATAAAATTGTGAAACAGTAAGCATGATTCTGAAATGATCTCTCAATATAGTATGAATATTTTCACAAGCTGTTTCTTCTAAGCAAGCATTGCTTGGTATATTGAAACAGCGCCGATCAAATGAATGCATGGTTCCTTGTAATGAAATGAGGCATGTATTTTGTACTGTTTCTTGGTTAGCCTTCCTGCTCACGTACTCTGGTTGGGTTGCAGGAGTTAATAGAAGTAAGATTTTTAGAACTTATCTTATCAACATATTTCAAATTAAATGATGAACATGATTATTAAAGGGATCGTTTCTCCCTAAGAAGGAAAATTAGTTGTGTTAAATTGGTTATAATAATAAATAAAACCCCCCTCCCTGTGTAATTAAGGTATTTATCCATTTTAACTTTTCAGTTACAGATGCTAGTTTCTCAACTCAACTCACATTTGAATCACTCGAGTTTAAGAAACAAACAAGAAAGATATCCCAGACCTGGGCTGCACACGCAGATTCTGATTTTAGGGGTCCTGGGTGGGGCCCTAATATCAGGAGCTGTAAAATGTTCCCAGGTGATTTAATGTTTAGCTGGAGTTGATAATCAGGAGCCAGATGTTTACTACTAATGGACGTCTGTAGTATGACATGGGCAGTCTGATTTTTCTGGAGATTGGACTTGGGTGCACCCTGAACTTCATGACAGTACAGGTTGAATTTCCTGCACTACTTTTCGACACTTGGAGCTTTAAAATATTAACTGATGAGTAATTTAAACAGTCCTGCAGCAAGCTGCTGGAGTGGGCTGAATGGTGGCCCACAGACAGGTCCATGTCCTAATCCCTAGAATCTGTAAATGTTACCTGTTTGGAAAGTGAGAAGTAGTTTGCCCATATGATTAAGTTATGAGGCTTAGAGGAGGAGATGATCCTGGATTATCTGTGTCCTGAGATTTCTCTGCATACCATCAGAAGTATCCTTGTGAGGGAAAAGAGAGCGGGATTCCAGAGACAGAAGACAGTGAAGGTGGAGGATTGGTTTGGAGTGATGTGGCCACAAGGCAAGGAATACGTGTAGCTACCCAATGCACAAGAGGCAAGGAGCGGATAGATTCCTCCGTAAAGCCTCTGGAGGGAGCACAGCCCTGCTAACACCTTCATTTCTGCCCCATGAAACTAATTTTTGGACTTCTGTTCTCCAAAATGTGAGGGAATCAATTCCTGTTGTTCTACATCACCAAGTTTCTGGTACGTTGTTACAGCAGCCCTCGGAAACTAATGTAACTGCTTTTCAGCTAACAGTTGGATTTTGGTGGCACGTTTTCCTGTCTGTACAGAAATATGTAATAGCGTCATAGATTAACTACTTTATTGTATTATCCCATTTTATAAAAATAAGTTGAAAGCACAGAAAAGTGCTATGTATGTGTGTGAGTGTACATGTGTATGCATTTGTACACACGTTTGGTGATGTAGCCTATAATCTTAATGTGATTGAGACAGAGATGGAAATCATTAGGATGGTCTTTAACCTCAATTAGATGCTCATTACATTTAAGCTGTGTTTAATGATGAAGCAGAAAGAAAGAAAAGAGAGAAAAAGAGAAGGAAAAGAAAGAAGCCACAACCACAGTTAATGAACATGTACTGAATGCTGGAACTATTTTGTTGAAGATTGTTTCTAAAAATGCAAGAGATAATTAGGGATTTTAATAAACTTCTATTGCACTGGGAATAGATCAGGTCTTATAACACTTCCTGAGCTGCTTTGATTCTGCTTTTCTCATTTCTGAAATCAGGATGTCTTACCATAAATGTGTTCGTTTCCTAGCTTTTCCCCTCACCCAAAGATACGGCAGCATTGATACTTTCAAAATGTGGCATCAGAGCAGCTTTGTTGTTTGACTTTTCAGATTTGCCCCTTGCATTTTCAACAGAGCACATTTTCTGAAATGCCTTTTGTCAGAAGTCATGTAGTACCTGTATGAAGTTGCGTCAACTTAATGACCGTTTTTGGATTTAGTTCCTGGGAGCTACCATAGTAGAAACTAAATTTTATAATAATGGTGCTTGTTGAGATCTCGAATCTTTGGTAGAACAATCATAGGCTTTAGACATAGGCAGACCTTGATTCTTAGTCTCGTTCGGTTGCTCTTTAGCTATGGTATTTGGCAAGCTGTTTGACTTCTTCATTGGTAAATGGGGGATAATACCCATATTGAAGACTTGGGGTGATTAAACAAGGTAATGTATTTAAAGCATTAAAAAAGGCATGTCAAAAACTCCGTAGCTCACCTTTATCTGCCTTTATATTTATCCAACCTATATGGTGCCCAGTAAAGACTTGAGCTTTAGGAAAAACTATGTTCACGAACGAAAAAGGCTCATTCTGACTTGAATTTTGCTGCTCCTGGCTCTCTATTCTCCTGTTGTGATTCTCCATCTTGTTCCATTTATGTCAATTAATTTCTTCATGGCCCACCTCAGAGTCTCCCTTTTCCTTGTGTCCTCCTCTGTCCATCACAGCTTTAGATTGCTCCTTCCTTGTACACTTGTAGGCTGGTGACAGAATCTTAACCTTTGACTTTACCCTGTCCGGGGTTTTTTATGTGTGTGGATCATGTTTGTTCAAAGCTTCCTCCTAAGCACTTAGATCCATAATATATAAAGGACTTGGCCAAATCAATATGGAATAGTCAACCAGTAGAAACAGTGGATAAGAGAATTTGACACTTGACTTCATAAAAGTGTCCGGTATGTACCATAAACAAGTGGAAAGTTGCCTGACCTCATTTGTTCTTAGAGGCAACTTAAACCATTGTCTGATTCTTCCACACACCCACCACATTGGCTAAGATTAAGAAAGACAAAGTGTTGATGGGAATGTAGAACACTTGAAACTCTCATATTGTGCTAGTGGGAATGTAAATTGGTCCAACCATTTTGGAAAATTGCCAGTAAAGTTAAACTTAAGACACACCTGATGACCCGGCTGTCCTACTCCTGAGAGTGTGAGTATGTATGTGTGAACACATGGACAAGACATACAAGAATATTCATAGCAGAACTACTCGAAATAGCCTAAAGTGTCCATCAGTAGTAGAATGGATAAATATGTCCTAGAATGTTCCTACTGTGGAATGATGTATTCTATACATTAGTGAGAATCAACTAACTACTCTTACATTCAACAACGTGAAAAAATCTCACAAATATAACGGTAGCTTAAGAAGCGAGACACAGAAGGGTGTGTATTCTATGGTTCAGTGAATATAAAGTTCAAAAAAAGAATCGTGTTGCCCTTTGGGGTGCGTCCAGTTTGAAGGAGCAGAGACCTGGTAGGGAACGGCAGGGCAGGTTCTGAGAAGCTCACAGTGTTCTGTCTTGAATTGGGTGGTGGTTACTCTGGTTTGTTGATTTAATGCAAGTTCTTTAAGCTCTGTATTTAGGATTTGTTACGCTTTTCTGTATGTATGTACATTAAAATTTAATAAGTTTACAAAAAGTTCATCATTGACAGAGTGCTTAGACAGCTTATGGTTGCCTAATTGCCTGGTAAACATTTGTTGGTTTTACTTGATTTTTACATTTCCAGTACTTTATGAAATTTTTTTACATGAAATGTTATGGTGCTCTCTGATCTTAAAACACACATACCTTCTGCACAGCAACCTTCCCGCCTACCTGGTCAACATCCAAGCCTTTCTTTGCTGTGGCCAAAATTACAGAAAATATTGCTTATTTGGTCTTAGTACAAATATCCTTGCCATGATTTTTAATAAATGCCTTCAAAGAATGTCACAACATGTAAATTTAGAGGGTCAGACTTCAGGCTAAACTACTGTGGGTCTTGTGAGACCAGTTATGAGTAATAGTTTGATGAAAGGTATTAAAAGCCTGGACTGACACATTAAAAGAGCTAAAAAAAAAAAAAAATCTTACAGCAAGGAGGTTGTATCCCAAACCTATTAAATGGAGAAGCATGTGTGCCCAGTGACCTTGGGATTGACTAGACCTGCATTTGAGGGTTGACGGGAATGGTTTACAGATGAATGAAATAAGAAGCATGTGTAGTGGGGATACTGTTACATTTGATAGGAGGAATGAAAACAAGAGCTTTAAATTTCATTTAAAACCTCGGTACTTAAAAAAAAAAACCAAAACCCTAAGAATCGAATTTGTCTTTCTGTTAGCAGAACTCATAAATGTTAAGGAGCTAGGTACTTTTCTCGCTGCTTCTTTTTGTCTCGTCTTTCTTCTTTAGTTCCTTACTTTCTTGTTAATGTCCTCTCCCCTTTCTCCCCTCTCCTTCCTCTGCTATCCCTCCTCTTTCTCTTTTCCCTCCTCCTCCCTGGCTGGTAGGTGGCCTTCCAGATTGTGGAAGATGGCCTTGGCTCCCCCTTGTAGCCTGAGGGGGGTCCTTTCCCAGGGTCTATCGTTTGTTTTCTTCCTCTTGGAAGGAAAAGTTTTAACTTCTTGTCTCCCTTTGGGAATGCTTTAAAAAAAAAAAAAGAAAATAAGCAGGGATGGAGAGGCTTTGGAGTTGGGAAACCTTCAGTGAAAAGGAGTGGCTGGCAGGACCTCATTCAGCATTCTGCTGGACACGTATGAATGGCAAGGGAAGCTAGAATGAGTGGTAATCCCACCTGAGACCCCTGGTAAAACGTGGTGGGTCATTCATGATAGCTATTCTGCGCCAGAGGCATTTCCTTTAATATTTTTATTGAAGAATGTTGTTTCTAGTTAGTCACAGTAATTCTGTTCCACTACTTTAAAAAAGTATGAAAGATAATTTTTATTTTGCATGGTACATTTTGTCTGGCAGAAATATTCATTGTACTATGAATATCTTTGTGTTTTTCATTGTACAAATATTCATTGTACTATGGAGCCGTTTTCATGGAGATTGTCATAAGAATGAGGATAAGGATAATATTAATTCTGTGTCAATACAAATAGCGACACAGTATTTATTTTTATTTTTGTTTTCTTCCTTATTCTTATGCTATACTGCAGAATTATTATTTCCCTCCAGAAGCACATACTGGGCATGAGCTTCCCTGAATATTTGAAATAAGAGGGAATAAATGTCACATGTGACCTCAAAATTTAATATCAGAAAAACAGAGTTGCCTTAGAGTATTAAAAAAAGAAAGCATTAGGAGGCAATAATTTTATCTTCTAAGGAGTAATTACTTTACTATTGTGGTCCAGAATGGTTATATCAATATTTTGGAGAGGAAAATCTTGTTTTGAAATGTGCCATTGCTTTCTTTTACATAATGTTAAAGCTTTAATGTTCAATGTATCTATTCCTAAGTATAATACAGAGTTGTTTTAATTTTTTAAATTACTGTTTCCTTTGGTGGCTTTTAAAGCTGAAAGAGATGACTTAGCAGGTCTTATGTGAACTGTGAATTAACAAGAGGTTTCCGTATGGAATGTGTTCCTCTATTTCGTTGATACTTAAAAAAAACATTGACAGGGGAGCCTGGGTGGCTCAGTGGGTTAAGCCACTGCCTTTCACTCAGGTCTTGATCTCAGGGTCCTGGGATCGAGCCCCACTTTGGGTTCCCTGCTCGGTGGGGAGTCTGCTTCTCCCTCTCCCTCTGCCCTTTACCCCTGCTCGTGTACTCTCTCACTCTCTCTTGTTCTGTTCTCTCTCCCTCAAATAAATAAATAATCTTAAAAAAAAACAACAAAAAAAAATTTACAGTTTAGTGGTGATGTTAGGAGGGTCTTTGTAAAAAAGTTTTTTTGTATTAAAATATGATTCTGGGTTCTAAAAATAACTGTTTTATATCTTTATATTTGGTTTTGTGAAGAAACCTCCCACGGTATGATTTCAAAGTATTAAAAAACAGGGACAATCAGAATTATACTTTTTTGCTTTTAGTATCAAACGACATCTTCCTTTAGTTCCTATACAGTTCTTCTAGTTCATTTTTTCCTCCTTATAGCTCTTCTTTTAGATTGTGTTTACCTGTAACAAGCCGCATTGGCTAAAAAGGAGCAAGAATATTATAGCTATTTTTTCAGCAATTAATAAATCCTAGCTGGTTTTAATTGTTTATGGCATCATGAACAATAAAGGATTTTTCTTCATTAAATCAGGGTTTAATATTGATTTTTTTAAAAAAAGATTTTATTTATTTATTTGACACAGAGAGAGATCACAAGTAGGCAGAGAGGCAGGCAGAGAGGAGGGGGGGAAGCAGGCTCCTTACTGAGCAGAGAGCCTGCCGTGGGGCTCGATCCCAGGACCCTGAGATTATGACCTGAGATCATGACCTGAGCCAAGGCAGAGGCGGTCCACCCAGGCGGTGCTCCTTAATACTGTTGTAAAGAACAGAAAGCCCAGAGTCGTCTTTTCCATACATTACTTGAGAAGACATTTTCCTACTTTTTTTCTTTTTGCTCTGAGCATCCACATTTAAAATTCTTTGGCAGTTTAAGCCTTTCTTTTATGGTAGAGTTATCGTAATTGTGGCATTGAACCAAAAGTCTTGATAGAGATTTGGATTTGAGGTACAATTAAATTAGTCCTTCCTCTGTCATCTTGGGAGTTTTGAACTCACTTCACATGTATTGTCTCACATACACACACACACACACACACACACACACACACAACCCTCCTGCATCTCTGGCTTGTTGCAACAATATTGTGTGTGGCTGTGGGCCATCATTCTCTCTTAAAGTTGTCATTTCCAAATCTGCCTTTGATTCTCCTGCCCTGTGTCTTTGGGACGTTATCCCCTTTCTCAGAATATTCTTTCTTCATTATGGTTGGTTAACTACTGCTCCTCACTGCAGACTCAGTTCAGCTATTAGCTTCTCAAGGAAGTCATCTCTATTGCCTACCAGGCAGGCAGTCATCCCTTCTTTCTGTATGCCCAACCCTTGTGTGTTTTGTTGTATTCCTTACATTAATGTCTGATTGTTTTCTTGTGTTAGTCTTCACAGACTTCTCCATTGATATGGTTTCCTATTTTACTAGGAGTTTTGTTGCATGCGACAAATTGGAATTCACAGCATTAGGATGGGACTTGATGGTACAAAGTATGCTCAAAATAAGTACTTTTTGCTTGATAGATTGATGGGATTTGTGAGCCAAATATGTGAACGTAGCCCAGCTTATTCCATTTGAGACTTAAAGATATTCTGTGAGTTTAATCATGTGTATCATGAGAGAGATATGTGTATATGAAACACACACACACACACACACACATACACACACATTTCAGATGGTCAAGTGGCCTATCAAGTCAAGAGGCATCATTTCTATAACTGAAAGTGATAAGACAAAGTTTTTATCTGGAATAAATTTAGGTTTACAGAAAAGTTGCAGAAATAGTACGGAGAGTTCCTATGTACCTCTCACTGTTTACTTAGTTGTTAAAGTCTTGCATTACCCCGGTATTTTAGTAAAAATTAAACAAATATTGACACATCACTATCAACGAAACTCTAGACTTTATTCAGATTTCTTTAGTTTTTCCCACTAATACCCTTTCTGTGTTTCAGATCAAGTCTATGTACCACATTGCATTTAGAAAAGTTTGTAATTTCGGTAATCTAAATTTCTTCTGGTTAATTAGTATTTCTAACATTTTTCCTTCTTTGGTTTTTTTTTTAAAAAAATGCCATTTTTCCCTTTGTTTTACATGAAAAAAGATTGACCTTATTGTTAACTAACTGGATGATTAGTTAATTTAAAAAGTATTACAGGGTCATCAAAATCAAAATAGCCCCTTACCCTTCTAAATTCAAAGTAGTAGTGCATTTTAACCTTTATTCAGAATTGTTAGCTTCCTTTAGTCTATGAATTTAGTGTATTTTTCTTTTTTAAAATATATTTTTTCTTTTTTAATCCTGTCCTATCTTTTTTTTTTTAAAAGGGAGGAAATGCTGGTCTTTTTTTTTTTTTTTTTTAAAGTATTTGACAGAAAGGAGAGAGATCACAAGCAGGCAGAGAGGAAGGCAGAGAGAGAGGGGGAAGCAGGCTCCCTGCTGAGCAGAGAGCCCGATGCGGGGCTCGATCCCAGGACCCTGAGATCATGACCTGAGCTGAAGGCAGAGGCTTTAACCCACTGAGCCACCCAGGTGCCCCTAATCCTGTCCTATCTTTATGTCCTATACAATCTTATAATTTTCTTCATAATTATATTAGAGTTTTCATCAGGTTTGGATCTGGTATTTTTTTTTGGTTGCTGGTGTGATTGAGATCTTTTTTTTTTTCCCTGTCATATTTTTAAAAACTTTTATTGTGAGATAATTTTTAAAAAAGATTTTATTTATTTATTTGACAAAGAGAGAGGGAACACAAGCAGGGGGAGTGGGAGAGGAAGAAGCAGGCTTCCCACTGAGTGGGGAGCCTGATGTGGGGCTCGATCTCAGGACCCTGGGATCATGACCTGAGCCAAAGGCAGACACTTAATGACTGAGCCACCCAGGCGCCCCTATTGTGAGATAATTTTATGAAGATCTGCAGAAATAGGAAAAGAAGCACTGGCCAGGTATTTTGTAGACTGTACCTCAGTTTGGGGTTTGTCTCATGATCAGAGATGACCTACTTGATGAACCCTTCTCAGTTCCTCATATCAGGGAGTGCCTGATGTCATCATGTAATATTGGGTAGTAACATGGTTCCTTGGTTAAGATGCTCTCTGCTAGGATTCTCTACTATAAAGTTTCTGTTTTTCTCTATGATATTGTTGGAGAGATACTTTGAGATTGCATATTTGGTTTCTGCTTAAACTTCTGCACACTTTGCCCATAGCAGTTAACCACTATGGTGTTCTAATGGTGATTCTCTGTTTCCCTTATTCTTTCTTTCTTACTTACGTACTTATTTATTTATTTATTTACTTACTTATTTGTTTATTTAATGTTTAAAAATTAAAAAAAAAGATTTATTTATTGTAGAGAGAGCGAGTGAGCACGAGCGGGAGTTTCAGAGGGAGAGGGAGAGAGAGAATCTCAAGCAGACTCCCCACTGAGTGCAGAGCCGGACTCAGTGCTCTATCTCATGACCGTGAAATCCCGACCTGAGCCGAAACCAAGAACTGGATGCTTAATCGACTGAGCCACACAGGCGCCCCTCCTTTATTCTCATTTTTTAAATTGGAATTCTTCTATAAAGCAAAGTTTTCCTTGTCCCTGTTTATTCATATAGTTACTTATTTATGTCCGTATCCTACATGGATGTTCTTTGGCTTATACTGTTGCCATATATTTTGTTATTCAGCTTGTTCCAGCTTTGTCCACTGGAATTCTGCAGGTTGCCTTCTGTGCCTTTTGATGTGTATCCATTTTTTTTCTCCCTTGCTGCTTTATTTTGTGACCCCATGAGATTGTCCAAGTGCATCTCATATGTTCACTGCTGCAGCCCTGGATTCAACCAATTTCCCAAAGAGCCCTTGTTTCTTTTGTTGGGAAATAGCATTTAGAAACCAAGCTCTAGGGCGCCTGGGTGGCTCAGTGGGTTAAAGCCTCTGCCTTCAGCTCAGGTCATGATCTCAGGGTCCTGGGATCAAGCCCCACATTGGGCTCTCTGCTCAGCGGGAAGCCTGTTTCCCCTTCTCTCTCTCTGCCTGCCTCTCTGCCTACTTGTGGTATCTCTCTCTCTGTCAAATAAATAAATAAAACCTTAAAAAAAAAAAAAAAAACCAAGCTCTAGGTGCTTCTTGTGATCATTGCTACTGGGGCCCCTGCTTCTAGTCCCCTGTGGGGAACAGAGCTATGATGTAAGTGTGTGAGACTCTTTTTGGTTGCTGTTTTTATAGCCCTCTACAGTAGGCAGTAACTATTGGCCTATTTTTTTTTTTTTAAATCCCAATAGAGAGTTTTTCTCCTATTCTGTGTCACTAAGGAAATTGTCCAAAATTCTAATGGCATTATAATACCTACTGAGCATTGCATATGCAGCAGACAATGGGCTCTTTAAGGTCTAAAAAATATCTATAGTAGCACATGAACAGTAAATAAATGTTTATTAACAAATTGAATTAGACTAGTCTAAAAAATACAAATGCTATGTAAATATAGCTATTTCTTATAGCTAATTAATAAAGTACAGCACGTGTCTTTAAAGTGGATAATAATTTCCAGCATATTACTGAAAATTTAGTAGGTACTTAAAAATACGTGGGTCGAATTTATTACAACACATTTTCAATTATCTCATGATATTGTAAAAATAATATACTTTCCCTGGGAAAGATTTTACCTTTTAGCCTGCCTGTCAAACCTGCTACAAAGATTTTTGGAAACAGAGTTCAGGTGAAATCTGTTACCAATTCAAGATTCCCACATAATCTTTCTACATTATTGCAACTACTTGGTGCCCTGGTAGGAGGAACACATTGTTTTTTGGTTCAAGTGTATCTGGAAATGATTCTACACACTCTGTAGGCAATAGAGCATTATAATAGATTCTGGCAAAAAAGAAATAGATGTTTCTGCTCAGCCTAGCAAATAAACTTTTATAGTAGTATGTGCCTTTTGGCATGACAATTATTTAATAAAATAACATTCCAGAGACACAGAAAGTGAAGAATAACAGAGGGGACCTGACAGGTAATGAAAGTTTTGGAAGTAAGCCAAGGAATGAGAACAGTAAGACTGTTGAAGCTCTCTGATTAACTGTAATTTAAAGTATTTGGGTGTGTATATACAGAGATTTTTAAGCTTCTCTCTCTCTCTCTCTCTCTCTCTCTTTGGTCAGGCTACCCATCAGATTGGGCTAAGGATGATTTAAAAAAACATTGCTGTCTTTTGTGCTGATTGTGATTAGAAGAGCTATTTATGTAAACATTGGTTTCTAAGCTTTTGTGATGGAACTACACTTTCCTTCATATGGATCACAGGTGGAGTTTGGTGAAGGCTTGGAGGAATCAGGAGATAATATTTGAGGCAGGTCTAGTGTTTACCATGGTGAAGACCTGGGAGCGGATCTAGGTTTATGACGAATATCTTTTGGATCGCTCTCTCTTACTGGCTTTGCCTCATTCATTCATTCATTCATTCATTCATTCATTCATTCATCCATCCATCCATCCATCCATCCATGCATGCATGCATTCATTCATTCATTCATTCATTCATTCATTCATTCATTCATTTTCTGGAATGTTCATCTGCTCATTTGTCTTCAGACATACTCCCAACCACAAAACCTTCATTTTGGGGGTTCTGTGCATGAGCTTCCGGGTGGGAGTGGGTGGGGCACAAGCCCCTTGAAACAGCATGGAACTTTTTATATGTGTGAGAACTTTTTTTTGCACATGTATTTTTTGGGGGTGGATAGTTTTGAGGTTTCATCAGGGTTGCTAAAATGGTTCAGAACCACAGCAATCCCCGTGGTTACGGAGACTCAAGTGTAAGTAGGGCCATCAAACTGAATTCTTTGTCAGTGGCATTATGACTCGAAGCCCCAGATGCAGGGACTAGTTCCCTAGAGGGGTAATGCCATACTCTCTCTAGAGTTTTCCCTCTTTTGGGGTTGGGAAGGGAAGGGGGCAGGCAGGCACAGGACAGTCTTGTCCACTACTATGCTGCAGCAATTCTTGTTTTCCCTCCCCTATTCAGGGGAGCTTGTGTCTGTAGCCCCTTGTATATTGCACACTAGTCAGTCTATAAAGATTTTAGACTTGGTGAGTCACGCTATGCTAAGTTGCCACAACAAAGAGACCTAAGAATATAGTGACTTCCATAACAAAGATACTTTGCTCATTTATGCCAGTCCTGATAGATATCCAGGTTGGGGGAATCTGTGTTTACTCCGAGCTCCTGATTCCTTCCAAGTCTCTTTGCCCCCATCTGTACACATTGTCATTTGCATGACTGAAGCCTTGTGGCCACTAGGTCTAGGTTTTGGGGGGGGGTGCGGGGGGGACAGAAAGAGAAGCAGATCTGATGTTTAACGTCTAAGATATCCAAAGTCATGTATCACTTCTCACACTCTTGGTAGGAAGTCTTCATACAACCACTCTCCTGTTTTGTGATGGAGACTACACTACTGTGTAGCGTGGAAGCAGGAACAGATTTTTGGTGGAGAGCTCTGAGTCTCTGCCATATTCTGCCTGGTTTTCTCCAACTGGTTTACACATTTGTTGAAGTCAGGGCCCAACTTGCCGTCTTATGTATATAGTATCTTAATATGGTGTCTTTTATGTGGTAGATGTTAGATCATCTGTGTTTGCTGAATTGTCTTATACGGTAGAGTGTGTGTATGTATGTATTTAAGTAAAGTCCTTTTACAGCTGGTGATGCAAAAAGGGAAGTGCCATAAACAGCAGGAGTTGTAGCCAAAAGACAGGTTCTGCACACTACATGCTTAAAAAGGAGAAGGATTTGGTCACGTATCGCACTCTGTGGCAGTGAAGTTCAAAGCCGTTTTGGTGATGGTCACAGCTATTTTAGTAACCTCAGTTACCAACTTGGAGGAACGAAGTTTCTTGACAACAAAATCAGTTGCATTAAAGAAACAAAAATAACAAGTGAACTTTCCTCGTTGATGATGTTACATGTTATGCTCTTGAAACAGCGTTATTACTGTTAAACTTTGCAGGTGTGTGGGATAAAAGCACTTGTACGTGTACATGCTATTTTTATGTGGATATTTACATGGATCGTCTGAGGCAGTGGTTCTGAAACTTCAGTGGGTATCAGAAGCAGAACAAGCTGGAGAGCTTGTTAAAACATGATCCGGACTCTCCCCCCAACCCCCCCTCGCCCCCAAGTTTCTGATTCATTCGTTTGCTTGGGAGGCCTGAGAATTTGCATTTCCAGCAAGTTCCCAGGTGGGGTTGGTGCTGCTAGTCTTGAGGGCACAATTTGAGAACTATTGGTTTAAGGTCAGGGGCACATACCAACCTATCAAAATGGGCAAGTATCTGTTATTACCAATTCATGCTGGTATGCTGTTGCCACGTAAAGCTTCTAGGAAAAATCTATTATGGAATGAAAACATGTATGTTAATGGAAGTTGAGATCAGCCACCAGACAGTGAGACCTCTATTATTCCCCAATCCCTAAAATTATACCATTGTAGTCTTTCTTGGAGGCAGATCAAGAATGAATGTTTTTGTAGTATTTATTGAAGGCATACTTTTGAAAGCTTGCTCTTGAAGTCTAGTGTAAGAAAGGATATATGGAGGTGTGTGTCTCATCATTGGTTCAGACTTGGAAGGTTTTTTTCCTCCAGCAAGGTCAGCTATTGGCCTTTCTGAGCCAGGGAAAGAAGATGGGTTTCTCCTGCTTTACAACTCTGAGGTGGTAGCGGAATTCTGAGGCTGCCCTCACCAACCCAGAGAAAAGTACATTGTACTTGAAAAGTACAATGATGGATGATTTATGTCTGTTGTCCCTACTTTTGCCATCCTTTGCCCTCAACCTGCCTCTTTTAACCTTTGCCCCTCCTTTGAGGGTGTGTGGGTGTGTATGTACCTAAACATCTTGGGTATCATTATGTCTATAAATGATGTGTTTAATGATGTTTTACAGCTTAACCCCTTTTCTACTTCTGGCAATAGTTTGGGACAAGGAATAGAGAGATAGTGTTTTGTAAGGCATCCAGCATAGAACTCATTATATTATATTTTCCTGGTAGATTTATTTTTTTCCTATTTGAAAAAGAAATATGGCAGTATTGCTTCATTTATTTTTTTTATTACATATATGCCTATATTCTTTCCAGTGCTGGGTGTGCTCAATTTCATTTGATCTTACCTATTTTTTCTTGAAGCTTTTTTTAATTATAAAAGTAACACATTTAATTTGTATTAATATAAAAATTATATATTATTAATATAGAAATATATTTATTATTAATAAATTAACATATAATTATAATTTATAGTAATTTTATATTTATATTCATATTAACTAATTATATAATGAGTTAGTATATTAATATGAAGTTGAATAATAAATTAATAATATATTATTTATATATTATAAATTATATAATTATATTATTCACATTATATGAATAATTATATGTTATAATTATTGTTATAGTTATTATTATATATATAAATTCATTATTTATATATTATTCACCCCAGAAATCAAAATCAAAACATCTCTATATACACATGTGCACATAAACACTCATAGCTCCTCTATTATCAGCTTTATTGTGGTGACCAGAATTCACATTATAATTTGTTTCTTCCACATCTTTCTCATATGATCATATGGTCTCATATGGTCATATAGACACATTTAAAAAATTTTTTAAATGAATATATTACAAAGCTAGATTAATACCATTTACATGATTCTCTAACTTGAATTTTTTTTTTTTTTTCCTAACTTGAATTTTTTAGTTAAACATGTCTTGGACATATTTCAAGATCAGTAGATGGAGAGAATCCTAATTCCTAATTTTTTTTTTTATGAGTATAGTTGACATACAATGTCACATTAGTTTCGGGTGTACAACATAGTTCTTCAGCATCTCTCTACTTTATGCTGTGCTCACCACAAGAGTAGCTATCATCTGTCACAATACAACACTATTAGGGTATCAATGACTGGTATTCCCTATGCTCTGCCTTTTATCCCCATGACTTACTCATTTCATGAGTCAAGTCCTGTGTCTCCCATTCCCTTTCACCCATTTTACCTAAACCACACTCCCATCTCCTCTGGCAACCATGTTTTTCTCTATATTTACGTGTCTGCTTCTGCTTTTTTTTAAAAAAAAATTATTATTTTTTTGATATTCCACATATGAGCAGGGAAATCATTTGGTATTTTTGTCTTTTTCAATTTGACTTATTTCACTTAGCACAATACCCTGGAGGTCCATCCATGTTGTCACAAATGGCACAATCTCATCCTTTTTTTTAAGGCTGTGCAATATTCCATTGTATGCATGCACACACACACATGCACCCCACATCTTCATTATTCATTCCTTTGTTAATGAACACTTAAAAAATCATACATAATGGCAACAACTTGACAGCTTTACCTCTAAAATTAGCAAAAAGATAAGAATGTCCACTCTTGCCACTTTTATTCAAAACAGTACTAGAAGTTCTGACCACAGTAATCAGACAAGAAAAAGAAATAAGAGGCACCCATGTCAGTAAAGAAGATGATAAACTGTCACTATTTGCAGTGACATATACATATATGTGTATATATACATAGAATATGTATATATTCTGTGCAGTGACATCTATGTGCAGTGACATATACATAGAAAATCCTAAAGACTCCACCAAAAAACGACAAGAATACAAGAATTTAAAAAGTTGCAGGATGCAAAATTAATACCCAAAAACCAGTAGCATTTTTATACATTAATGACAAAGTAGCTGAGGTGAAATTTAAAAAAATAATACCATTTACAATTGCACCAAAAAGAATAAAACACGTAGAAATAAACTTAGCCCAGAGGTGAAAGACCTGTACTCTGAGAACTATAAAACACCGATGGGAGAAACTGAAGATGACATAAACAAATACAAAGATATTCCATACTTGTGGACTAGAAGAATATGGTTAAAACATCCATACTACCCAAAGCAATCTATAGTCAATGCAATCCCTATCAAAATACCAACAACAACAACAACAACAACAAAAATACCAACAACATTTTTCACAGAACTAGAACAAATGATATTAAAATTTGTATGGAACGACAAAAGACCCTGAATAACCAAAGCAATCTTGGGAAAAAATAAAAAGAAAAAAATGGAAATATCACAATCCCAGATTTCATGATATACCACAAAGCTGCAGTAATCAAAACAGTATGGCACTGGCACAAAAATAGAAACATAGGTCAATGGAATAAAATAGAAAGCTCAGAAATAAACCCATACTTATATGGTTAATTCATATGTGAGAAAGAAGATGAGACTATAAAATGGGGAAGACTGTCTTCCCCATTTAATAAATGGTGGGAAAACTAGACAGTAACATGTCTAAGAATGAAATGACCAAAATAAACTCAAAATGGATTAAAGACCTAACTGTAAGACCTAAAACCACAAAAGCTTTAGAAGAAAGCACAGGCAATAATTTCTCTGACATCAGCTGCAGCAACATTCTTCTAGCTATGTCTCCTCAAGGAAGGGAAACAAAAGCAAAAATAAACTATTGGGACTGCATCAAAATAAAAAGCTTTTGCACACCAAAGGAAACCATCAACAAAACGAAAAGGGAACCTACTGAATGGGAGAAGATATTTGCAGATGATATATCCAATAAGGGATCAACATCCAAAATATATAAAACTTGGCACCAAAAAAGGAGGAGGAGGAGGGGAAGGGATGAGCATAGGGGGAGGGGAAGGAGGAGAAAAAATGGGCAGAGAACATGAACGGACATTTCTCCAAAGAAAACATACAGATGGCCAAAAGACACATGAAAAGATGCTCAATGTCACTAACCATCAGGGAAATGCAAATCAAAACCACAATGATAACCTTACACCTGTCAGAATATGTACAATCAGGAAGGCAAGAAATAACAAGTGTGGTCAAGAATGTAGAGAAAGGGAGCCCTTGTACATTGTTGGTGGGAATGTAAATGGATGCTGCCACTGTGGAAAACAATGTGGAGATTCTTCAGAAAATGAAAAACAGAAACATCATATATGATCTAATAAGTTCACTACTATTTACCCAAAGAAAATGAAAACACTAATTAAAAAAAAATACGAATCCTTTTGTTTATTGCAGCATTATTTACAATAGCCGAGATACAAGTGCAATTGTAAATTGAATTATTTTTTAAATTTCACCTCTGCTACTTTGTCATTAATGTATAAAAATGCTACTGGTTTCTGGGTATTAATTTTGCATCCTGCAATTTTTTAAAAAATTTAACTTAAATTTTTAAATTCTTGTATTCTTGTCATTTTTTGGTGGAGTCTATGTATAGTATCATGTCATCTCCACATAGTGACAGTTTATCATCTTCTTTACTGATATGGGTGCCTCTTATTTCTTTTTCTTGTCTGATTACTGTGGTCAGAACTTCTAGTACTGTTTTGAATAAAAGTGGCAAGAGCGGACATTCTTATCTTTTTGCTAATTTTAGAGGTAAAGCTGTCAAGTTGTTGCCAGTATGTATGATTTTAGCTGTGAGATTTTCATATATGGCCTTTATTACGTTGAGGAATGTTCCCTCTAAACCTATGTCATTGAATTTTTATCATGCACAGTTGTGTTGAATTTTGTCACATGCTTTGTCTGCATCTATTGAGATGATCCTAAGATTTTTATTTCTTTTGTTGATGTCGTCTGTCATATTGATTTACAAATATTGAACCATCCTTGCATCTCTGGAATAAATCCCACTCGATTGTGGCAAATGATCTTTTAAATGTATTGTTGAACGTGGTTTGCTAACATTTTGTGGAGGATTTTAGTATCTCTATCAGGGATATTGGCCTGTAGTTTTCTTTTGTGATGACTTTCTCTGGTTTTGGTATCAGGTGATACTGGCCTTGTAGAATGTATATGGAAGCTTTCCTTCTATTTTTTGGAATAGTTAGAGGAGAATAAGTATTAACTTTTCTTTAAAAGTTTGGTTTACTTCATCTGTGAATCTGTCCGGTCCTGGACTTTTAGTTTTTGGTAGTTCTTTTGATCACCAATTCAGTTTTGTTACTAGTCTATTCAGATTTTCTATTTCTTCCAGATTCAGTTTCGGAAGATTATGTGTTTCTAGGAATTTATCCATTTCTCAGAATTTGTTATTTCTAATGGCTAAATAATATTGTATGGAGAGAATCAACTGTTTTATTCAGCCTTTCTGCTATTGATGACAATCACACTTCGAGTTTTTATTCTTCTAAACAGTAATGGAAAACTATCCCTGAGTATATTACCTTTGAATACTGGTGCTTATAGTTCAGTTGAATAAATATTAAAAGTGATGGAAGGATGTATGACTTTTAAAATTTGATAGCATTTCACCATATGTCTTTCTAGAAGATTATGTAGACCTATATAAATCCTGCCCATGCTTTCCAAGGGCAGTGTATGAGAATGCCCCTTTGCACATAATGTTTCCAATTTTGAATATTAACAATCACCAATTTTTGTAAAATTCAAGTTTTACATTCTGTGTAAATTCATTCTTAAATTCATTTCTGTGCTTACCAGTGAGTGTGACTACCATTTCATTTGTTTTTCATTTTTTTGTGTTTCTTTTATTTCTTGCTCATTTTTTTTCTCTTGGGTTCTTTTGCATATTCAGTTGTTGGAGTTCTTTAAAGGTATTAATCCTTTGTCAGATGTGTTTTGCAATTATTTGCTTGGAGTTACTCATTTGCTAGTGGTGTCTTTGTCTTTTGCCATACAGAAGTATTAAATGTTTATATAATAAAATCTTTTTATTTTATAAAAATAAAATAATATATTTTAATATTATATATTAAAATATAAAATACTGTTTATAAAATAAAATCAGTCCTTTCCTTTATGGTTTTGTATAGGAATTTTGAGTATATACAACATTTTCACATTTTATCCTTATAATTTACCTGCGATATGGGGAGCGTTGTTGATAACCCCAGTCTTCGAAGAAGCCAATTGGCCTGCCCAGGTTTGTAAGGCATTCATATCAGATTCAAATTTAGTTGTTTTTAAAATTCTGTATCCTGGCCATTGTACTGTGCTCTGATGGATATAGTTCTTTTTATAACAAAAGTTACTTAAATCACTTGGCAGAATATAAAGCAAAAATCTGTGGTACTAATGAAACATAATTGTAATCTGTTTTCAAAGAGGTCTGTGGATATAAGATACCAGCTATTTTGCTAGTGAAATATGCATTGATGTGTACATAACAGAAGTGATATGGACTGTACTCTAATGACAGTCTTGCCGTGGTGAGTTGTTTTTAACATGGTATCACACACACAGCAGTTCAATTGTTTATGCTTAAAACAACCAAAAACCTCAAGTGTAGATATTAAAAAAAAAACTTGTCTCTGTAGAAAAAGCAAGGTAGAAGAGAAACAACCCTCCAACAAGTTTTTTTTTTTTTTTTTTTTAAGATTTTATTTATTTATTTGTCAGAGGGCAAGCCAGCACAACCAGGAAGAGTGACAGGCGAGGGAGAAGCAGGCTCCCCCCTGAGCTGGGAGCCCGATGCGGGCCTTGATCCCAGGACTCTGGAATCATGACCTCAGCTGAAGGCAGATGCTTAAACCACGGAGCCATCCAGGTGTCCCCAACAAGGGTGTTTTGATGACTCAGACTAGGTCCTACTGGAGAGTGATAACCATTTTTATCCAGAGATAAAGAATTTAGAAGAATAAACGCTTCTTCCCACTATATTCATCTGAAATTTAAGCAGAGGAAATACACCTCTCTGTATTAAAATGCACCATTTTAATGGGTATACTGCCCATTGTGAACATGCTAAAAAAAAAAATAGATCGCCAGCTTAGGTAGGCTTCAGTGATTGTGCTACCAGATGTTGAGGGGACCCAATCTGGACTCTGAATGGATGGAGTTTGACAAATCTAAGGAGACCTGATGTTCATTTAGATCTTCACAAGATAGAAACTGTTGTGGGCACTGTGTATACTAGGGAAAAGAGGGAGCTTAATACAATAGTCACCTCTCCTGCATGGAAGGAGTAGGGCTCCAGTTCTTATAATTTCCGTTGTGTATTTTGAGTTGTAATTCCTTGTCATGTCTTTACCACCCTTCTCTGAATATACAATCACCTGACTTTTGAAATGAAACTGTTTGAAATGACATCACGTAACATGTTCTTTTGGTTTCTAGGTCCCTGGAGGCTATAGAGGTGACAGGTGTATGAATTAGTGATGCCATAAATTAGAAATGATTTGAGTACAGTAAAATTGGGATCCTTGGCGATTTTTTTTTTTAAAGCTCAGTCTGTGGGGGTCTATATATTTATTTTATACTTAATTATTTTATTTTTAGATTTTATTTATTTATTTGACAGAGAGAGATCACAAGCAGGCGGGGGTGGGGGGGTGGAAGCAGTCTCCCCACCCAGCAGAGAGACCGATGCGGGGCTCCATCCCAGGACCCTGAGATCATGACCTGAGCCGAAGACAGAGACTTTAACCCCCTGAGCCACCCAGGCGCCCCTTATTTTATACTTATTTAGTGACCAGGCCAACTGTAATTTGCCATCTGCGTTAAAAAAGATTTTTTTAAGAAAATTTAATACTTCTTGTTTTATTTAGTTCTTTCTAATTCAAAAGGCCAGTCTCTGCAAGCTTGAATTGCAATAATTTGTAAAGGGGGTAGTTGGTGCTTATCTGTTCAGTCCTTTCTTAGAGCCTGAATCTTTTAACCATCTTTTGTCTTCTTCATTCTTTACCTCCAAGATTTACTTTCAGTTCCTCACTAAAGCCATGACTGGGGTTTTGTTGCCTAGAATTTCTTCTCTTTAGGTCTCTAGATCCTGAGATGATAGCTTGGTTCTGGGGTAGTGTCCTCTCTATCTCTTTCTACCATCTGTAAACACTTTCATTCTGCCTTTAGTGGATGGGCCTCCTGAGGGTACACGAAGTAGAGTGTTTGTGAAAGGAAACTGATAAGACTGAAGACATTTTCCTTTATAAAGGAGACAGGGTGGAATGTGGGGAAAGGTAAGGGAATAGATCTGTTGTCATTATTACTCGTGCATTTCAAGCATTCTGCGGGTTTTGCCTTTACCTGGGGGTTTGTGAGACCAATATTAATGGACTTTATGACTGGGAAGTTGAAAATATTTTTAATTTAAAGCAGTCTCAAAAGCATGGTACTGTGATTCTGGTTAGTAGGAGAGCCTAAAATAATTTATTGGGATACACTGCAACAGAACCTCCCTTTTTGTGTTTCAGCAGCAGGGAATGTAATTTGAATATCTTAATGTTCCTAATTAATTTCCAGCTTTAATATGCCTACTTCCATATAAGCTGCTTTCTTTCTTTTATTCTTTTTTTTATGTGTTATATTTTAACGCTTAGCCTAGATATTAGGCATACTTCATTTGGATTGATGATATGTCGTTACTGTAAAATGTACTTTTCCTTTTAATTTTATTTATTTATTTTTAAAAAAGATTTATTTATTTGACAGAAAGAGATCACAATTAGGTAGAGAGGCAGGAGGAAGCAGGCTCCCTGCTTAGCAGAGAGCCTGATGTGGGGCTCGATCCCAGGATACTGAGATCATGACCTGAGCCAAAGGCAGAGGCTTTAAGCCATTGAGCCACCCAGGTGTCCCACTTTTTATTTTATTTTATTATGATTTTAACATTTAAAATATTGAGCCTGTTGACATATCTGTCATTTTGCTTGAGAGAGAGAGAGTGTGTGTGTGTGTGTGTGTGTGTGTGTGTGTGTGTGTTTCCATTTTTGGAATAGGTTGCATAGTATCATGTGATTGGTTAATTTTCTTCTAATACTGCCGCTCTGCCTTTGAAGAAGACAATGAACTTGCTATAGTTAGCAAAACCTTGCATGCATGGGCAGGAGGAAATTGGGTAATCCTGAGAAATCATCCGCTAGCTTTGAACTTGAGATTAATTTTGGTTTTGATTACTGTGTTATACCAGAGGTTTGGGAGGGAAGGAACAAACACGTAAGGGTCTGTCTGGTTTTTAAGGCAAGCTTTAGAAAGATTATGAAAGATTTGATCTTCCTATAAAGATCTTTTTATAGTGATACCATTGTCATTTTTAAAAATAATAGAAGTTTTGAGCATTGGCCTTGGTACTTGGAGCAGGCAATATTAGGCTTAAGAAATATTCCCTCAGATCATCAGTTTTCACCAGAGGCTGATGTTCTTTTGGTACCTTGTAAAGTAAGAGGTGGGTTGCTGAAAATGCTGATCTAAGAGATTATATAAATGTGGAGACTGTATATAAGCACTCAGATTTAGAGCTAAGCATGGGTGGAAAACTTGACTTCAACTCAGCCTGTCCCCTTCCTCCCCTTTAAATATCAATTTACTGCTAGAGGGATGTTTTAAGAAATAGGGCTCTTTGTCAAAAGTAGATATTGTCCTTAAAATGGACTCTTCACCTTAGCGGTAAGCTAGGGCCTACCCTACTGAAGATTTTAGGGGTGTCTCGCACTCTTACTCCTGCCAGTTGAATAGCAACTATTGATTTGCAACAAAGAAAATTAATGTTAGGTGTTTGTGAAGGACTCATTTTTAAGTGATATTCCCTCTCTCTTAAATAGCCAGTGATTAACTGCTACTTTAATTTTCAATTAATCAAATTAGGTTTCTACTGGTAAATTTTGATTACATGCAGTTCTAACAGCTTCCAGATACACTTCTCTTTCCCATATGCTTACCATATGCTGAGTAAAACCAATGTAGAATAAATTAGTGTAAAAGTAAGAACACTTAGTTCTTTTGTAGAGTTCATCTTGAATGATGGAAGACAGCTCAGAATCATTTTAGCTACGAGGCACCTTTTGAAAAGTGATATGGCAAAATAGCCCATTTATGTGTGCCAAGGTCTGTTTTCATAAATGTAAATTTGAAAGTTCATTAAAATTTTGGCATGTGACTTGGAATGCATAATAACTGGAAGTGATTCAAAGCCAGAAATCTGTATCCTTATACCAACAACATGTTTCACTGAAGACTGGCTTTGTATGGTTGTTTAATATTTAAAAGTAAAAAAAAAATGGTATTTACTCGATGGTTATGGCTCTGGAAACTATGTTCAGGAGGGAGAGGCTGCAGAGGTAAAGGGAGAGCCAGCAGTCCCGCCGGTGGCCCCAGAAGGCTCACCAGCCTCCTCCTCCTAGTGTAAGCAAGGCAGGTGACTTGGGACTGGTGAACACTGTCCCTCATATTCCAGAGATGGCAAAATATTAATGTGTGTTTTCCTCGCCTTCTCTGGGAATGTGAAGATGGGACCATGAAGGGACATTTCGGCTCCTGTAAAAAGAGCTGAGAAATGGCCAAGCTGGGGTCAGGCCTAGGTGGCATCTAATGCTAGTAGCTAACGTGAGCCCTTAATGCTTGGAGACATTCTAAGGTTACAGGCCAGGCTTAGTGCTAACCTGTAATATAAGCCTCCCAAGGTGAGGATGAGAAGCAGAGGAGAAGAGAAAAAGATCGACCTACCGTTCGTGCAAATCAGCCCATTGATAGTACCAACCTCTGTAGGAAGAGAAGTGCATTTCACCACTTTCAGGCATCTTCCAGTGAGGTAAGGGAAACAGTGCTCCAGCCAAGGTAAGAACAAATGAGGAATTACTGCAACAGGAAAGGTTTTATTTTAAAGCTTACAGGCTAACCTTTTCAAAATCTTATCCCCTGCCCATTGCTCTTTTTGCTGTTATAGATGTGTACTTTGTACAGATGCCATTTTTATTCTGTTCTTTCTCTCCCTGACTTGGATTTTAAATTTCTTGTTCCCTGACATCTCGGGCGCTCTGGTTTCTACCTTCCAATTTTGTCAGAGGAGGAGAAAAATGGTTTATGTGGGGACTAAGATGATCACCAGAAAGAAAAATCACACTCCTTGTGCTTGTGATTATGTCCTTAGCCATATTCTATCACTGGAGATGCCCTTTATGGATATTGTTGTGTAATTAACCAAGCTTCTTGCGGAAAGTAAGTTTAAAATCACTGTCGTCACTGTCGTCTTGGTTTATTTCCTCTCTTAGCCTTTGATCTATTTGACTTTGACACATGCTTCTTACCAACTTCTGTAGATTGTCATTCTGACAGGATACTTTGATTCTTACTCCTTCCCGCCAGTCCTGTTTCAATGTATCAGTCACCAGATCAGATGTTCTTGTATCTGTTTTATTAACTTGGTTTTTGGTTCCTCCTTTTCTTTCACCCAAACCTAGTAGTTTTTCCTACTTCCAGGCTCCCTTCCTTTAAACCATTTTTTTTTTAACGTTGTGGCTAGTTACCATTTTGAAAACATGGGTCTCCTGAAGTTCTTCTGCCTTTTTTTTTTTAAATTTTATTTATTTGACAGATCGCAAGTAGGCAGAGAGGCAGGCAGAGAGAGAGAGGGAAGCAGGCTCCCTGCTCGAGCCCAGGACCCTGAGATCATGACCTGAGCTGAAAGCAGAGGCTTAACCCATCGAGCCACCCAGGCTCCCCATTTTTCTGCCTCTTAAAAGTTTTTGGTGGCTGTCTATTATAGCCTTTAGAATTTAGCCCCTTATGGTACTCTGTAAAGAACATCACAGGCCAGCCCTTGCTACTTTTCTAGTTCATGGTTGGACACAAATAGCCATACTTCAAGGTCACTTTAGTTCCTTATCAAGCCATCTAGTCCCTCTACCCTGCGTTATTTGCTTATGCTTTTCCGTTTGCCTACAATGGGCGCCTTTCATTTTCTTCTCAAGCACTTACCCACTTTTCCTTAAAGGTAATCTCTTTTGTGTGTGATTTTAACTGAGTCTCCTAAGTCTTAATGAAGGCCTGCCTGCCTGTGGTGTGGTTGTCTAATGGTTGTTGGTAAATTTGCCTTCATGGTTCGATGCTTAGCTATGTAAGAAGCAGGAGATGGTGCCTGACTCAACTTTGTCATCTAGCACATAGCAGAAGGCCTGGCACGCAGTTGGTGTTCCATAAATATTTATTGTATGGAATTTAGTTTATTTTCCACTACATTTTATAGAGAATGAGTGAATCTTAAAGTAAATGAAGTACCTAAAAATGGTCTCTTTGAGTGAAGATTTGTGGTTGTGGTTTATCATGATTTATGGAAGTAAGAAAGGGAGATATCACAATTACTTGGCAGTCAAATTAGTGAATAGATACCATGAACCATAATTATAATTGGTTGAGTTATCCAAAACACGTTCACCTTTGGCTAAGGAAAGTGTGTGGTGTGTGTGTGTGTGTGTGTGTGTGTGTGTGTGTGTGTCTGTATTTCAATGAGAAATTAACTTGAAACCAGTGAAAGAATGACTTGAAACTCTGAATTATAAATAGTTGTTTTTTAAAAAAATATTTTATTTACTGAGAGAGAGAGAATGAGCAGTGGGGAGAGGCTGAGGGGGGGAGAAGGAAAGAGAGAGAGGGAGAGAGAGAAGCAGACTCCCTGCTAAGCAGGAAGCCCAGTGTGGGGCTTGATCCCAGGAACCCAAGATATTGACCTAAGCTGAAGGCAGATGCTTAACCGACGGAGCCACCCAGGTGCCCCAGGAGTTCTTAATAATTATTTATTGGTAGGGCTAGAGTGGAACCTAGGATTCTGAGCCCTGATTGTAAGGAAGAATGTTGGAGTGGAAGGGGTTGTGAATAACACAGCTGAGAGGGAAGTGATTGCCATCAGTTTCTCTTTGTAACCTAGGGTAAGTAATTTTTCTGACTCTACATTTTTTTTTTTAAGATTTTATTTATTTATTTGACAGAGGCAGAGAGATCACAAGTGAACAGAGAGGCAGGCAGAGAGAGAGGGGGAAGCAGGCTCCCTGCTGAGCAGAGAGCCCGATGCGGGGCTCGATCCCAAGACCCTGAGATCGTGACCTGAGCCGAAGGCAGAGGCTTTAACCCACTGAGCCACCCAGGCGCCCCTGACTCTACTTTTTAAAACACACTGCTCCTGAGTACCTGAGTCAATAGTGTATTCTAGACTCTAAGTGGTCAAGAAAGAAAAGGGTATTGGCAGAAACAAGAATGGGCAAAACATTGAGCCCTAGGGATTTTAGTATGTACTTTGTCCTTGGCCTTTAATTTGTATGGAGCAGTCCCCTGTTCTCACAGCCCCAGGAGGATATGTTCTGGGGCAAATTGTATTTTATAAATGTTTGCACATTATCTCCCATTATACGTGTTCTTCTTATAATTTGATTTTGACCCTCTTATCAAGAAACAGGAGTGATGTTTCTTCTCTTTGAAGCTGAGCGAGCTCTTGTGATTTTTCCAGCCAACGAAGAACTGTAGATATGATTCTAGGTGATTTTGGAAGCTAGCTCATAAAAGGCTATGTGGCTTCCTCTTGCTTGGTTGGAATGTAATGCTTGGTTATGAAACCTGCTGCCACCATGTGAGCAGTCCATTTAGCCTGAGGCCATCAAGTTGTGAGGCAAGACTAAGAAGACTAACGGCGTTGAGATGTCCAGCACGCCTTCTGCTTCCCTGGAACCCAGGGGCTCCAGCCACCATCTGACTGCAGCCAAATGGGAAATTTTGAGCCAGAGCCGCTCAGCCAAGCCCTTCTGAATTCCTGACCCAGAAACGATGAAAGATAGTAAAATGGCTATTGTACTTTTAAATTGAGTTTGGAGTTGTTTATTCAGCAGTTGATCTCTAGAACATGTTTCTTGGGAGAAATATCTTCTGTTTTCTTCCAGGTGGTATTGAAGGAAGACAGGGCTAGAACTAGAAGAAGCACATCTTAGTGCAGACTGACAGTTGTCACTGCGCTAACCTTGTTTCTGCAAACTTTCATACCCTAGTTGGGTGTAGGTCAAGGAGGGCAGATCGTAAAAAGGAGACCTGTAGCAACGATATTTTCCTCTTCACATACCTTTACCTAAGAGTTGATAAAGAGGGGTTAGCCGGGAGTAGATGCTTAACCGACTTTATCACTGGAATCTGTTTTGGGGGAAGTAAGGCCATAGGCAAGAAGTCCTGCAAATGAGCTTAGGGGATCCCGTTATGGGAAAAGTGAATGAGGCGAGACCAGACTGTTGTCAAGGAGGTCAGAATTCGTGTTGAATAATTTATTGTCCAGTGTGCTTTTTAAAATATTAAAATCGGAGTGCCTTTTATGAGTTGAATTTGTCTCCTGCCAAAAGATAAGATGACATAGTCAGCCCCACCTACCTGTGTACGTGACCTTATTTGGAAATAGGGCCTTTTGTAGAGATCGCAGTGGATTAGTGTGAGCCCTAAGACCAAGGGCTCATGTCTTCATAAGGAGGTGGTGTGAAGATCTGGAGAGACACAGGGAAGGAAGCTATGCAATGACAAGGCAGAGACTGGAGTTAGGCCACCACAGCTAAGGAATGTGAGTGTGCCAGCAACCACTAGAAGCCAGAAGCTAGCAGAGTGAAGGAAGAATTCTTTCTTAAAGGTTTCAGAGGGAGGTTGGCCCTACCATCACCTTAATCCCCTTGATTTCTGTCTTCTAGCATGAAGGATTAAACTTTTTTTGTCTTAAGCGAACCCATTTCTGGTACTTTGTTATGGCAACCCTAGGAAACTACTGTAGTGCCTGAAGTTAGGGACACTGAAGAAATGTTGCTCTTCAAAAGTTATGGAGATGAAAAGGTAAGCCACGGGTTGGGAGAAAATATTTGCCAAACATATATGTGACATAGGAATTGAATCTAAAATATGTAAAAAATATATAACCCAATAATAAGAAATCCCCATTTACAAACAGGCAAAAGATTTGAAGTCATTTCAAGATAGGAGATACACACATCAGGGAGCACATGCAATGATGCTCAGTATCACGAGTTATTAGGAAAATAGAAATTAAAAGTACCATAAGGTATTATTACATTACGCCTAGAATGGCTAAAATTAAAAGGAATGGCCATACCAATGTTGATGAGGATATGGAGCAATTGCAACTTTTATACACTGCTTGTCACTACTTAAAATGGAATATCTCTTCGAAAGACGGCATTTCATTTTCTTAAAACATTAAGCATTCAACCACCTGGTTCTATTTGTAGCCATTTATCCAAGAGACTTGAAAGCATACCTCCCTAGGAAGACTTTTACTCAAATGTTCCTACAAGCATTATTTGTATTAGTCCTAAGTTGGAAGTAACCTAAATGTCTGCCAACAGGGAGGTGGATAAACATATTGTGGTATAATGAAATACTACACAGCAATAAAAAGGAACCAGCTATTGATATTTAAAACAATCCGGATGAAGCGTAATATAATTAATTATATTGAGTAAAGGAAGCCAACCCCCTCCCCAGAAGACTACATATTGTACGATTCCCTATGTAGACACACCAGATTTTAGAAAATGCAAAGTAATTATAGTGACAGAGTGACGCTCAGTGGTTAGTGGAGGTAGGGCAGGGCAGGGAGGGGAAAGATTTTAAGGAGACATGAAAAAACATTCAGGGTTGATGGATATGCTCAACTGTTTCCTTGGTTTATATTTATGCCCAAACATCGAATTATGCACCTCATATACGTGACTTTTTAATATGTCCGCTATGTCTCAAAGTCAGAACTAAAAGAGAAAAGTTATAATGGGAAAAATTAGGGTTAGGAAGGGGGCATAAACTCCATGTCCTATTCTACGAACATTTATCAGCTGAGCACGAGCAGGTGCAGTTGGCTTTGCCGTTTACTGTTGAATATGCCATGTCTTTAATGGCAAGAGACCATTTAAATCTAGAGCCAACAAGTGAAGCCAACCTTTAGAATCAGTTGGGGCTAAATCACAGAAGACCATGGTGGGTTATGGAATAAGGGATTTATTATAGAAATTAAACCTTAAAGATTTATGGTAGGAGCTTGGGAAATGAAGGGCCACAAAGCAAGCTGGAAGATGAGTGGAGTCCCCAAATAGTCTGAGAAGCCAAGGGTGAGACGAGGCTCCTGGGGCAGGGGGCCGTGGATGCCTGTACCTCTGTGTAACTACCACCTCTTTGTGTCTGTTGGTGGGCCGCGAGTTGCTGTGGACTTACAGGACCAGATAGGAAAGGTGGATAGGGATCTGAGAAGAGCAAAGTTAAGCTCGAACCCATCCGCAGAGCCATATCTGGTCACTGTTCTAACCACACCAACCTTCAGAGAGTAATGCCTTCCAAGTCCTTACAGATCTCTCCAGATCTATGCAAATCTACTCTTGGCTAACCCTAAGCTACAACTACACAGAGAAGAGATGCCAGGAAATGGAGTTTGTGTTTAGCAGATTTTGACACAACATGAACCCCCACAACCTGCTCAATGATGGCCTTGGTAATTATAATACCGGTATGAACCCACGGTCCTGTTCTTATGTAATGGGTCGATTGTGCTAAACAAACAGAGAATATCCTTGACAGTGATCTAATCGGGACAGAATGCAGTGAGTTAGTCCGGGCATGAGGAATAAGGGGAGATCTTTTCAGCATCAGGGCTGATTACAATGTAAACAATAGGGAGACTCTCCATCCCCTCTTGCAAGGAAGGTGTTTATAGCAACATAAACACCTTTTCAGTGCAGTAACATAAACAGTTTCTCAAGGAAACATTCTCTGGCATTCAGGAAATGTTTCTTTCTTTATCAACAAAAAAGTGTGTTTTTCTTAAGATTTAATTTACTTAAGGGCTCTGTTTAGAACAAGGCTATGATTGTAGAGGGATAAAGTTATTCCCAGAGCACTTTTGTGGTAGGCTCTAGTTGAAGTCCGTATAGAAGCATCTTGTTTAAAAATCCATAGACTTGGGGCGCCTGGTGGCTCAGTGAGTTAAAGCCTCTGCCTTCGGCTCAGATCATGATCTCAGGGTCCTGGGATCGAGCCCCACATTGGGCTCTGCTCAGTGGGGAGCCTACTTCCCCTTCTCCCCCTGCCTGCCTCTCTGCCTACTTGTGATCTCTCTCTCTCTCTGTCAAATAAATAAATGATATCTTAAAAAAAAGTCCATAGACTAATAGCTCAGGTACCATGTTGTATTTTAGATAACACCTCTGGAAAGTTATATCAATTATACTTCTGTGAGTCAGATTGTATTACAAATTCCCAGTAGGCTATGATTTGATATTTTCTTATGAAAATCCTTCTTGAAAATGTGAAGACTCTTTGTTACAGGTATAACATACTCTCTACAGTGAGGCCAGGGACCGTGATAGGGGCCATGTCTTTACCTCAAATACACCTAATTAATGCATTGGTACAGTGAACAAATTCTTCCTAAAATTGGTCCCGTTTGGATGCTTATGTTAAAATTCTCTAGCTTCTTTATATTTTTAACCTCAAGCAGTTGGAAGTAGATTTCATCCACAAGACCTTTCATAGGTTTGAAAAGAATAAGAAAGGCTTGATTTAATTAAAATATTTACCAATAATCTCTAGGAATGATTTATTCATTGCTGGCTGGATTTTATGTAGCTTTGCACAACTTAGAATGTGGATGTAGGAGATGGTTTCTTATGCTGCGTTTACCTTTTTTTTTTTTTTTAAGATTTTATTTATTTATTTGACAGAGAGGGAGAGAGAGAGAGATCACAAGTAGGCAGAGAGGCAGGCAGAGGGAGAGGGGGAAGCAGGCTCCCCATGGAGCATAGACCCCGATGTGGGGCTTGATTCCAGGACCCTGAGACCATGACCTGAGCCGAAGGCAGACACCTCAACCCACTGAGCCACTGAGGTGCCCCCCGTTTACCTTAACCTCTGGACTAGCACTTCTCAAAACTTTAAAGTGCCTACAAATGATCTAGGATTTTTTTTTTTTGAAGATTTTATTTATTTATTAGAGAGGAAGAGGGACAGCATGAGCAAGGGGAGGGGCAGAGGGAGAGGGAGTACCCACTGAGCAGGGAGCCTGATGCAGGGCCCGATCCCAGGACCCCGGGATCACGACCTGAGCCAGAAACAGATGCTTAACTGACTACAGATGCTTAACTGACTGAGTCACCCAGGCACCCCAACCTAGGCATCTTGTTGGTAAATGTGGATTGTGATTCAATATGTTTGGGGTGGGGTATGAGATTTTTATCTCTGATGAGTTCCCAGATTTGTAGAACACACTCTGAGAAGCAAGTTAGTGGCTTTTCTGAGTATAATTTTTGGTGTGGTTGCCCATAGTATTCAACATTTTACAGTAAGTGTAGTAGAGACAGAGAAAAATGATTGTTTTTGCATATGCCCAGTTTCTGTCTGGAGGACAAAAAGATAGTGATAGACTCCCATTAATTAAGTAGCTTGCTAATAGTTCGGCAGGAATGAAGTCTAGGCATTTCCCTTTCAACTAGCTGTAAGTATTAAATCTTTAAATTTACGAAAGTGGTGTAGTTTAAAAGCCAACCTCTCATTGAGATGCCAGTTATCCCAGGAGGAAGAAAAATCATTTTGTATATATGTGGAGTACAACTACAGGCGTATATTTTTCCTCTGGAAAGGTCTCTTTGTATCTATAAAACTAATAAAATAATTACATCCTTGAATGTTAATATATATAAAGTTAAATTATTTTTTTGGGTTTAAAATAAGTTCGAGTCCGACTTTTTTTTTGGAGAAGAGTCTGTGGTTGCTTCAGCAGCATAGACTAAAATTGGAATGATGCAGAGAAGATTAGCTGAGGATGGCAGGCAAGTTCATGAAGAGAAGAGTTTGATATTGAGGAAATGTCCATGGTGGGAAAACTTGCCTGCTTGAAGGCTAAAAATGGAGAACTAATTTGAAAATAATTTTTAAATGTCACCATTTTTTTTTTTAAGATTTTTATTTATTTTTATTTATTTGACAGAGAGAGAGAGATCACAAGTAGGCGAGAGACAGGCAGACAGAGAGGGGGAAGCAGGCTCCCTGCTGAGCAGAGAGCCGGATGCGGGGCTCGATCCCAGGACCCTGAGATCATGACCTGAGCCAAAGGCAGAGACTTTAACCCACTGTGCTACCCAGGCACCCTAATGTCACCATTTTTAAAAAACCTTTAAAATGGGCAGCCAGAAGATATTAGCAAAATTGCCCCAAGTGATATTGAAATAAATGTGTTTTTTTTTTTAAGAAGTGAGATTTCTTTTTTTAAAGATTTTTAATATCTTTAAAAATAAATCAAATAAAAATTATTTATTTGAGAAAGAGATCACAAGTAGGCAGAGAGGCGGGCGGGGGGGGGGGGAAGCAAGCTCCCCACCGAGCAGAGAGCCCAGAGCAGAGAGCCCAATGCGGGGCTTGATCCCAGGACCCTGAGATCATGACCTGAGCCGAAGGCAGAGGCTTTAACCACTGAGCCACCCAGGCGCCCCTGAAATAAATAGGTCTTGATAGTTTCAGAGAAAACTTCAGGCAATTGAATTTATCTGGGAAATATCATTGAAATACAAATTTGAGGCTAGGAAAAAGTGTTCAGAGAGAGAAAGTCAAATACTTCAAAGAATTATTTGCTCTTTCTTAAAAAAGTGATGTAGTTTTTCTTAATTTTAAATTGAGCCTTTATGTAATTGAAGGTTAAAACCAAAAGAGATAAAAAGTGAACATCTTTAAAGTTTTCTTCGGGATTAGTGCATAAATCTGGTCCTCCCTGAGGGATGGGAAGTGATGTAACCAAATGGCTATTATCTCTATAAATGATGTGACAGGCCATGGAAATCATCTACAACAGTGACAATCCCCTAGGATCTGACACAGGTGGGAAAAAATTCCCAGGGATTCTGGAAGTCAAATTGTATTTATCTACTATAATGGTAGCTGATAGCCACATTAAGTTTAACTATATACTTTAGTAGTCTTCAGATAATAAACAAGCTCTTTTCTAAGTGTGTCTTCCAAAACATGAAACATGGAGGCTGTAGTTGATATCTGAAAAATTTTCATTTGTTTTTCAGATGGTCAAGTGTGTGGAATTATGTGTTCTAAAAAAGTAAGGAAGAAGGCATGTACTCCATGGGGGCTAAGTGTTAAAATGACAGTAGCATTTTTTATTTTTATTTTTTTTTAGAGAAAGGGAGAGCCAGGGAGTGGCAGAGGGAGAGAGAGAAAATCCAAAAACAGGCTCCACATTCAGCACAGAGCCCAGTGCGGGCTTGATCTCACTACCCTGAGATCATGATCTTAACTGACTTAGCCACCCAGGAGCCCCTATTTTTATTTCTATTTTTTATTGTTTGACAGTAACATTTTAAAGTATGAAAATAGGAAAATAACTGTGTTGTGATAGATGAAACAATTATACATGGTCACTGTAAACCATTTGGGAAAAGACAATAGAAATTTTAAAACCTGGTGTACTTTCTAATTTTTTTTTCTATGTAGTTCAAAAATATATTTGCCCTTTTCTTCACTGTAATGTAACATTTCCCACATGATTGCACATTTTTGGGGTGAATGTTATTTTCTCTGGCTACATAATATTCCACTTATAAAAGAAATATCATTTGGATAGTCATTCCTTCTTAGACATTTACATGGATTTATATGTTTTTCTAAGATGAATAATTACTATAATGAACACCTGTGTTTAATGAATAATCCTGTAATGAACATCTGTGTATAATGCTTTTCTTTGGTCAGATTTTTTTTTTTTTAGGTCAGATTGCCAGAACTGAAATTCATATTCTTATAGGAAACCTTTCCTTAAAAGCTGTGTGAAGTTGAGGGACTGTTTTCAAAGAAATACTAACCCTTCCTGAGTGTTAAAATATAAGGATGTTATGACAAGCTGACAGGTCAGATTAACCTGGTTCTATCTTTGACACCTGTTTTTAACACTTGTTGAAAAGGGGGGAAAAATAGGGTTAGAAATTGGTCTTTTGATAGGTTTTGATAAGTTGGATTCTTTCTGCGGAAATGAGTTGTTTATGTGGCAAATGCCTTTAAAAATATTTTGCTATAAGAGTAGGAGGACACTTGAAGATAAAGTTTCTAATACTAAGTTTATAATGTTTAACTCCTAGCCCTCCTAATTTTAATTTAGAGCAAATGTATTGAGATAGTTGTGATTCACTGAGCAAAGAGAAAAAAAAGAGGGAAACAAGAATAATGCTGTCATAGGAAAAAATAGAAACTGTCTCACAATTCAGACAATAGACTGATTTGTAATATTTTTTCTAAGCCACATTTTAAACATAGAACAGTCATTTGGATAGGTAAGCCATAAATCCATCCTAGTTGCTCCATAAAGTTTCAAACAACCCCAAACTTCTAATTAGCCCATATTATTTTAGTTGCCATAGTGTCTTCTAGGAATAGATTTATAGCCAGGACAAACATTTAAGTAAAAACATATAAATCCATGTAAAGGCTTACAAGGCCAGATCCATAAGCTATATTTTCTGTGTATATTCTACTAGAGTTCTTACTTTAGTTGAGAAATTCTAGTTTTCAAGTGGTTCTTAATTTTTCTGGATTTTAACAATCTCTTCTGTATAGTGAAATGTCTATAAAGAATCTTTTTTCAGGGGCGCCTTGGTGGCTCAGTCGTTAAGCATCTGCCTTCGGCCCAGGTCATGATCCCAGGGTTCTGGGATCGAGCCCCGCATAGGGCTCTCTGCTCTGCAGGATGCCTGCTTCTCCCGCTTCCATTCCCTCTGCTTGTGTTCCCTCTCTTGCTGTGTTTCTCTCTGTCAAATAAATAAAATCTTTAAAAAAAAAAAAAAAAGAATATTTTTTTCAATTAATTCCAAGGTATTGATGTATTCATAAATCTAGGAAATAATGAAGGATTGTTTTAATCATTTTTATGTTTGTGACTATATTTTGAAGAACTTATATCAATTATAAGATAATTTTTTTGGAGGGGGGAGGGACAGAAGGAGAGGGAGAGAATCTTAAGCAGGCTTTGTGCCCAGTGGGGAACCTGATATGGGGCTTGATCTCACAACCCTGAGATCATGACCTGAGCCAAAATCAAGAGTTGGATGCTTAACCTCCTGAGACACCAAGGCTCCTCTATAAGTTAATTTTTAACTACTTAATATTTGGTACATGTAAGAGAATGTAAGTAACATGTAAGGTAAAAAGCAAAATAATAAAATGAACATCCATGAATCCACCATTCAACTTGAACTAGAACATGACCAAATTATCTCTGAGTTCCTTTCTTAGTCTGTTCAGTTTTGTAGAGCTTTCAGGTTAAAAAAGATCTTGGTGTCTACTTTTCTAAATTAGAATTAGTATGCTGTTAGCCTTCGGAAGAAATCTAAACAGGTATATGCAATTTACATTAGGAACACCTGCAGATTAATGATTGATGTCAATGCATATACATAATTCATAATGACAAAGATGTTTAAAAAAGATGTTTAAAAATAGGACATTAGCATTGAAATTGTTAACTGTGCTGATTTAAACATTTATTTATTTTTTTGATTTAAACTTTTAAAAAATACTTCTTAGACTACAAATTGTATCTAAAGAGGCTATTTTTTTTTTTTAAGATTTTATTTATTTGACAGAGAGAAACACAGCGAGAGAGGGAACACAAGCAGAGGTAATGGTAGTGGGAGAAGCAGGCTTCCTGCTGAGCAAGGAGCCCGATGCAGGGCTCCATCCCAGGACTCCGGGACTCCGGGATAATGACCTGAGCCGAAGGCAGATGCTTAATGACTGAGCCACCCAGACGCCCCTCAAGAGGCTATTTTCAAAATACCACTGAATGTAAAAACAACATGAATACATTATTTGTACATAAAACACCAAATATGTGTTCATTTAATAACATAAATTCACATTACATGTCAGAAATCCAGATTTTGTTTTTGTTTTTAAGAGGAAATGAAATATCTCATCCACCAAGGGCTTTCTGTGTTTCCAGATATTTGCCTCATTTTCTAGGAATCAAGATTTCAAAGGTTAAAAGTTAAACAATTGGGACGCTCGGTGGCTCAGTTGGTTAAGCATCTTCCTTTGGCTCTGGTCATGATCTCAGGGTACTGGGCTCGAGTCGCACCTCGGGCTCCCTGCTCACTGGGGAGTCTGGTTCTCCCTCTGCCTGCTCTGCCTGCAGGTCTGCCTGCTTATGCTCTCTCTCTCCCTCTGACATATAGATAGGATAGATAGATAGATAAATAAAATCTTAAGCAAACTAACCTATAAAAGACATGTTTAAAGCCAAAATTATCACTAGAGGAAAGTGCTATTGATTAATAAAGTTCCAGGTAGATTATGTGGTTATTTAAAGATTTTCTCTTCCTCCCAGAATATTTTTCCCATTCGTACTTTTGCTAACTACTGTTTCAGAATACAGTAGTTTTTGATTTTCCAAATCGATTTTCGACTGAATCTCAAAGAGTAGAAACCCAAATTGTTTTTAAAATTTTTTTGTTGTCTTTAGCAGTAACACATTGAGGATTAGGAAACAAATTTTATTCATCTCATAAAACCATTGCAGGTGATTGTCTCTCAGAGTCTGTCTTCCTCATAAAATAAAGAATAGATATCAATTTTGGCTTATATTTTCTCCCTGATTTCTTCCATATTATCATTGCCTTTATCTGGAATTTTCTGCTTTCTTGAGCAGGAATATAAGTAACTATAGTGTGGTGTAAGTGTGGTGCTATTCCTCATTTTACTCTGCCTTTAAAAAAGCTCTCATGTGGCTTTAACTATCTTTTCTTTTCTTTTCTTTTCTTTTCCTTTTCTTTTCTTTTCTTTCTTTTCTTTCTTTCTTAGATTTTATTTGTTTGTTTATGTTTATTTATTTATGTGACAGAGAGATAGACGTCACAAGTAGGCAGAGAGGTGGCAGAGACAGAGGCAGAAGCAGGCTCCCTGCTGAGCAAGGAGCCTGATAAGGGACTTGATCCTAGGACCCTAGGACCCTGGGATCATGACCTAAGCCTAAGGCAGATACTTGACCATCTGAATCACCCAGGTGCCCCAGCTTTAACTTTCTCCTCCTCTTCCTCCTCCTTCCTTTCCTCCCCCTCCCCCTCTTCTTCTTCCTCGTTCCTCCTCCTCCTTCTTCTCTCCTCCTCCTCCTCCTCCTTCTTCCTCCTCTTCTTCTTTCTCTTCTTCCTCTTCCTCCTCCTCCTTTTTCTTCATTTGTTTACTTTAGAGAGAGTACCAGTGTGATGAGAGGCAGAGGGAGAGAGAATCTCAAACAGATTCTGTGCTCAGTGTGGGGCTCAATCCCACGACCCTGAGATCATGACTCTAGCCAAAACCCAGAGTCAAACGCTTAATCATCTGAGCCACCCAGATACCCCTTAACTTTTTTCTTCTTATCATGCCAAATTTTAATGGGTTTGTGGATTAAGAATGAAAAAAAGTGATTTTACATTAAAATTTATCTTTTTAGGGGCACCTGGGTGAATCAGTTAGTTAATCTTTGGACTCTTGATTTTGGCTCAGGTCATCATCTCAGGGTGTGAGATTGAGCCCCACATAGGGCTCTGGTGTTAGCCTGTTTAAGAGTCTCTCTTTTCAGAATGCCTGAGTGGCTCAGTTGGTTAAGTGGCTCCCTTCCGCTCCTGTTATGATTCCAATGTCCTGGGATCGAGTCCCACATCGGGCTCCTTGCTCAGCAGGGAGTCTGCTTCTGCCTGCTTGTGCTCTCTCTCTCTCTTTGATAAATAAATAAAATCTTTTTTTTTTAAAGATTTTATTGGACAGAGAGAGATCACAAGTAGGCAGAGAGGCAGGCAGAGAGAGAGAGGGGGAAGCAGGCTCCCTGCTGAGCAGAGAGCCGATGTGGGGCTAAATCCCAGGACCCTGAGGTCATGACCTGAACCGAAGGCAGTTGCTTAACCAACTGAGCCACCCAGGCCCCCCAATAAATAAAATCTTTAAAAAAAAAAAAAAGTCTCTCTTTTCCCTCTCCTTCTGCCCGTCCCCCACTCCCCTTGCGCTCTTGCTAGGTGGGGAAGGTTCTCTGCTTTATAGTCTTCATGTGATTAGCTCAGGACCATCTGCATAATACGTGATAATCTTCTAGCCTGTGGTGAGTTGATTAGTGACCTTAATAACAACTGCAAAATCTCTTCACAACACTACCTATATTAGTGTTTGGCTGAGTAGAGAGGACAGGAATCTTGGGCATGGCCTCAGAATTCTGCCTATGATCCCCCCGTGCTCAGAAATGGTAGTGAGGTGTAGGTCTGAGAGGTGACTGGAAGAGATGAAAGAAATCACATCTTTACCTGAGAAGTACAGAGTAAATTGTAAATTCCTTGTAGGTAGGCACTGTTCCTTACTATTATTTTTTAAAATATCTTTAGGACCTTAAGGCTTGCCATATATTTATCAGCCTGCTGTTGGTTGATAGCTTGAACGTAATTTCTCTTTTGATTTTATTCATTTTATGTCTTGGAATTAGTAAAAGTACTTAGGACTTTTTTTTTTAAAGATTTTATTTGGGACACCTGGGTGGCTCAGTCGTTAAGCGTCTGCCTTCAGCTCAGGTCATGATCCCAGGGGCCTGGGATCGAGCCCCGCATCGGGCTCTCTGCTCTGCAGGAAGCCTGCTTCTCCCGCTACCATTCCCTCTGCTTGTGTTCCTTCTCTCGCTGTGTTTCTCTCTGTCAAATAAATAAAATCTTAAAAAAAAAAAAGATTTTATTTATTTATTTGACGGAGAGAAATCACAAGTAGGCAGAGAAGCAGGCAGAGAGAGGCTGAGCAGAGAGCCCCATGCGGGGCTTGATCTCAGGATCCCGGGATCATGACCTGAGCCGAAGGCAGAGGCCTTAACCCACTGAGCCACCCAGGCGCCCTGTAGGACTCTTTTAAAAAAAAAAAAAAAAAAAAAAAA
>CM053615.1:36469413-36481228 GCA_028646535.1 Procyon lotor | reverse complement strand
TTTTTTTTTAAAGATTTTATTTATTTGACAGAGAAACATTGCGAGAGAGGGAACACAAGCAGAGGGAACGGTAGCGGGAGAAGCAGGCTTCCTGCCGAGCAGGGAGCCTGATGAGGGGCTCGATGCGGGGCTTGATCCCAGGACCCTGGGATCATGACCTGTGCGAAAGGCAGACGCTTAACGACTGAGCCACCCAGGCGCCCCTTTTAAAAAATGTTTTATTCAAGACACTTGTAAGGTCAGGTGAGCTTCCTCATTCCTGACTGACTTCTAATGTCCATTTGGGGAAGGGTTCCTGAGGTGGATTGCAGATGTCCAAGTGTTAAAATCCTATCTTCAGTTTACCTCTTTATAACTGTGGTTCTACTTGTGGAATGTCTAACCAACTTTCATGTATGCCATCACCGTTGGCTAGAAGACAAATAACTTACCCTTGAATTTCTACACATACTTAGTGTTGCATCTTGGCGGCCATGCTTACAGTTGGGTACATGCTACCCTCTCTCTCTTCGAGACAGAGGGAGAGGGAGAGAGGGAATCTTCAGCAGGCTTCATGCCCAGCGCAGAGGCAGAGGTGGGGCTCTATCTCACAAGCCTGGGATCAGGAACCAAGGGACTGAAACCAAGTCGGATGCTTCAGTGACTGAGCCACCCAGGTGCTCCGATAGTGTTCTCTTTTTTAAAGGGAAAGGAAATGGAAGATGTCTAGAGAATTCTTAGCCGAGGGGCCACGGACCTGAGTCTTCTAATAAAAAAATCCAGGGCTCCACTTGCTGCCTTCTTTCTGTTTTCATCTGAAGAGTTTATATGACAATTGGGCATTTCATGGATTAGATTTCCTGCCTCACTGCAGTCACTTTTTGAGAACTTAACGTATGCCGGGATCTGTGCTGTGTCTTACATATATATCATCCTGTTGAATTCTTACACTGGAAGAAAACCCAGTGTGCAGACAATTGGAGTAACTTTCCATAACCAGAGATAGCCTGGTTAGTCCGAGGTGCAGCCCGGGTTGGCACCCACGTGTGCCTAAACCCTTGACATTTGATGCTCATTATCTCCCTGAGGTCAACGTTTCTGCCCTTGAAGGAAATTACAGATGAGGTTCCTGAATATGTGGTAACCGGGAACTCTGTTGAGTGTCAAACCCCTGATTCATATAGTGAATGCTTTAGGATGGTCAAAGGAGATGAGATGATAGTACTTTCTGGTCTGGAAAGGGCACAAAATTTGTGATGAAATTTGAATTTGAACTAGGAGAGGATACTAACAGTAGTTATCAGTGTGGGAGGGAAGGAATGGCAGAAGGATGGGTCACAGTTGGGAAATGCTGGGCGTTTTTGGGGGGAGTTGGTGCACTTGAATGTAGCACAGGAGGATTGATGGGTGACGAAAGAGGAAGGCTGGAAAGGTAGGCTGGAGTCCGGCTGCAGAGGTCTTGAGCTGTCACGTAGAGGACGGTGTCACTTTGATATTCAGCATCTACATTTTTACTTCCTTGTGATACTACCAAATGCGGTCTTAACTAGAATAATTTCAGCTGGCTTGTGATTGATTTTGATTTAATTGATATTCTCATGGTATGAAATCATATTTAGCTCCTTGAAGGGGTCTCTTATTTCCTAAGAACTTGCCTAAATAGTCTTGCCTATTTCTTTTTTGGGGGGGAAGAGGGATTGGGGATAGTGACATTATGTGCACCAATAACATTGGGAGAGTCTGGATTTGGGATTTTCTAAGGAAGGAGGATGTCTTGCCACTTTTTGGCATAGAAATCAGGATATCTCCCAACAGTGAAGGGTTTAAGGTTGGGGTAATTTACATCAAACACCTGACATCGATAGTACTTTTTGTTAGGCAACTTTCAGGCTTTGAATCGTAGGAGCAATCCTCAATTTCCCCGAACCTTTGGGGCAGCGTGACAACAACTGAAGTCACGTTATTAATGATCATGGTTGACTGCGATGAGATGCCTCCATCAGAATTTCAACAAATAACTTACAGATTTGCTTTACCTAGGGAAATTATTGTAGATTCTGGGGAAGTAAAGGCTAGATCCGAGGTGCAGGTGGGGATTTAGCAAAGGATGTGAAAATGGAGCATGATCTAGGTAGTCAATTGGGTTTTGTTTTTGTTCTTTTTTTTTTTAAGAATGGCTTTTTGTCTTTTATTCTCCTCTCACCTGTTTTCTCTTTTTAATGTTGCAGTGTGCAAAGATCCACCTTACAAAGTAGAAGAGTCTGGGTATGCTGGTTTCATTTTGCCAATTGAGGTTTATTTTAAAAACAAGGTAGGTAATCTTTACCCATTACTCTTTCAGTGGAAGATCCTCCATTAAACAAATGATGTCTAAAATACTTTTGATTCATAAACACTTCTATCACTAGATTATTTGAAAATAAAAGTTAAATTTGTCTTCTAGGGATTTTGGCTATTGTTACCCTTAATTATAGAGGAAGTGGCTAAAAAGGATAATTTCAATTACGGGAAGCCAGATTATATGAAATTCATTAAACTTCCTTTTTAAAGTGAAGAATGATTACCATTTGAAGAAGAAGATTAATACATGTTTGTAAAACAGAAAAGAGAAATTAGGTTTTTTTTCAGTGAAATGCTGTTTTTCTCATTTTCACATCTTTAGAATTTTAGACACTTGCAAAGAATAATCTCTCATTTATCTTTAGCTGCTACACACAGCATACATATCCAGTTATATTAGCCTGACATATAGATTCTACGGGATTTAAAAATATAAATGTAGCAAAACACACAGACTATATAATATTACAAATTGTTCAACCTCTATGGGGTTCACTTTTCTTATTTATAAAATAGAAATAAGGTTAGGATAAGAGTATCTACCTCATGAGGGGGCTAGGAAGATTAGATGCAATATGTCTGTGTAGAATATTTAGAATAATGCTTCATGTATAAGTAAGCACTTGGTAAATACTAATGACTACCTTTCTCAGTAATACCACTGAAATGTTCAGGTTTTTTATCAAATCAGAATTTGGTGAGATGCATTATGTCTGCTCATGTAAGATGCCTTCACATTGATGTATTGACTTGTTTTTTCTCATTTCAATTTGGATTTCCCTAAACTAGCTTTTAGCTTTTTTTCCTTTGAGAAATTGATATATAATTTGCATATCATCAAATTCATTTTTTAAAAGTAGGCAGGTCTTTGGGTTTTAGTATATTGTGCAAACATCACCACTGTCTAATTCTTTCACTTTCTTAGGATTTTCACCAACCCATAATGAAACCCTGTACCTATTAGCAGTCACTCATTCCTCCCACCTCCAGCCCCCGGCAGTGATTAATCTACTTCCTTTCTCGATGTAATTTCCTATTCTGGTGATTTCATATAAATGTGTGGCCTTTTGTGCCTGGCTTCTTTCACTTAGTATGTCTTCGAGGTTTACCACATTTTAGGATGCATTGATATGCTTACTACTTTTTTTATAACGGAATAAACATCCCACTGTATAAATATAGCACATTTTGTTCATCATTTGCTTAACATTTGACTTTTTCCCACCTTTGGCTACTATGAATAATGCTATTGTGACTATTTATATACAAGTTTTTGTGTGGACATATGTTTTCACATCTCCTGGGTATATATACCTAGGTGGAGTGATTGGGTCATGTGGTAACTCTGTTTCACTTTTTGAACAACTGCCAACTCTTTTCCAAAATGACTGTACTGTTATACATTTCCATCAGCAGTGGTGGGAAGGTCCAGTTTCTCCACATCCTGGAAAACACTTGTCATTTCCGTTTTTAAAATTATAGTTATCATGGTGCATGTGAAATGGTTCTGATAAGTATTTGCCTGATGACTTATGATTTTGAACATCTTTTCATATGCTTATTGTCCATTTGTTTATTTTCTTTGGAGAAAATACCCTTTAAAATCTTTTGCCCATTTTTTAAGGTAATGATTTTTAAATTAAAGTGGTTGTATTTATGGGAAGCATCGAGAGCCTTTCTCTCCACCATCCCTGTTTTCAATATTCTAGAAGTTTATTTTATTTTTTATAGATTTTATTTATTTGACACACAGAGAGAGAAGGGGAGAGAGAGCACAACAAGCAGGGGGAGCCACAGACAGAGGGAGAGGGAAAAGCAGGTTCCTTGCTGAGCAGGAAGCCCGATGTGGGGCTCTATCCCAGGACCCAGGGTTCATGACCTGACCCGAAGGCAGATGCTTAACCAACAGAGCCACTCAGGTGTCCCTCAGTATTCTAGAAGTTTAATTAATAAAGATCATGTGGTGCTTTTCTTCCCTCTTGTCACACATCCAGTGTTTTATTTCATCTAGGCATTAGAAGAGTCTAGGCTTTCAAAGCAGAAAAGGTGTTACTCCAAAGAACTTAGGGGCGAGGCAGTTATGATCTCTTGTGGGAGGCTCATAATGGCTATATGATTCTATCCCCATCCCCTTAAGTCCGTTTAACATTGCATGGCTTCAGTTTGGAAGTAATGCTGTAGTGAAGTATCTTCTCTCCTTTGTTTTTACCTTTTCTGGTCATTTTTACAGGCTATCTGTTCAACAAAAAGTTTTATTTTCTGAATTACCCAATTTCCTTTTTTATAGAAATCACTGGAATCTCCCTCACACCACACACATGTACACACACACACACACACACGGTCTTCTCAGCACTTTGGGTAGTCATGCTTATGATTCATCTTATTGACTCATTTTGTGAGGAATTGTAGTTTACTAAAAAAAAATGAAGGAAGAAAGAGGCACACAGGATGGGAAGCAGTCATTCCTTTGGGGCCATTGTGAAACAGACGCTTGAGCTGAACACCGACAAAGAGATTTTCTGTTTAGCATCCATATTAGCTTACTTCAGTTTTCTGGTTTTAGATTGTCTTTAAGGTTTTATATTTAATAATGATTATTATTGTTATAGATACACAATGACACATCTATATTTCAGTGTTTGTAATATGAAAAAGTGGGTTACATCTAATTGGTCCCATGTAGAGATGTGGATCACTGAATGGTGGGTCAGGAATACACGGAATGCTGTATAGCAGTTAATGTAGCAACATGGGTAAATCTCAGAAACAAGAATTATGACAACTTAAAAGTTACAGAAGTGTATGTATGTGGTTACGATGCCATTTTTATATGTTTTTGTAAGCCACCGAAGCTGAGAATAAATAATGTTCTAGAAATACGCATACGTAGCGAAAGAGTGTGAATCGAAATGACAGCATGGGAACTAAGTAACATTGGTTACCAGGGAGGAGCCTAGAGTAGCTTATATTTATAAAATTGTATCCATCAGGGTTACCTGGGTGGCTCAGTCAGTTAAGGGTCTGCCTCCAGCTCAGGTTATGATCCCTGCGTCCTGGGATCGAGCCCCGCTTCGGATCCTCAGCAGGGAGCCTGCTTCTTCCTCTCCCTCTGACCCTCCCCCAGCTTACTTAGGCTTTCTCTTTCCCTCACTCTCTCCCTCAAATAAATAAAATCTTTTAAAAATAAAATAAAATTGTGTCCTTCAAGGAAAAGGTAAACACAGTGAAAATGTTAACATCTGTTTAATCTCAGTGGAGGGCACATGGGTGTGATAAAGTTCTTTTCTGTATGTTATTAATTTTTTAATTAGAAGTTATTGCTTTGTGATCTCTTTTCATTTATCTTGGAGGTTTTTTGTTTTTTTTTGTTTTTGCTTTTGTTTTTTTTTTTTTTTTTTAACAAACCAAAGTTTTTGCTGTATTCTCTGAGGCTGAGTATATTTCTCTTCTTACCGAAATGATCTGTGGGTAAAAATTTAGGAGTCTGGGCTATTCCTCCAGAATGTACATTTTATTTCTTTTGAGTTTTGATAATTTTATTCACCCCTGGAGTTGATTCAACTCTGTCTTAAAGAATGAACATCCATTACAATAATGGTTTATGAAAAGTATTCTTCAGAGTTTTCAGAGGAGATGAAAGGTGCAAAAAGACTTCTATGTGATCTTGGGAGAGTCCTACTACTGCATGTTAAGGATGATAACATTCTGTCCTTGGGTGTGTCTCCATCCTTTTGGTTTCTCTGCTTCTAATAAGCCTGTTTTCAATTTTGCTTATTTGAGAGGTCAGAGTCATTACCCCAAAAAGGGGAGGTGGAATGTCTGTCAGGGCTGCTTTTCAGTTCGTTTATGTTTATTGTATCTTCTTTTGCATTTGTGTTCAATAGAACAGGCTTCTCTATGAGAACATAATTGACTGTAGCATTTTAGGTTGAAAGGATCCCCTTGCTTCTCTCTTTCATTCTGTCCTCAGAGAAGGTACCTGAGTAAATGTCAAAGGCTAAAGCAGAATGAGAGGGACAATTTGATATTGCCAAAACCAGATTTCCACCTCTAGGAGGAAGTGTATTAGCTGTATATATAGAATAAAAGCATACTTTCTTGTTTGCAATTTGAGAAGAATCTTTCCCAAGGAGCATAGATTGACATAATATTGAAGTTTGTCCTCCAAGAAAGAGATCATTTGGCTAGAACACACGGTTTGTGAGTACTTTTTCCTTACTCAAAAGACAATCTTTAAAAGAAAATTGCACTCAGGATTCATAGAAAAATAGTCACTCTCTATGGTCCTTACCCTTAATTTTATGGAAAAGTGATGTTTTTTTTAATATATATTTAAGTGTTGTGAGGTGATATTGTTACTCACTCTTTTTCTGCTGGTAATCATTTCTATTCATCAGTATGTTTTTATCTTTAAAGAAGTATGCAGGAGTATATAAATATATTTTAAAGATTTTATTTATTCATTTGAGGGAGAGAGAGTGCACACACACAGTGAGAAGGAGAAGCAGACTCCCCATTAAATAATACAGTCTCAGACACGGGGCTCGATCCCAGGAACCCCGAGATCACAACCTGAGCTGAAGGCTCGTAACTGACTGAGCCATCCAGGCACCCCTGCAGGAGTATATATATATTTTTACTCCATTTAATCATTATTAACTTTTTGGTACAACCTTTCCCGATTACCCCCATGCACTTGCACAGATAAAATCTGTATCAAGTAGAGATTGGCAGGGGCATAATATATCATATTTTAATATTTCTACTTGGCAGTTATTTCCAAATTTATATTTTTAAACATCTGAGTGATATTCAATGATATGATATACTCACTTGAAGATCATTTCATTTTTTTTTTAACCATTACAAACAATGCTACCACATTTTATCATCTATATCTGTCTTTGCACACATATTTGAATATTTCTGTAGAAGAGATTCTTAGAATTACTGGGTTAGCATGTTGACTGCCAAACTGTCTTCCCAGAAGGCTTTATGAATTTACAGTCCCAATTATAAGGCAGAAAGCAGCCCTTCTTATGTTTTTAATTAAATTCTAAGGTCGTGTTGACTGCTTTACAATGTAGAGGAGGGAGAGGCAGGTAAGTAAAAAATGATCATAATTCAATGTGATAATTACATTAATAAAGGAATGCTTTAAGAGGGATGTCTAATACAGATCGGATTGGAAGTATTAGGAAGACTTTCTAGTGGATTTCGTGCTTTAGCTGTGTTTTGAATAATGAATGCATTAAGCAAGCAAGGGAGGAAAGGTGTGTTGGGAGGGAATCCAGTGTAGGCGTGGGGAGCAGTACATGTGAAAGGCAAAGTGAATGAGATAATGCGAAATATTGGAAATTGCAAGTGCTACACCATTCTGGAAGCACAGGGTTTCGTGAGAGAACAAAGGAAATTCAGGGAAGGTATTAAATGACTAAGATGGTTATTTCAAGGAAGTAGGATTTTATCCTTAGGAGAACGATGAGTTATTAAAGGCATTTATATCAATGAAAAGAGGTGATCTGGTTTTTCTACTCTGAAGATCAGTGTCTTGTCACTGCAGGAGGTAGAATGGGGGGCTTCAAAAATAGGGGAGGTGACCGGGTGAGGAACGATGAAGGTCTAAGCTAAGGCGAGGGTATGGCAAATGGACAACGGAGCTGAATTTGAGAGTTCCTAAAGGGCAATTCTAAGTAGAACTGGGAGACTTTGAGTGTGATGAGCTCTCAAAGGGGGAGGATAAGCTGGGAATGGTTTTTCTGGATTTTAACTTTGATAAGAAATTAGGACTTCTGCTGGCCAAGATATAGCGAATGGGAGAAAGGACAGATGAAGATAAACTCAGGTTGAGATAATCCATGACTTTGCTGTTGCTGTGGGTCGACTCAGTGGAGACATGGGCAGCCTGCAGAACACACACAGCTGGCCATCCAGTGGGAGCTGGGCTGGAGGTATGGATAAGGGAGTCACCGCCCTGTAGGAAGTAGTGACACTCTGTAAATGGGTGTCAGCTCCTTAGGGAACTTTGCCTAAAGTTAAAGGACATCTGAGAAGAAGACTGGGAAGGAAAACCAGAAGAGAGGGGTATCCTGATGAAAGAGGGAAAGACCAGGTTTTAGGGCTCCTTGCTAAGGAGCGACTGAGTGGAAACTGATATGGGGAAGTGTGGGTGAGGAGGTGGAAACTGTGAATCTGTAGCAGGTGATGCTAACCTTTTGGCAGTTTCAGGTGCTAAGACTTTTGATTCAAAAGATGAATGTTCAAATCACTTTGTTTCATCACAATAGTAACAACAAATATTTAAAAAAAAAAAAGATTATTTATTTATTTATTTGACACAGAGAGAGAGAGAGAGAGAGAGAGAGAGATCGATCACAAGCAGGCAGAGAGGTGGGAAAGTAGAGAGGTGGGGAAACAGGCTTCCTGCTGAGCAGAGAGCCTGATGCAGGGCTCAATCCCAGGACCCTGAGATCATGAGCTGAGCAGAAATCAAGAGATAGATGCTTAACTCTCTGAGCCACCAGGCATCCCACAAATTTTTTTTTTTTTTTAAAGAAAAACAGGGGCGCTTGGGTGGCTCAGTCGTTAAGCATCTGCCTTCAGCTAAGGTCATGATCCCGGGGTCCTGGGATCGAGCCCCGCAACGGGCTCCTTGCTCAGCAAGAAGCCTGCTTCTCCCGCTACCATTCCCTCTGCTTGTGTCCCCTCTCTCACTGTGTTTCTCTCTGTCAAATAAATAAAATCTTTAAAAAAAAAAAAGACGAATGTTCAAATCACTTTGTTTCATCACAATAGTAACATAACAAATATTTTTTTTAAAAAGATTATTTATTTATTTATTTATTTGACACACACACAGAGAGAGAGAGAGAGAGAGAGAGAGAGAGAGAGATCGATCACAAGCAGGCAGAGAGGTGGGGAAGTACAGAGGTGGGGAAATAGGCTTCCTGCTGAGCAGAGAGCCTGATGCAGGGCTCAATCCCAGGACCCTGAGATCATGAGCTGAGCAGAAATCAAGAGATAGATGCTTAACCCTCTGAGCCACCAGGCATCCCGCAAATTTTTTTTTTTTTTTTAAAGAAAAACAGGGGCACCTGGGTGGCTCAGTGGGTTAAGCCTCTGCCTTCAGCTCAGGTCATGATCTCAAGGTCCTGGGATCGAGTCCCGCATTGGGCTCTCTGCTCAGCGGGAAGCCTGCTTCCCCCTCTCTTTCTCTGCCTGCCTCTCCGACTACTTGTGATCTCTTTCTCTCTGTCAAATAAATAAACAAAATCTTTAAAAAAATAAAGAAAAACATTGCTTTATTAAACTATGTAAAATTTGAGTGTTTTACATATTAAAAAACGTAACTACTTTATACATTGCTATTGAGATTTTAAAATGGTGCAGCCACTCTGGAAAAAGACTAAGGCAGTTTGTAAAAATGTTACAACACAGAGTTACCATATGACCCAGAAATTCTACCCTTAGGTGTTTACCCAAGATAAATGAAAGTACATGTCTACATAAAAACTTATACACAAATGTTCATACCAGCACTATTCACAGTGGCTAAAAAGAAAAAAATACACGTCTGTCTGAGAAATGGATAAACAGGAGGTGGAATACCTCATACAATGGAATATTATTCAGCCGTGTAAAGGAACTAACTACTGACAGATTACAACATGTATAGACCCTGGAAACATCACGCCAGGTGAAAGACAGTCACAAAGGATTACATATTGTGTATGTATTTTATGTATGTTCATATATTTGTATGAAATGCCTAGTCCACAGAAGAGGCAACTCTAGAGAAACCGAAACATTAGTGGTATAAGGTGATCCAGGATCTGGAGGAATGGGAAATGACTACTAATGTATTCGGGTTTTATTTCTGGATTCTAAAATTTGATGGTGGTGATGGTTTCATAATTCTGTGAATATACTAAAACCCACTAAATTGTATATTTTAAAGGATGGATTTTATGGCCTGTGAATTATTCCTCAGTTAAAGCTATTAAAAATAAACAAAATGGCAAAGCTAATGACAAATTAAGAAAAATGATAACACTTCCCAGGGATGGTTAATATTTGTAACATAGAAGGCGTGTTACAAACAAATTCGTGTGCTTTAATTTCCATACCTGCAAAACAGGGCTCACAGTTGATCTAGAGGCGAGCTATGAGAATTAGATGAGGTAACTGTTAGCATTCATATTAGTTATTGGCATTATTCTTAGTCTTCATTGCACCTGGGATGCTTAAGAATCCGTGTGTAGAGAGGTCTTAGTGTTTAGCTAACTAAGGTAGTGGCTCAAGAGTAGAGCTAGAGTATCATGAAATTCCAATGATTGCATTCTTGTGGATCTGATGCTGTTTCCTCCTCCTGGTTCATTTCACAGATATTTATTGCATTTCTGCCCTGGGTGCTAAACTAGTTGTTAAGGGTGCAAGGATGATTCAACCCTTGCTCCTACTTTCAAGAATCTTAGGATTAAGCAGGATAAAGGGAGAAGATAGGATGGTTACCCTAATATTTGGCAAGGGGGAGAGAGACACTCACAGAGCAGAGGCGAGGCAGTGGGAAGTTGGGGGTGGAGTTCTAGGAATCCGTCCTCAAAGTTAAACCTGAATGGAGGAGGAGGAGTAGAAGTTATCCAGGTGACACAAAAGTGGAGGAGTGGAGTTTGGGCAGTGAAAAGAGTTATGGGTTAGAGGGTTTGTTCGAGAAATAGTAAGAGAAAAAAATGACAGTTGTTGCTAATGGGTGTGGGGGGGGAGGGGAAGGGGGTGAAAGTGGCCTCAGGGGTATCTTGGGTTTCTGGTTGGGTGGCAGTGTTGGTGGTGTTCCACCACTTGAGCTATTACAGGGAAAACGATGAGTTGATTCAGAAAACAAGGGAGTGATTCATGAAGTATTTGCCTTTTGCTTGGTAGGTAATCCCATGATAGTTTTCTTTTTTCCAGGACTTTGACACAGGAGCTGTTGGATACCTGGGTCTTTTCTGTTCCTTCTGAAGAAAAAAACGTGGCTTTCAAAATTCGTATGTGCTTAACCCTCTCTTTTCTTTCTTAAATTTTGTTTCAATCTCTAGGAAGAACCTAAGAAAGTCCGCTTTGATTATGACTTATTCCTGCATCTTGAAGGCCATCCACCAGTGAATCACCTCCGCTGTGAAAAGCTAACTTTCAACAATCCCACAGAGGAGTTTAGAAGAAAGTTGCTGAAGGCAGGAGGGGTAAGTGGGCACTGCCTAGTGAAAAGCCTTCTATCAAAAGCTATTGCTAGCTTGTGAAGAAGTGTACTAATGTTTTGAGAGAGGTAAAAGAGAGGAAGGACCTTAATGACTTAGCTGTGGACTCCTGGTTTGGGAGGAAGATTTAAGCAAGCCAACACGATTATCTTAAGTAGGTATGAATCTGAAATCACATTGTTTCTTTTCTTTTTTTAAGATTTTATTTATTTATTTGCCAGAGAGAGATCACAAGTAGGCAGAGAGGTGGGGGGGGG
>CM053615.1:36455999-36469313 GCA_028646535.1 Procyon lotor | reverse complement strand
GATAAAAGATGGATTTAAAAAAATTTTTAAAAAAAATTTTTATTTGACAGAGAGAGACAGATCATAAATAGGCAGAGAGGCAGGCAGAGTGGGGGGGAAGCAGGCTCCCTGCTGAGCAGAGAGCCCGATGTGGGGCTTGATCCCAGGACCCTGAGATCATGACCTGAGCTGAAGGAAGAGACTTTGACCCTCTAAGCTACCCAGGCGCCCCTTCATTTTTTTTTTTTTTTTTTTTTAAGACTTTATTTGAGAGAGAAAGAGAGGGAGAGAGAGAGAGCATGAGCAGGGGAGGTACAGAGGCAGAGGGAGAAGGAGAAGTAGGCTTCCTGCTGAGCAGGAAGCCCGACCTGGAGCTCGATTCCAGGACCCTGGGATCATGACCTGAACCGAAGGCAGACGCTTAGCTGACTGAGCCACCCAGGCGCCCCAGATTTCTTTTTTTTTTAAGATCATGGTAGCCAAGTTTTGTCTGTGCGATTTGGCTCAGATGGGGAACGATTTTTAAGTGGGGTTTTGTACAGACACCGAAGTATGGAATGTAAGTCTACAGTGGGCATCACTTATTCCATCATCCTCATTCCACTTCATAGAAACTTCCTGTGTCATCTTATGTGGGAGTTCTGACCCCATAAAATGTTGAAATGTGTTCTTTACTCTAGAATTTCCCTCCCTTCATTTTTCTGGAAGGTTTTTGATAGCTTTGCCTCGATGCACTTATCATATTGTAAACACATGTGGACCATAACTTTGCAAAATGCCTCATTTCTCTCATAATTTCTGTCTGAAGGCTTTGCAGGAAAGAGTTTGGTTTTACATAGCATGGAAATTTTTTCCCTGTATTGAAACCCCCTTTTTGTGGGGTTAGAGACAACCACTTTGAGAAGAGGTGGATCTTCTCATAAGAAAATCACCTATATGGACACTTCTGTAAACATTTTGGGTTATGTGGAACTCGTGAAATCCATTTTTTGGAGTCCTTTTTTTTTTTTTTTTGTGCCAAGCTCCCATCCTTTCAGCTGAAATACTAATGCATTTGAAGCATTGTTAGTCCCTTTACCACATTTCATTTAGCACTTTACTGTGTCAGTACATTATGGGTTAAATAAGTATTGGTCCAGCTTTGGAAATAAATCGCCACTTATAGTACTTTATGGGGAAATATATCTTCATGAAGAAATGGCCTTTTGTGATACAACTCATTTTTCTTTTTTAAAAAAGATTTATTTATTTATTTTTGAGGAGAGAGAGTGAATAAGCGTGAGTAGGGACAGGGGCAGATAAAGAGAGGGAGAGAGAGAATCATCAAGCCTATTTCCCTACTGAGCAGGGAGCCTGACGTGGGGCTTGATCTCAGGACCCTGAGATCATGACCCGAGCTGAAATCAAGAGTCGGATGCTTAACTGACTGAGCCACCCAGGTGCCCCTGTAATAGGACTCATTTTAAAGTTAGAGATGTATTAAATATTTATTAAGGAAGAGGTGTTTTTTTAAAAACCGATTTTATTCCTAGGTTTTAAAAACCTATTTTATTATAATTATCAAAAACACAGTGTTAATGCTATTTACCTGTGGCTATGCCCTTAAAAATGAACTGGTCCATTCCTGGTTATCTACCCAACTAAAATGAAAACACTAGTTTGAAAAGATATATGCTCTCTTATGTTTATTGCAGCATTATTTACAATGGCCAAGAAGCACCCTATGTGTCCATTGATAGATGAATGGGTAAAGTACATAATGAGATATTACTCAACAATAAAGAATGAAATCTTGCCACTCGTGACAACATGAATGGACTTAGTAGATGGATATTCTGCTAAGTGAAGTAAGTCAGACAGAGAAAGACAAATACCATGATTTTACTTATATGTGGAATCTAAATACATGTCAAAGACAAATACCATGATTTTACATATATGTGGAATCTAAATACAAGTCAAAGACAAATACCATGATTTTACTTATATATGGAACAAAAAAAATGAGGCAAACAACCAACCAAACAAAATAAAACCAGCAGAAACAGACTTACAGTACAGAGAACAAATTGGTGGTCGCCCGAGGGGAGGGAGTAGGGGACTGGTGAAAAATATGAAGGGAGTTAAGAGGTACAAACTTCTAGTTATAAAATAAGTCACAGGGATGAAAATAGAGTCTAGGGAATTTAGTCAGTCGTAACTATATATGACGAATATAGTCATAACTATATGGCAACAGATACACTTATCATGGTGAGCATTTCATAATGTATACAGCTGTCGAATCACTACATTGTACACCTGAATCTAAGACGATATTGTCTGTCAACTGTACTTTAATAAAAAAAATGAGCTGGTCCATTTACAATCCTGATTGTTATTATTTCCTTTTTACGATGGTGGCATTTTATGCCTCTCATTATTCCTCTCGGCTAGGTCTTCAGGTGGGTGATCGGAGCCTGTGGATTCTGGAACTTGAGTCCCTCAGGCTTCTGATAAGAGGTGTAGGAAAGAGTAAATATGACACAAGAACTTTTTAAAACACCACTTAGCCTGGGAATGCTCGGGGCTTGCTGGCGAGTTGGAGAAGAGGTTACAGGTCACTGATAATGCAGCAGAGTGCATTATCGATAAGGCCTCCGGTAGAGTTCTCTCCCTCTTCTCAGCCTTTATCTCAGAACTGTCCTCCTTGACTCTCCTTCGTTGTATTTCTTGACATGCAGTTTGAAGGCTGCAGATCTTTTTCTGTTAGGCTTAGATTGTGTCTTGACACCTCTAAAATAAGGTGAAATGTGAACTATTTAGGCAAGCCAGTTACTTAACGTAAATTCTGTAAGAGACTGATGCCAGTAAATTTTGGGGCAAAATTAAAATTTAAAAATGTGTTTGAAATAATAGTAATCCTCTAGATTCTGTCCAGGTCGTATGGGAAAAGTAGTCTTTTATGGAGACATGGGCTTCTATAGACTAATAAACATTTTTTTAGATTTTCGGCTACCTTGTATTGTTTTTACCCGATACCAAAATATTTATTGTTGTCTTGATATTGATGCAGCCTGTCATGCTGTTACTAACTTATGAGCCATTTTGATTTTATTAGAAATCTTTCTTTTAAGCTTTGTTAACGTAATTGACATGCATATACCATTGTATAAGTTTAAGATGTACAGTGTCTTGGTTTGATACACTTGTATATTGCAGAATGATTACCCCCATAGCATTAACTGTCATCTCCATCACATTATATAATTACCATTTCTTTTTTGGTGAAAACATTTAAGATCTACTCTTTTAAAAAACTTTGAAATACACAATATAATAGTATTAATTATAATTACTATATGTAATTGCTTTCCATTGCACTCCACTTACTCCTCTTGTAACTGACCATTTGTACTGTTGGACCAGCATCTCCTATTTCCTCCATCCTCCAGCACCTGGTACCATTCTAGCCTGTGTTTCTAGGTGTTCAGCCTTTTAAGATTCCACATATAAGTGATATCAGAGAGTATCTGTCTTTCTCTCTCTGACTTTGACTTAGTTTAACGCTTTCAATTTCATCCATGTTGTCACGAATGGCACGGTGTCCTTCTTTCTCATGGCTGAATAATACTTCATTATTCGATTCACTTAGGTTGTTTCCAGATCTTAGCTATTATAAATAATGCTGCAGTGGACATAGAAGCACAGATATCTTTTCAGTATGTTGGTTTTATTTCCTTTGTGTACACACACACACACACACGCTTGGGATGGCCGGATCCTACGGTAGTTCTATTTTTAATTTTTTGAGGAACCTCTATCTTGTTTTCCATAGTGGCTATACCAGTGTATAATCCCACCAACAGTGCATTAAGGATTCCATTTTCTCCACATCCTCTAAATACTTATCATTCTTATCTTTTTGATAATAGCCTGTCTAACAAGAGTGAGGTGATATCTCATTATGATTTTGTTTTGCATTTCCCTGATGATTAGTGACATTACGCACCTTTTTATGTACCTGTTGTCCATCTGTGTATCTTCTTAGACAGATTTTTAAATCAGACTGCAGGTTCTGCCATTGAAGTACATGAATTCTTCATACATGTTGGATATTAACCCCTTAGATGATTTGCAAATACTTTCCTCTATAGGTTGCCCTTTTCATTTTGCTGCTGATTTCCCTTGCTTTGTGGAAGCTTTTTAGTTTGATGTAGTTCTACTTGTTTAATTTGGCCTTTGTTGCTTTTATTTTGATGTTTATTAGAAATCTTATTCATGACTATACCTCTTCAGTGTCTCTTCAGATAAAAGTGCCCCCCCACCACCCCGGGCTTTAGGGTGAGAGAGTGGTGCTTTGTTTCTTATACTTAAACATTACATGTATGACATAGATGTATATATTGTCTTTACAGGAAAATCTCAATCCCTTATCATATGTATGTACTGTGTGAAATCATTATAGCTTGAGGCATGAGTTAAGTCTACTGTTTAGGCTATGCTTCCTTCTCCTTACTTTTTCTTTTAAACCAAAGGTACGTAACACTATTAAAAGTTGAACTTGGCTTTTCAAGAGATCAGAAAGGTTGTTTTTAGAGGTAGTAGTGTCTTAGGAAAATGCTTTTAATTATTAGAAGAAAATGATTCCAAAGAGCTTTTTGTCAGAAGAATCTTGAAAGATTTTACATTTTTTTTTTCTGCTTTAGAATCTATAAACCAATATGTCATAAACTACATGACAACTTTTTTTGGGGGGGTTCCAAAACATTCTTTTTTTCCTCTGTATTTCTTCCTCTCTTTTTAAAGAAAATTTTTTTTTTTAATTTTTAGTGTTGCAACTCATTTCTCAAGTCTCAAAGAAATGTATTCTGTGTTCTTCTACTGAATAAGTCCCCAGTGTATATTTCAGATATTTTGCTTTAAAAGAAAAAATAATAACTTTTGAGGGAGAGACACTTTTGTAAGTAAGCACTGTTTTCTGAGACTAGTGGAATACATAATAAATTCATTTACAAGACCCTAACGGTAGTTTCCTCTAAATGAGGGGCCTCATTGGAGCTGCTAGGGAAATTGTAGATTTGGTTTAGGATCTAGCCTCTGTCAGGCCTTAAGTAAAAGATAGGAGGCAGGGGTCAGGAAAGGGGAAAGAACAACCTGAGAGGAGATTGCTTTTATTTTGAGATCTTATTCTATTTTTTGTTTGGTAGGAGGGGTAGAGGACAGTGAACAATAAACTTTTGAGGCTAAGACTTGACATAGTCTAGTTGTCCTTAGATTTTAAGCAAAAGGACCAAATATACCCCATTGGGAAGCACCTCTGAATTCCACTGAGAATATTTCTACTTGTTTTTGTATAAAATAACTGATGAATCCTTTTTGAGTGATTTTCGAAATGCTGTTTAGGATGTCAGGATTTTTTTTTTTTTTTTAAGGATTTTTGGTGACAGTAGATGATTTTGTCTTTGTTTACTTGATCACCTTCTTAGTAGCTAGAATTCAGTCCTACTGAAAAATCACTGAAGGGCTTGACACCCATTACATTTTTCTTTTGGGTGTTGGCATAGTTGAGATGCAAATAGTGTATACACTAGAGCCCAAAGTCATCCTCCTAATAGCTCTCTGAAGATTCCTGTGGGGAGAAAGTGTGATACTGTTGGAAAAGTTTTAAAATCAGGCAGACTTAAGTAAAAAGCTCATCGTTGTCATCTTCTAGCTGAAGAAAATGATGACATGTCTTTGAATCTCAGTTTGTCACCCGTGAAATGGGTGAGACTATGTTTTCCTCAGGGGGAATGTCCAAATATGGTGTGTGACACTTAGTAGGTACCCAGCCCCTTGATTCTTTTCCCTTTGTTGGTTTAGAAAATCAACAGATCTTTAACCACATTTTGGTCAAACACTTAAAGGTACCATGAAAAAGGTTTGCTCTGTGGCGTAAGCCGCTTGAGATTTAGTCACAGGAAGCCATCTTTGCCACCAGTTAGTGTGACTCGCATATTGGTGAACCTGTGTTGGATTTAAAGAATAGTAGCCCATGCTATCTCCCTTCAAGGAGTTTAATTCTGGCAGCTTGTATTTTGCTTGTATAAAGTGAAACAAAGATCTGTTCAGAAGGTTGTTTTTTCAAGATGTAAGTTTTCATTAGAGAAATTATTGGTTCTCATCATTGTTCTTAATTCTAAATTTCTAGCAGATCAAATAAGGCTTCTTTTTTTTTTTTTGTTAAGATTTTCTTTATTTATTTGAGAGAGAGAGAGCATGAGAGGAGAGAAGGTCAGAGGGAGAAGCAGACACCCCGTGGGGCTGGGAGCCCAATGCGGGACTCGATCCCAGGACTCCGGAATCATGATCTGAGCCGAAGGCAGTCACTTAACCAACTGAGCCACCCAGGCGCCCTCAAATAAGCCTTCTTAAAGCCCTTGCAAGATTTCCTAAGTAGTATGTTCAGCACGGTAGTTGTATCCGTATGCCTCTATGGACAAAGCACAAAAGGAACAAGTATCTTTGGAGAATCGAGTTTATGTTACAGCTGCTCCCCCGTTTTTGGCCTGGAAATCAAATGGTCTGCTGTGGTTCTGTTGTTCTTTATGGAATGGTGGTAGGATACTGGCCGATTTTTTTTTTTTTTGGTCTTGCTTGCTTGCTTTCCTCAATTAAACAGGCCAAAGTCTAAACATGTTGTTCAGTCTATTTCTGAATCACTGGCAAGCAGTTAATTTTGAGGACTGAAAATTAAAACTAACCACAGCAGTTGTTAAAACTAGGGTTTCTATAGGCAGAAATCCAATTCCGTTCAGACACCACCTGTTTCAATAGGACATTTCAGACGCCCATTTGGCAGGCGATGCTGGAGAAGACATGGGGAACATGCTTCCAGTCTGTGTTAAGTCTGTAGCATAATGTAGTCCTGCTTCTCGGAGTGACAGTTACATTTATATATGATGCGTTTTTGCAAGGAATAAATTGGAATCTTTTGGAAACACTGCTTATTGTGAAGTGGCATTCAAGTCCCCGGCAAACCCCCACTAAGGGGTTCCGGTTATTAAAGGACCAGAGGGAGCTCTTGATAAGGAGCTTTCCCCAATGCAGCTGTGCCAGGCATCTGAACATAGCATTTTATTGCAGGGTTCTGGAATGAATCTTGTCTAGGGGCGTTGAGTATTTCCTTTTGTAGGGGAATTTAGAGCCCTTTGAATTTCTAAACAGTATAGATCACGGTCTCCCTTCCCCTCCCCCACTCCCCAACTTTACGTTGTTTTTTGAAATCGGTAAATACACACGTAATACAAAATGACAGGCTGTCTTCCTTCAGACCAGCAACAAAGCTGGCCTGAAGAACCTTTTACAGAGTTCTTTGTGCACAAGGATGAGTATATCTGTAGGAGAAATTCCTAGGAGTAAAATCATGGCTCCGAGGCAAAGTGGAATTTAAATTTTGACGGACATTTACAAATTGCCTGTCAGAGAGGTTATACTACTCTGGGCTTGCATCAACAATGTGTGAGAGTACCTAGTTCTCCTCACAGTGATTTATTAAATCCCCCCTCCCCCCCATTGGATGAGTGAAAAACGATACCTAATTTTTAACTCCGATTTCTCTTATGAATGATGATGAGCATCTTTTCATATGTTTAAAAGCTATTTTCATTTCCTCTCGAAGACCACATTTTAATGTATTTTAAATTGGAAATATTCTAAGTGTTTCAGTTTCAACTTAAATTTATGGGTGTTCTTCCCACATACTTGCATTTGGAAAGGTTACAACAAGATAGGGAAGCCTCTTTTCACCGAGGTCCGTGTTTTCAGGCTTTCTTCAACGTGTAACAAATTATATTCTTCGGAACTGATTTGTCAAGACTTGGGCTTCTAAAAATATAAGTGGCTTTTGTGGCAAACTCATCCCAGTAGTGCCCAGAGGCTGCTTATTTTTAAAATGACTCAAAGAAAATAATACACGGAAGATTATTTTAGTCGCTGTTGCTGGACAGCTTCATTCGATTTTTGGATATTTGTTTTGGGACCCATGTGCCTTTTTGTTATTTTCTGACATATATCATCCTGCAGTTACCTGCCTCAAAAGATAAAAGGATGCCACTGCTTTTCACCAGCACCAATAAAAGCTGATTTATTTGAATAAATGTAGGATCAAGCAGGCTGCCTCATTTATTTGGTTGTTTGTCAGAGTTGAGGTTAATTTCTGTCATATATGCTATTTTCTCTCTTCTATATCCCCTACCCTTTCCCTCCCGCCCCCCCCGCCCCCCCAGCCTGGAAGATTAAATCATGAAAATAGAATATACATATAAATGATAAATAGAATGTCAGAGTTGTGAGGCTTCATTCCAAATGTAACATTGGTCTCATAAATTTTTAGGGAAAGCATGGTCATAGTAGAAAGTTATGTCACTCAGCATATTTAGTGGTTTTATGGTTTAATTTCACCCAAAGTCACAGAAGTTGATGGCGGGACATTGCGGACTTTCAAAATCATGCACCAAAAAATAGCTGTGGTCTAACACAATCTGCCTTCATTTATTTGTTCCTTCTTTCCTAATTACCTACCTCCCTTTTCAGTAAGGAGGGAAAAAAGAGGGGCACACTTTTCACAAGGTCCACCGCCCAGATATACTTACTGTATAAACTGAACAAAGACTCAGTGTGGGGAGGCAGGGGACCAGGTCGATGTTCCTGAGTGTGTATTAGGAAAAATTCCAGCAAGTGTCTCAACTCCCAGCATTGGAGGGCATGCCACGGTTCTTCCGGCAGACCTCCCAGGAGCGGCAATTTAGCTGACTAGATGTAGAGCCTTAATTTAGTCTTGAAAGGAAATGCTGTGATATTTGAAAGAAAAATAACACGGAAGCCTACCCCTAATTTCCACCCCCCCAGTGCACAAAAAGCCAAGAAAATAAATGAATAGAAAAGGAAAAGGAAAAAAAAAAAAAAAGAAAAGAAACCAGGTCAATCTTGGGAGATTTTCAAATTAAAATATGAACGGATCTTTCTCTTTTTATTTATTTTTTTAAATTTTATTTATTTGACAGAAAGAGGGAGAGAAGGAGAGAGTAGTAGAGGGAGAGGGGGAAGCAGACTCCCTGCTGAGCAGGGTGCCCAATGCGGGGCTCAATCCCAGGCCCCTCGGATTATGACCTCAGCCTAAGGCAGACGCTTAACCAGCTGAGCCACCTGGGCCCCCCAGTTCTTTCTCTTTTTAAATACACACATATTACACTTGGAAACCGTTGGTTCAGTTTTTCCCTCTCTTCTTGGCTCACGTAATTTATTACATACTTGTCTTAAAGCTGCTTACAAAGTTTATCTAATATACCTGAATCTACTGCCTTAACTTATAGCATACTAGTAGAGGAACTGCTTATGAGAGTAGCTCTCTGCCTTGGCTGTCCCCACTGGATATTGTTTTTGGCTCATACTCTATAATATTAAGTAAAAGTAATTTTTGCGTTGGGGGGGTAGAGAAGAGAAACTGTAATTAACATTTTGTCTTATTTTATTAGTGGAGTTTTTGTTGTCCCATAAATTATACAAAAACCTGACAGTGGTGAGATCTGACAGTAAGTTTAAAAAACAAATGTCTGAGACTCTTGAAATAGATATTTGTGTTTCATTTTTGAGGAGTAAGGATAAATGGCAGGTGGTTTCATATAATAATCTTTTATCACCACAAGGGACACAGCCATAGTGTGATAGAAAGAATGTTTGATTTGAAATCAGAAGGCACAAATTCAATTCTCGGATAATTTACCTTGGGCTTTAGGTTGGTATAAATCTAAAATAAGCATAACATCCCCTTCTCCCACTTGAGATTATTAAATAAAATGTGGAACCTAGTTAACCAGTCAGCAAGTAATTCTTTTATTTATTGAAACGACCTCTTTTTTTCTATAGGTTTTTATTACGCTTTGGTTTAAATCATAGTTTTTGTTACCTAGAAAGGTGAAAATAAAAGACTTCTGTTCCAAGACTTTGACATAATAATGGTGTTCTACTGAAAAGGACACGTTTTGGCCCCAAGAAGGAATCTGACTTTTTACCTGTTTTTAAAATAAAAATGTGCTAACTTTAGGAAAATGGAGAACTTCTAGAAAAGCAGAAGGAAGAAAATACATCATTTCGGTCCCTCCAGTAATTGTCGCCATTATATTTCTCAGGCAGATGAGAACTCACAGGATGTTTGTATTTGCACTTAATGTATTACGCATGAATTTTATGTTTTAAACTGCGTGACTTTATTTTTGTCCAAAAATGTCCTCACACCTCAGAGGGTTGATGTCAAGATTTTGGTTGTTTGTTGAGAAGTTACCAGTAAAGTGTTGTATGTTTTTGTCTTCTCTTTATGTCTTTGATAGCTCTCATGGAAATATGGTGGTCTAATGTTTATTTTGTGATTGGATGGGCCATGTTAGATCTGTTACTTGGAAAATTTTGTATTCAAATAATCGTAGGTGTGGATTTTGGAATGTGTCCTTGTAAGTGTCATTCTTGCCTTCTCTCTCCTTAGTGGGTAGACTGGGGGCCTGTGGTTGTGTGAAATGGTTAAATACAAAAAGTCTCATTAATGGAAAGATTGAGTAATAATATAAGGATGCCCTAGCTACAAAACAACCTGGTCCTTTCAACTATTGTCAAAGTAAAAATGGAATACAATGAAAATCTAGTTAACTTTACAAACTTGTCTTTTTTTTTTTTTTTTAAGAGATTTTATTTATTTAGGGGCACCTGGGTGGCTCATTGGGTTAAAGCCTCTGCCTTCAGCTCAGGTCATGATCTCAGGGTCCTGGGATCGAGCCCCGCATTGGGCTCCCTGCTCAGCAGGGAGCCTGCTTCCTCCTCTCTCTCCGCCTGCCTTTCTGCCTACTTGTGATCTCCCTCTCTCTGAGAAATAAATAAATAAAATCATTTTAAAAAATTTTATTCATTTATTTATTTGACAGAGAGAGAGAGAGAGAATGAGATCACAAGTAGGCAGAGAGGGGGGAAGCAGGCTCCCTGTCCAGGAGAGAGCCTGATGCGGGACTTGATCCCAGGACCCTGAGATCATGACCCAAGCCTAAGGCAGAGGCTTTAACCCACTGAGCCACCCAGGTGCCCCTCAAACTTCAGCCTTAACAATAACTCTTGGTGATTCAGGAGATAGATTTGGGTGGGTTATTTAGACAAGTCTACCTATATACTTGGTGTCTACAGTGCCTTTGGGTGAATTAGAAATAAATATCCCCACCTCCACCTGCCCCACGGAGCCTCAGCCTGAGGAATATGGCATTGCTAGCATGGCATAGCGGGATTTCAGCTTGGCCTCATCCCATTGGCCAAGCATCTTTGTGCAGGGGACCATATGGACCACCATTTATAGGAATGACACTATTTATCGGTCCAGACAAGGGTGATTTTGATGTTAAAGCTATCTCGTTTGAGATAGTCTGGACAGGAGTGTGGAGTGTCTGAGGAAATAATAAATAAAACTTTATTGAAATTTTGTTAATCAGAATATTCCAGTTTTAACTAATAATACGCTGTATGTTAATCAACTTGAATTTAACTAAAAAAATAAAAAAAGAATATTCGAGTTTTTAATAGCCATGTCCTTTCAGAGGTTTACCCTAGCCTCTTGTTCTGACATTGTGCTTTGTGTTTTTAACTTATGACACGATTGTGCAACATCCATAGATATCTATAAAGGTCTGGTTTAAGCTGAGGAAGCAAGAGGACTTTTGATAAGACCATTGTGCTCAATCAGGGGTTTCAAATGTCAGTGACTATGAGACCAGGCTATAACCTCCTGAAAGAACATACCTGCAAAAGCCGGAACACTAGCTGAATAGTTTAATACAGGCCTTGCTATTGGGGATTACACACAATGGGTATGACATATTATTTTTTTAAAGTTAAAAATTAAATAAAGTGGACTTTTCCTTTCGGGTAATTTTGACCTTTGAATGCTTTGGTAAAGAGAGCATCAGTGAACTCCAGATCGGGGAAATTCTAGATCTTAATAACAGTCACCATCTTAATGCTTTTATTTAATAACAGTAAGCATGCCTTCCACTCTATTTCAGTTTTGAGATAGACTTTATCTGCTTTAACTCTACATACGTCTGGGGGCTAAGGCTGGAAACTTTTTCTTACTGAATTTCATTTCCCTTATGTCCCTTCTGTATTTTTTCTATTTAGATTTCGGTTTCTCTTCCCGATGAAGAAGGGACTTGTTTCTTTTGTCCATCATTCTCCCTCCTAGGGTCAAGTTTCTGGAGCTTCTCTCTCTCTCTCTCTCTCTCTGCTTCTCTCTCTCTCTCTCTCTCTCTCTCCACACTATCCCCTGGGATCATCTTATCTGAACCCTGTTCTTTTTAATTCTTCTCCTGAAGGGATTTTTGTGGTTTATATATGTACTCCTGATTTTGGCTTCAGTTCTTTTTTTCTTTTTAATTAAAAAAGCATGTTGGAATGAAATCTTTTCTGATTTGCTTTTCTTAAATGAAAATGCACTGAGGTAAGCGATGTATGTGTGTGTGTCTACACTGTGTGAATGTCTCACAGGCACAAAGATAAACGCTGTACTTGGTTAATCAGCCTTGAAGGTAATAATAAAAGCTGTATGAATCATTGAAGGATGTAGTAGCTTTCTCACTGCTTAATTTTCTGTATACCTATTCTGATCTCTTCTGGTGAAGAGAACATAGCCCAGCAGTTAAAAGGTCAGACTCTGCTATGAAACAGACCAGTATTTTAGAGATTGGCACTGGAGCTTAATAGCTGTGTAACTTGGGACAAGTTAGTGATCTCTCTTGGCCTGTTTCCTCATTTCTAAATTACATTCACAAACGAGGAAAACATATATGTGTGTTTTATGGCTGAAGGCATTCTTTGATGTAATAGGTCAAGCTCCCCGTTTTGCAGATGGGTAAACTAAGGCATCAAATACTGAGATGATTGGGGCACCTGGGTGGCTCAGTCGTTAAGCGTCTGCCTTCGGCTTGGGTCGTGGTCCCGGGGTCCTGGGATCGAGCCCCACATCGGGCTCCTTGCTTGGCGGGAAGCCTGCTTCTCCCGCTACCATTCCCTCTGCTTGTGTTCCCTCTCTCGCTGTGTTTCTCACTGTCAAATAAATAAAATCTTATAAAAAAAAAAAATACTGAGATGATTGATCAGGGGAGAGTTGAGTCAGGGTTTTGGTTCACTGTTCTTCCATCTTCTTTCTACAGTAATACAGAGTAACATTAGTTTTCTTTCGAAAATGCAATTAAAAGAGGCAATAAATTAAAATGGATCTCCAGAGCTGCTGCTTTTAGTTACCTTAGGGTCGCTTGAGCAGTCTTTTTTTTTTTTTTTTTTTTT
>CM053615.1:36411799-36455899 GCA_028646535.1 Procyon lotor | reverse complement strand
TGGAGCAGCTCACTAGTGGAAAGCAGCTGACTTTATTCTTTTGTGTCTTGCTTCATAAAGTTCTGTATTTCTCTTGCTGCTGAAATCCAATTTGTGTGGAGAAAATGATAACGAGGAATCTGCTCCACCACCACCCAAACTTTCTTAAGATACTATCAACCTATCAGTTTATAGATTTCCATAAATTAGAGGCAAGCATATCTTTTTGGAGTCTTTTTTTTTTTTTTCCCAGCTGAAGAGCAAGCATATGCATGACTTCAGAAGTAGTGTTCCTTGGCATTGACCAGCTTATGAAAAAGACTATAATAAAGTCAACAAGTAACTTTGAAATCTACCAGGTTTTGAAAGTAGAGATGCAAATAAGGCATGGGGTAGTGGTGATTCTTTGAGTGTTTAAATCTGAAAATATTTTTCTCTTTGAGACTGGAAAGTTAGATGGTCATTTCCTTAATTGGAATCAACTTAATGGGACTGGCTTGCCATTTCTTTGGGGAAGCTGTTTTGACTTCTCGATATCCTCACTGTCTGTCTGTCTCTCTCTCACACACACGTACATACATATACACGTTCCAGAATCAAGACACATGACCTAAAAATTGGTGCAGAGAATTTTAATTTAGGATAGTTAGGACAAGTCCAGGAAATCCAAGATAATTTTCAAGTCCTGGAAGACTTGTGGTAAGAGATTTTTGTCGTTTGCTTCTTGCTTCATAGATTAAAATTCTGTGAACAAAACTGATTTTTCTTGCTTCTGAAAATCAAATTTGAGAGGACTTTCCTGAGTCTTGCCCTATCCCTTTTGCTTTTAACCTGTATTCCTCCCACCTCCTGCCCAGGTAGTTCCAAGTGTTTATTTTTATTTATGCATTTTTTAAAATTTTATTTGTTTATTTAACAGAGACAGAGAGCATAAGCAGGGGGAGCGGTAGGCAAAGGGAGGAGGAGAAGCAGACTCCCCACTGAGCTAGGAACCCAACACGGGCTAGATCCCAGGACCCCAGGATCACGACCTAAGCCCAAGGCAAAAGCAACCAACTGAATTCGAAGTGTTCAGATAAGACAAAAATAAAAATTCTCTTCCAGGAAGTGAATTCTTGTAAATTTCCTTTTGTTGCTTGGTGCTTACCTTATCCAGAGAGGAAGTTTAGTACTTATAAAATGTTCAAGTACCTACCGTGGGCCAAGTTTAATGCTAGTACTGGGTAAGCAATGAATGAACGCCGGATTTTTTTTTCCCCCTTCGTTCTACCAAACTCTAAGCCCTGGCCAGTTTTCAGGGGATAAGATATTCTCATCAGCTCAGAGGACTAGAATAACCCTGCTCAGTTTCTGAAGGAAAGGAAAGGCAAGGAGGAAAGAAGGAAAGGATGGAAGGGAGCTGGAGTGTAGGTAGGAGGAAGAAAAGAAAAGGAAAGAAAAGAAAAATTTCTACCCACCAGACCAGGGTGTTGGCGTGCTTATAGGAGAAAAAATTATAGTACTTTAAGGCATCCACTTCTTTTTAGTGGAGTGCCAGAGACTTTCATTGTTGGACCCTGTCCCCAAAGGGCTTCTGAAGACCAAGGATGGCAAAAACTAAATATTTTCTCTTTTGGAAAGCTAGTCTTTTGTGTAGATTGTTAGATGGTCCAGTTGAATGTATCTAAAACTGTCTTGTTTCTACAACAAATCCTACCAAGTGGAGCAGATTTTCCTAGAGAAGCCAGAGATAGGTTGCTGCCAAATACATCTTTGAATATTTATTGCAAGGTTATAGTCTTTTTCTTCAACAGAAACAACTGGTTTTAGTTGAGAGGAAATGTGAGGACTTCAGACCTTGTGTGTTTTTTGTTTGTTTTCTTTGCCTTTGTATGTGGTATTAAAATATAACCTCACTGGGAAATTTTGAAAGAAGACCGTGTCTTTACTTAGGAAAGCCTTGATTTAGCTGACAGATCTAATTTGTGTGTAAGGAAGCCTTGATTCCTTCTAGGATGGCATCTAGATTCTTCTTAGAAGAATAGGGTACCTAGTAGGTCTTCCTGGTATGATATGGGCCCTTGGAGAGGGAGCCAAGTGTAGTGAATTGAACAGGCTGGGGAATGCTTACTGCACACCTTCTTCTTGATGCCCTTTCCCGGGATCCCTTAGTCCTCTGTGCATAGGCCATTCCAAATACTATTATTTAGTTTTTATTTTGAAATTATCTCAAACTTACAGAAAAGTTGCAAATATAGTACAAAGAGCTTTTCTTTCCTGAACCATCTGAGAGTAAGTTGCCAGCATGGGATGCTCTGATATCCTTACTTACTTTAGTGTTTATTTCCTGCACACAGGACATTCTCTTCTACATCTCTAATAGAACTATTGAAGTCGGGAATTAGTATGGATGCGGTACCAACTCCTGCTCCTCAAATCCCGTTCCAATTTTGCAGATTGTGCTACGGATGTCCTTTATTTTCCTAGCAATAAGATCCAGTCTAGAATCAATGTATTATCTGGTTGTCATGTCTCCTTTGAACTGAGAATAATTCCTTGACTTTCATGCACTTGAAAGTTTTTGAAGGGTCGGGGCCAGTTATTTAATAGATGGCCCTCGGTTTAGGTTTGTATGCTAGTTCCTCATGACCAGATCTGGGTTATGCATTCCTGGCAGGAATATTACAGAAGTGAAGTGGGACGTTTTGCCTCGCCCCTGCCCACATGATGATGAGTGCCATTGGACCCATTGCTACCATGATACTACTCTGATGATGTGCTTCAGATGGTGTGTGCCAATCCCCTCCGCTATAAATTCCTTCTTTTCCCTCTCTTTGTAATTAATGAATATTTTGCTGGGATGTATTTCGAGAAAATGTAAATATCTCATTCCTCCTCAAGCCGAAGTTTATTCTTATATTTATTATATCATCATAGACTCATGGATATATATCTTTTTCGCTGGGTCCTAATCTATTACTATCATTATTTATTTTCATGATGAAATTATCTTGATTTGGCCCATGGGAGCCCCTTCAGTCTGGTTCCTGTGTCTTTTGGACATTCTCCGATCTGTGTTTTTACACTTCCTAACTTTCTGCTACAAGAAGATGGTCTAGGCTCATTTTCTGTTTTGCTTGTCTCAGCCCTAGATTCAGCCATTTTCTTCAAGGAGCATCCCCTTTTTAGTGGCTCTGAGACCTTGCATGGTTGCCCCTCCTGATAATACCACCCTCCCCTCCCCTTTGCTTGGCTCTACCTAATAGCTTTTGGACTGAAACGTTCAGGAAGAGGAACAGCACATTTTGTTTTGATTTAATCACGTTAGCCCTGTGTGGATTGGTTGGGGGGGAACTATAGCACACCGTTGATCTGTCATCCCTGAGCTACTGATATATAATATAGTAAATGGTCGGTTAGGGTATCAATTCATTCACAGACAAATGCCTTACTGCGCATTTTTTAGGACTCCGTCATTCCAGGCACTGGGTGGACCCAACAGTGAACCGAATTTAAAAAACAAGCAAAAAAAAAAAAAAAAATCCATTTGCAGAAGCCCTGTGAACAGAAATAGTTGTTTGTGGAGGACGGAAATAATTTTCTAAGGCAACCATTTCCCCACTTGTGTTCATTGACATTAATATGTATTCAATGAAAAAAAAAGGTTTTGACTTAGCACTTTTTAAACTGTAGTTCTTGTTAGAGTGCACAGACTAAATGTGTCGCAGATTTTTTTTTTTTTTAAAGCCTTGTAACTTCTTTTCTTATATTACTGGAGCTCCTCTTTTCACCCTGAAGAGTGCTGCCGCCTCGCATATGGCTAGCTGCTTTTAAGGGCAAAATGGAAATTCTAGCGATACACAAATGTTATACTCGTTAACTCTACCCTATAGTCTGTTAGTTTCTTTACCTTTAACCAAGGATACTTTCAGAGAAAAAAGTGATTTTTCTCATTATACTTTTGGTAATAAGTAATAGAATGTAGAAACAATAAGAATAGATCATAAACTCCTTTCCGTTAACAGAGTTAATCGTCTCTTATTTCATTTAACTCCTGAGGGTAGAGCTATACTACATAGCATGTAATCAGACTCTTTCTTTTTTTGTATTGTAAAATTATTCAAGCATATATTTGACTGCCTGTGCTTTGCCAAGAATCTGCCTACCTACCTTTGCCAAGTACCTACCTCATAGGACTCTTAAAGGATTAAACGAGACAATGTTTATGGTTTGTTCATAACACCTAATAAATATCTGTTGAATCGGAATGTGAAATTCTCTTGCTAGGCTGTAAGGTTGTGACATCAAGAGTTTTAAGTTTTTCTTAACATAAAAACGTTACTACTTTATAACTGATACATCTGAGGATTGTGTGTGTTTTGTATGTAAATTACAAAACAAACACCATAAACCTATCATTTAAGAATGAGGCTTAGAACATCACTAGTATGATTTAAACAACCTGTATATAACTTTCTAGTTCATCCTCTGCCTTTCCCAGATATAACCTGGATTTTCCTGAACTTTTCAATGTGGTTTTACCACAAATGTTTCTGTCCATTTGTTCAGCTTTGCTTACTTCTGGTCTTTGGGAAAATGGGAGAATACTGTAGGTAATTTTCTGTGACTTGTTTTATTTACTCAGTACTGTGTAAAATTTGTTCTTGTTTTGTTATTGATTTCACTGCTGTATAATGGTCCATATGGCATGATTTGCATATTCATTCCCTTGTTATCTAGATATCTAGACTCACTCCTTTTTATTTTGTTTTTGGTTTTGGTTTTTCCGCTGCTGTGAACAATACAGTTAATGAACCTCCTTGGGCATGTCGCCAGTACACATGTGCAGGAGTTTCTCTAGGGCAGTGGAATTTCAAACTTTTATGACTGTGACCCATAGTAAGAAATAGGTTCTTCTTCTTCTTCTTTTTAAAATATTTATTTATTTGACAGAGAGAGAGATCACAAGAAGGCAGAGAGGAGAGAGATCACAAGTAGGCAGAGAGGTAGGCAGAGAGAGAGAGGCGGAAGTAGGCTCCCTGCTAAACAGAGAGCCTGATGCGGGGCTCGATCCCAGGACCTTGAGATCATGACCTGAACCGAAGACAGAGGCTTTAACCCACTGAGCTACCCAGGCACCACAAGAAATAGGTTCTTAAAAAAAATACGTTCTCCATAATGAAAGGACCCATATATATAAATATATATAGACAAATAAGACAAAAGCTTCATAAATTATTTTTTTTTAATGTTACTACACAGGACTCAATCTATTTTATTTTATACCAGTTGACTTATAGACAGTGATGCAATCCATCATATTGCTTTCCAGTCTCCCTAATAGGTTCTGCTTGAATAACAGTGCGCTGAATCAGGGGCACCTGGGTGGCTCAGTGGGTTAAAGCCTCTGCCTTCGGCTCAGGTCATGATCTTAGAGTCCTGGGATCGAGCCCTGCATCGGGCTCTCTGCTCGGCAGGGAGCCTGCTTCCTCTCTCTGCCTGCCTCTCTACCTACTTGTGATCTCTCTCTCTCCATCAAATAAATAAATAAAATCTTTAAAAAACAAAAACACAAAAACAGTGCGCTGAATCAGTGGCTCTCAAAATGCAGGGCACATGAAACTCACCTGGAGAGTTAGTAAACGTGAGGATTGAAGTGCCCCACGATACAGATTCTTAATCAGTAGGCACCTGGGTGGCTCAGTGGGTTAATCATCCAACTCTTGGTTTCAGCTCAGGTCTTGATCTTAGGGTCCTGGGATGGAACTCTGCATAGGGCTCCACGCTCAGGGAGAGACTGCTTGGGATTCTCTCTCTCCCTTTCCCTCTGCCCTCCCTGACCCCCCTGCACACTCACTTGCATGCACGTGCACTCTCTCTCAAAAATAAATTTTTTAAAAAGATTTTATTTTTGAGAGAGCGCATGCACGCACGCAAGAGAGCAGGGACAGGGGCAGGGACAGAGGGAGAGGGAGAAGCAGACTCCCTGGTGAGCAGGGAGCTCAGTGTAGGGCTCCATCCCAGGACCCTGTGATCATGAATTGAGCAGAAAGCAGATGCTTAAACAATTGAGCCTCCCAGGTGCTCCTAAATAAGTAACTCTTAAAAAAAAAAAAAAAAAAATTGAATCCAAAAATTCTAAGAAGCATCCATGTAACACAGATGTTGCAGGTCTCCTAGCCCACTTGGCGAAATACTGCTTTACAGTATATACCTACAAATGGAATTGCTGAGTCATAGGGCGTTTAAATATTTGGCTTTTTAATATTTTATATAGTAGTTGTAACAATTTTGAGTCCTACATCAGCAATATGTAAAGAAATCCTATTGCTCTCTTTTGTAGTCAAATTGTTCATCTATGTCCATTTTGTAGGCATAAAATTGTATCTTATCATTGTCTTACCTTGTATTTCAGTGGTTAGTAACGTGTCTAAGCATACATTTCAGTGGCCAATCATGTTTTTTTTCTCTGTGAAATGCGTTCATGTCTTCTGCTTACTTTTCTATTTATTTTTGGGGGGTCTTTTATATTCTGGAGATATGCATCTATTGGTTATCTTTTTCTAGTTCACTCATTTAGTGGCTTTTTTGCTTTGTTTATGGTATCTTTGGATAAACAGAAATTCTTAATTTTAATGTGGTCAGATTTTTTATGGTTAGTTTTTTAATGTCCTTCTTATGTTCTTCTGTACCCCAAAGTCATATAGATAATCTCCTGTATTTTTTTCTAACATTTTTGAAAAGTTTTGTCTAACATTTAAATATTGTCAAACATCTGGAATTGATTTTATATATGGTATGAGGTAAGAGTCTAATTTAAATTTTTTCCTATATAGAAAAGCAGTCCCAGCACATTTTATTGAGTTGTCTATACTTTACCCAAGAATCTACAGTGCCTACCTTATCCAATGTCAGATTTTCATATATTTTTGAAACTGTTGGGATATGGTTCATTTCTATTCCATTGGTCAGTTTGTTGATCTCTGTAGTAATATCATGATGTTGTAATTGCTGTAGTTTTAAAATGAGGTTTGCTATATAATGTGACAAGTTCTATTACATCATTCTTTTTTCTTCATATAAATTTTAGAATCAGTTTAAGTTCTTTGGAAAACTACTAGGATTTGGATTGAAATTACATCGAATATGTGATTAATGAATGTTCTTATCCATGAAGCTAGTCTATCAGTTTATTTAGGCTTTCTTTAAAGTTGGGTTCTTTTAATTTTTTAAATTGCTGTTGGAAGCAGATTATTATTTTCTGTGTGTTGCTGATGTGTAAATATACATACAGGAATTAAAAATTAAAAATAGGCAGTTTACATTTTCAGATTGATGATTCTATCTTACTAAACTTTTTTTTTTTTTTAAAGATTTTATTTATTTATTTATTTGACAGAGAAAGAGAGAGAGAGAGATCACAAGTAGGCAGAGATGCAGGGGGAAGCAGGTTTCTTGCTGAGCAGGGACCCCGATGTGGGGCTCCGTCCCAGGACCCCGAGACCATGACCTGAGCCGAAGGCAGAGGCTTTAACCCACTGAGCCACCCAGGCGCCCCTCTACCTTACTAAACTTATTATTTCTAGTAAAATTTTTTTTGGCTTATCATTTATTTTAGAGAGAGAGCATGTGTGCTTGTGCACAGGAGGGGTAGGGCAGAGGGAGAGAATCTTCAGGGAGACTTCCTGTTGAGTGTGGAGCCCATCCTGGGGCTCCATCTCATGACCTGTGAGATCATGACCAGAACTGAAACCAAGAGTGAGCCAGTCGCACAACTGACTGAGCTACACAGGTGCCCCTAATTCGGGTGTTTGTGTCTAGTCCTTTAGTTTTCTATGTGGACAGTCATAATAAGTAAATAATGACATATGTTTTTCTTATTTTGTATTTTTCTATCCTTTTTCCCACTGCCTTTTGCGGTCTTCTGTTAGTAGGACTACCAAAAACCATTAAGTATGACTGTTTTGATTTTAAAGGAAATAATTAATTCTAGTAATTTACCATTTAGAATGTTGTTTGCATGGGATTTTAATAGCTACTTTTTGTCACATTAAGAAATTATCTCCTAGTCCTGTTTTGTTAAGAGTTTTCTTTCTTTCTTTTCAAATCATACAACTTTTAGCAGCTCTTGAGATGAACAGATGGTTTTGTTCATTAATCTGTTCATATGGTGCTTGACAAGCATTTTCATCATGCTGAACTACTCTTGGGATAAATTCTTGGGATATTCTTGGAATTCTTGATAAAACCAATTTGGTTTTGCTCTCTTAGGGTCCACTCCCAACTGGGTTAAGTGTACTAATATTTTCTTAAAAAATTTTGCATCCACATTCTTGATTTATGTTTCTGTTACTCTTCTTGGCAAGTTTTGTAACTTTGATAATATTCACCACGTGAAGTGAGAAATGTTTCCTGTTTTGCATCTTTTGGAAGAGTTTTTGTGAGATTGAAATGATCTTTTTCTTGAATTTGTTTGTAATCCCTTATGGGACTGATATTTTCTTTGTGGAAAGATTTTTAAACTACTTAAGTTTAATAAAGGATTATACTTGAGTTTTGTTTCTTTGTGGGTCAGTTTTAGTAAGTCATATTTGCCTAAGAATTTCCTTTCAAATTTGTTGGTAAAAAATTATAACTTTCTCATCTGTTTAATCTGTGTTGTACTTGCAGGTGTATTCCTTTTACTCCTTTCTATTGTTTTTTTTTTGTTTCTATTGTTTCTTTTTCTCCTTTGTTTTCAATCTTTTGCAAAGGGCTATGAATTTCATTAGTTCTTTTCAAAATGTTTTTCATTGGATTTTTTTGAATTTTTTATTACATTAAAAAAAATCTTTATACTCTTACTTGAGTTTGTTATGCCATTGTTTTCCAAAAACAATGATTCCAAAATTCTCTAATTGTCAGTTTTTTTTTCAAATATAAGCATTAAGGATAAGATTTTTCCTCCAACTACTGTTTTCACTACATTCCACAAATATTAATGTGTAGTGTTCTCTTTATTCAATATGATGAGTTTGAAATGTTCTATTTTAGTTTCTTCTTTTACCTGTGAATTGTTTAGAAGTGTTTCTATAATTCCAAATATGTGGAGTTGGTTTTTTTGTTTGTTTTGTTTTTTTACTTTTACCTTAGTTGCATTACCATAATTTCTTCTTGAATTCATTTGCCTTCTTCCTGAAGTAAATCATGTGAAAATTCTTTTAGTGGAAATCTCCTAGCAGCCCCTGGGTTGCTCAGTCATTAAGCATCTGCCATCGGCTCATGTGGTAATTCCAGGGTCCTGGGACCGAGCCCTGCATCAGGCTCCCTGCTCAATGGGAGCTTGCTTCTCCCTCTCCCACTCCTCCTGCTTGTGTTCACTCTCTTGCTGTCTCTCTTTGTCAAATGAATAAATAAAATCTTAAAAAAAAAAGGTCTCCTATTAGTAAACTCAAATTTTTGTTATACTATAAAAGTTTTAACTGTTGCCCCTGTTATGAAAAGTGGTTTTGCTGGTTGTACAATTCTAGGTTGACATTTACTTGCAATACATTGAAAATACTTTGATTTTGTGAATTCTGATACCAGTCTAATTCAGGGTTATGATAGTAGATGTTCAGCAGTTACTTCCCTGGGGGAAAAAGTCTTGATATTTAGGTTTGTTTACTTCTGTGGTGGAGTATTCTTGCTGTATTAGGTCAGTTTTGCTGAGCTGGAAGGAGATGTGAAGTAGCACATAATTATGAATTCTTTCCACTATTCTGATTGATAGACATAAGTACCTCAAGAGTACAGATAATATGTTGTAAAATAATTAGGAAGTGACGAGTTCTATCTTTTACGACTGCTTTTAGTATTTTTCTACTTGTACCTGTACATTTATATAATTTAACTTTACTAATGACCTTTAAAAAAAACTAGCTCACAGAATTTTCGAAAATTTAACAGTTGGCTATTTAAGCCTGTATAAGTCAGCTGTAGCATAACACTCATTTACTTGTTCTTTCTTCAGTAGCTAATATCTTGCTTTTTATTGCTTTAATAATTTTTTTGTCTTTAGTGTTCTTCATTTTTAGTACATTGTGTCTAGGAGTAAATCCCTTTTCATTTTTTTTTTTTTTAAAGATTTTATTTATTTGACAGAAACACAGTGAGAGAGGGAACACAAGCAGAGGGAATGGTAGTGGGAGAAGCAGGCTCCCCGCTGAGCAGAGAGCCTGATGCGGGGCTCGATCCCAGGACCCTGGGATCATGACCTGGGCTGAAGGCAGACGCTTAACGACTGAGCCACCCAGGTGCCCCTCCCTTTTCATTTATATATATATATTGTACTTACTCTTTCTGTGGATTCATGACTTCTGTGGTTTTGGAAAATTCTCAGCCATTATGTCACCTGTATTCCATATTTTTTCTGAGTCCCTGACTAGGTATTTATTGTTTTTATTCTGCTTTCCATGTCTCTTAATAGCTTTTGTAGTTTCCATTTTCTTGTATTTTTGTGTGCTTTCTGGCAGAGTCTTCATATCTATCTTCCAGTTCACTAATTCTTTACAGCTGTGTTTAATTTGCCTTTTAATCCATTGGAATATTAATTCCAACAGTGATTCCCCCCCCCCCCCCCCAATTTCTTAAGATCTTAGTTGTTTCTTTTCAATGTCTTGGTCTTTCTTACTCATTTCTTATTGCTTGGTCACTTTTTGGATTCCCATTTTTTTCTTTTTCACACTTTATATATTATTATTATATACTGTGCATCTCATGATTGCAGTATGTGAGATCCTTAAGGCCCTTCTGCAGACTCTCAGATCACGGTGGCTTGTTTCTTTGTTTTCAGGAATGTTTTAAAATTGTGAGTTCATATTTGATTGAACTAAACTTTGGGAATCCTGAAGTCTGAATTCAGGGTACTTTTTTTAAATAACAGATTTGTGAAGGCTTCTCCTCAATTTCTAAGAGACTCTGAGGTTCAGGTTTCCAAATAAGCTATAGACTCCAGGTTTGGTCTTTGGAGACCTGTGAAAACATAGGGCTGTGTGTCCTTTGGGCAACCTCATCTCATGTAAAACTGTAGCTCACAGTTCACATTTTAACCCCTCCCCTTTCCTCTTTTTCTTTCTCACTTTCATATATTTTTCATTCTTAGATTTTTTTTCTTTCTTTTTTCTTTTTTTTTTTTTTTTTTAAGATTTTTTATTTATTTGACAGAGAGGAACACAGCAAGAGAGGGAACACAAGCAGAGGGAATGGTAGCGGGAGAAGCAGGCTTCCTGCCAAGCAGGGAACCCGATGTGGGGCTCTATCCCAGGATCCTGGGATCATGACCTAAGCTGAAGGCAGACGCTTAACGACTGAGCCACCCAGGCGCCCCATTTTCAAGGTGTAGATTTTTTTAATTTTTTAAAAATAAGCCCAGCAAAGAAGAATTTTGTGTTTTTTCAATAGCTAGGTGTATTATAATGAGAATTCCTGAAGAGTCCACCAAAAACCAAATTAGATTTTTCCCCAGCAACCATTGTACATCTAGTTTTAACACAGTTCTTCTCATATGCTGGAGGCTCAATGTGTAATGAATAGCTATAGAGACAAGAAAGCATAACTGTGATTATATTTTCCCATTATTTGTGTCTTCCTTCTTTCTTTCTCTCTTTCTTTCTTTCTTTCTTTCTTTCTTTCTTTCTTTCTTTCTTTCTTTCTTTCTTTCTTTCTTTCTTTCTTTCTTTCCTTCCTTCCTTCCTTCCTTCCTTCCTTCCTTCCTTCCTTCCTTCCTTCCTTCCTTCCTTCTTTCTTTCTTTCTTTTCTCTCTCTCTCTTTTTTTTTTTTTTTTGCAGTGATTTGTTGAATTTCTATGTGCCAGGCACTGTTTTTCATCTTAGACTTCCAGCTACTCCGTCCCCGTGTATATTGAAGATTGACTATTCCCTATGAGTAACAATTGCTGATCAAGCTTCATTGTTAACAATTTAGCTAGTACTAAAAGAGAAGACTAGAATGATCTGGCCAATACGTTTTAAAGCTTGTTGAAGAAAAAGGAAATTGTACAAAGCTAAATATATATATACCTAGAAAGAGAAGTGATATAATTATTACTTCAAGTTTCTAGTTTCAAACCACAAAAGTAAACAGAAGTTTACTTGAAACTGCAGAGTCTTCTAAATATAACTAACTGTTAACAGTGTTTAAGTATAATTTAGAATTTCAAGCCATAGCAAGTCAGGGAATGGTGTATGAATAGAAACATTTTAAATGAGATTGGATTCTGAAACAAAAGTACTTTATAGTATATACTATGTAGCTGAAAGTAGTTGTTTGAGAAAGGAAGGTATTTTAAAAGTTTTTCTCCTTGGAATATTATTGTGTAGAATACTGAATATTTTTGGCATTGATACTTTACAGTTAAATTTATATTTATATGCAAATATAGTACTTCAACATATTTTTAATATTGAAAATATTAATTGGGTTTATTTTTAATGCTTTTGAACAAAGGGCTAGGGAAATGAAAATTTAAATATTACTTTTTTTGTTCACTTTAGAACTGAAAGAATGTTCATTTGTTTCCATTACCCAATTGTAAATATGATTTACAGATTTATTTTCCTCATCTTTAAATGGTGCAAGTCTAATGAATAAAATTCAGAATGTAATCTAAGTATCCTAAGCTAAATCTCTAGATTAGAGCTTGATTGCAGTTTGCTCAAAAACAAAAACAAAAAGACTTTCAGACTACATCAGTAGGAAAATAGAAATAATTTTAAAGCACAGGAAGATAGTGGTCACTTACTTGAATAATTTCTCTTTTTTCCAATGCAAAATTTATTTCACAAAGTCTCTGAAGTGCAAATGGGTACATGAAAGAAGAGAGAATGTAAAAGTACATGAAAACATTTATTTTGTATCAAAATAATTCATGTACATCATTTGAAAGAATTAAATAGCAATGGATGGTATTTAGCAAAACCCAGAAGTCCTATCTATATTGTATTTTTTCCTGATCTTCTTTCCACTTCCTAGAAGGAAACAATTTAACTGTTTCCTCTCTTTTCTTTCTCTTTCTCTATTTTCTCTTTTTTCCTCTTCCTTTCCCTTTTTTCCTTTCTTTTTTTTTTTTTAAAGCTCTACGATTTACTGTGCAGAATTTCCAGCTGTATACTTATGCTTCTATTTCTACAAGAGACTCTAACCCATTTGTTCCATCTCCTTTTCCTTTTAGTATGTGACACCATTTTAAATTCTCATCTTGGATATAACTTGGAGATACATATATTTTTAAAGACTTTGTTTTTAAGTGACCTCTGTACTCGATGTGGGGCTCAAACTTACAACCCCAAGATCAAAGGCTGCATGCTTCTCTCTCTGAGCCAGCTAGGTGTCCCTAACTTTCTAGGTATTGAACCTAGAACCCTACTTTTTGTTCCACCAATTCTGAACAGTGTCTCTTGCTTCTCAACTTTGGAAGTTCAGAGTATCCTAGAGTTCCTTTCCCTTCTCTGTTCCTGTTTCTACCTTTTGTGTTTGTCATCCAGACATTTATTTCTTCCTTGTCACACTTGGTAACATTGTGTCATGTAACACGGTTTAAGTTTTCTTGCTTATCTATAGTAGTAATAATAGTATTAGTAGTATTAGTAGTAATGAAAGCACTTTTGGAGTTTCTGCTATGTGCCAAGCACATTAGTTTTAAGAAGTAAATTAATTTGTAAGTTGCATACAAATAGACACACACAGAACTTTACATATATTAAACTTATTTAATCATCAAGTTGACCTTAATTATTTAGGTGATATGGTCTCCATTTTACTGACAAATTTAAGTCACTTAGCAAGTGGCAGAGATGATTAGATTAATTTCTACAAGTTGAAAATCAGTAAACACTGCACAGTTATGAGTAGTTAAAATGTTTCTTCACAGCTAAGGGAGGTACTGTTATTTTATTTCCTTGTACATTCATTTGTACAATTTTAAAGCCCCACTGGGGGCTTTAAAATTGCCTCCTTGTTTTTGTGCTAAATTTCTCAAATTCCCTCTCTTTTTCAATACCTTTTATGGAGGCCCTTGTAGGATCCTTTAGTTTTCATGTTCAGTGACTTCCCTATCCTACCTCCTATGGGGGTGATCATTTATTTGAGCAGTCTAAATTTCTGTCATTTCAAATAATGTAGTGTGGCAGGTTTTTACATTGATTTTGAAAATGTTTAATTGTGAGAGGAGTTGGATCTTCCACTTTTGTGATACTCTTTAAAATAATTGGAGGTAGCATGTGCTCTGTAGGGATATTAGAGGAAAAGTTGATTTTTCCATATCACACAAGCCCTCCGAACATAGCCATTTTAATGTCTGTTAAGTTTAAAATACTTATTTGGTAATGAATGACTCAAAGTTTAAGCCGCATGAAACATGGAAGAGCCTCTGATTTCAGAAGAAGTTATTTACCACCTACCAAAAACTAATGTTGCACCCCCTCTAATGGAACTAAGTAGAAGCTCCTTTATGTGGTTCTGCCTAAGATTGCAGGCATGTTCAGTGTTGTTCTTTTAAAGCCTTTGAGCCCCTCCTCCTTTCCACCCATTCTTTTTTCATTTCCAGCTCAGGTTACGTTGGCAGGTTGGTTTCAAAACCAATTAACTTCTGAAACATTGGTAGAAGTATACTGGTTGAGAGTATGGGCACAGGAGCCAGACTACCTGGCCTTGAATCTTAGTTCTGCCACTCATTATAGATATGTCTTTGGGCACATCGTTTTCTGTGCCTCAGACTCTTCCCTTGTCACATGCAACTAATAATAGATACTTCACAAGATTGTTCAGTTAGTCATTATAAAGCTGCTACATCAGAGTCTAGGATGTAGATTAGGAAGATAGGGCTAGGAAGCATTTAGTAAACCATTTCTACTGCCACCATGATCACTATCCCCCAGTGCAGTAGTCCTCGAAGTGGCCTTTCTTCACCCTTCACCCACCTGCAGTCTCTCCACCACGTTGCTATCAGATGATCTTCCTGAAATGAATAGTTGTTCATATTGACTTTCTCCTTAAAGTCCTCAAGTGTGTCTCTTTTGCTTTTGTTATTAAGACCAATCTGTCTTAATAAAGAATTGGCAGAACTCATGGCCTGGTATGGCTGAGGGGCATCCAGTACTCTTCTAGAGTCTCTCCTTGAATGCTCAGTATCATCTTTTGATTCTTTTTCATGCTATTTGTTGGTTTATGCTTAACTAATAGGGCGATTGCTGTATCTTTTGTCATTTGTGCAAAATCCAGCCTTAACTATATTTCTGTCGGTGTAGTTATATCTTTATTAGTTGACTAGAATACAGATCTAGGCAAATGGAGGGATGTGACAATGTGATTCTTCATTTTGCTCAATCTGTCTCTTGTTCCTTCATGGTCAGGTCTAGAAGAGGCTTTATTTTTTTCTTACCTGAGCTGTGCAGGTATACTGTAGAGCTCCTTCTAACTTTATCCTCCGAAAATGATACAACATTATAAAAAATAAAATAAAAACAAGTCAAACCTTCCAAAGCATTGTTCCTTGGTAACAGCAGACTTTTTCTTTCTCGTATATGTATAAATATTTGATGTGCTTTTTATGTACAGGCCATTTAGATTGTTAGTGAATCAAAGACCCCTGTTGCTCTTCTCAAGTACTCTTTCTTTTCCACTAGTGTAATGTTCTTGGCTCCCTACCCATTGACTGATAAAGGTTAAATTTTGGGCCTTGTTGCTTCCAGTTTTAGCCTTGGTGTTCTTAATTTCGGTTAATTTTTTTTCATTAGTTCTACCAGTTGTTGTTGAGATGTTTTCTGCTGTACAGTCTTGACTTAGTATTTTTTCATAAAACATTTATAAAGTCAAATGGTGCTAAAAAGTCCATAAAAATTATCGGCAGTCCACTTTGCTCTACCGTTATCTCAATCTCACCTCCCCACTTGTGTGGCTCTTTTAGGGGGTATTATTTAACTCGATATATTTCTCCTTAAAATTTGAACCTTAAATATACATTTAAGTCCATTATTTTAAAGCACAAGTGTTCATGAAATTTGTTTCTTTTACTTTCTTCATTATATTTGGTATTATTGCATATTTGTGGATCTTTTTGTAGTTTTTCAGAGGGAGTACTAAGTGTGTTCTTAAGCTTGCTTCCTCCTGACCCCCTCACCCACCCCTTCTTTTCCTTTTTAAAATAAATACAATAAAAGATATAAATTTTCTTTTTAGCACATGTTTTTTCTGTGCTCCTAGATTTCTTACATGAAATGGTCTTTTCATTATTTTCTTCTGACTGATTTGTCTTGATTTTTCTATTTTATTAAAGTATGACCAACCAATATAATCTATTCAAACATTTAAAAAAGATTATTTTAAAGTTCACTTTATGATACCTTTATGATTGATTTTTTTTCATTGTTTCATGGGCATGTATAAAATTGTAAACTTTATGGAAGAGATGGAAAGTTTTATGTATAATTATTAAATCAAATTTGGGGGTTGTTTCTGCCAGTTTCACTATGTCTATGCTCATTTCGTTAAATCTGCCCATTTCTGACAAAGATATAGTGATTTCTTTTCTCAGTGAAGTGTTTTTCAAGTTTTTCTTAAGTATTCAATACTTTTGGTTTATATAACATAGCTTTCAAACTGTTTATGCTGTTTGGTCCTCTTAACCTTGAATTCTACATTGTATGATATGAATGTAGCACTCATGCTTTCTTTCTTTTTAGCAGATAGTTCTTGGCCCACTCCTTCATCTTAAAACTATTCTCAGTTGTTTGATGTTGTATTTCTTATGAACAGTCTGTATATGCCCTTTGTCTTTTTAACCTAGTCTAACAATCTGTCTTTCAGTGGGAGAATTCAGCTTCCTTTTTTATTCTGTGAGTAATACTTGATTTTCATTACTTTTTGCCTTGTTCACTATTTATATTTGTGACTTTTTCCATTTTTCTGGATTTCGCTTTCATTTTCACGTTGATATCCATTTCTGAGTTTCCTCCTGTTTATGTGGCAGTTCTGTACTTTTCCATTTCATTATTGGCCACCTTCCCTTTCAATGGCTCATAAACCAATTTTTTTCCTACTTTACCATGTAAAAGTGATACCAACATTTTCCCTCACCTTGATACTCCAACCTTCTTCTCTAACATACCTAAATTTCTACACAGATAATTTAAATTTTTAGATCCAGATTTTTGTTAGCCTTCTTTTTGTGTGTGTGTGTGTGTGTCAGGAATTCACATTCAGCACTTCTATTACATATTCTGGATAGTTGATTATCTATTTAGATTTAGTTCTGTATAGAAGGCAAGGTACATTGCACTCCTATTTCCTCTTCTCTCCATCTTCCCACACATAAAAGGTCTCATTTCTAATTCAGTTACTGTTTGGTTAAAATCCCTTCTCAAGTCCTTTCCTTAGATGGGGCAGTGGGTGATGTGCTCTTTGAATCCTTAAATTTTGGCAAACACTTATTTCACACTGACTCTGTGTAGGATGTTTGGGTGGTTCTGCTTTTTCCTCTCAGCAGTCTCAATTTTACTGTTCTTCTCAGTTCCACTATTACAAAGTCCCATGTAATTTCATTCTTTTTTAGTTTTAAGTAATTATTCTTCTGGTAACTTGTAAAGTTTTCTTTTTATCATTAAAGTTGAGGAATTTTAGTGTGACGTTCTTGAGTGTGTCTCTTTTACTAGTCCTGCTGGGATCTTTGAAGACCCCTGTGAGGTTGCAACTTAGTCTTTACTTTTTTTTCCATATTACTTCAACTATTGCTTCTCTCCCATCTTTTCCTTTTCCTCCTTTTAGAGATTCTTCTGGAACTCTTCCTATGGTTGGTACGTCAGTTAGGCTCCTCAATCTGTTCTTCAGGTTTATTCTCTTTTCCATTAATGATTTTCGTCTCTGTATCTTTACTTTATGCTTTGAGATTTCTTCCAGTTGATCCTGATACCATCATCTAAAGTCTGCCTTGTCCTTTATGTACTGAATTATTCAGCTTGAGGATTTTATTTTTATACTTTATTTCACCTAATATTTTAAATCCATAGAAATTATTTTTTGTTCTCCATGTGCCTCTTCTGAAGTAGTCATACTATTTTTCACCTTCGTGATTCATCTGTGTCCTTCAGAAAATCTGGTAGATCTGCTCTCTCCTACTCTCGCCGACTCTTAGATATGTTATTTGTATGGGCATTGGCGTTCAGGTTGAGTTGTTAGGAGATTGTAGGTTTTTGTAATCCTATAAGTAAGTGATGAAAGGTACAGGCATCTCATCCTCTACTATAGAAGCAGGCATGATGTGTGTTTCATGTGTACACACCTGGGAGACCCTCTACTTTCCTTCTGGTCTCCTTGCATCTCCAGCCTCAAGAGAAGAGTAGATTTTCCCTCCTGTTGAGCAGCTCCTGAATACCCTTGGAACAGGGAGGCTGGCCATACTTGTGCACATTATCTGTGTGCACAATTCTTCTGAGTCTTACTTAGAGCCTAGAGCAGAGCAAGCCCTGTATCAGTCCTCTTTCAAGATGCCTGTAATCCCATGGCCACATTCTTCAGGCCCCATTCACAATCTGCTGGTTCCCAGAGCTGGACTGGTTCAAGAAGGTCAATGGGTTGGATTTGGGATTAAAATTGGGGGAGGGAAGTCAAATTTCAGGTCCCTCTTTTCCCCAGAATCTTGAATTTTTATACTTTATTCATAGCTTCAAATGGTCTTTCACCCCTCTGTGCTATTTGTCATGTGTTTAATGGTGTTGTAGGAGACATTTTTAGTTTGAAAGCTTATCTTTGACTGCTTTATCCAGCCTTTCGTATGTATAACCTTTCGGACTATATTACAGTTTCTAGGAAGTCTCCTTTTCAGATGCACTGTGGACAAATAAACTTTTAGAGGAGAGTTTATTACTTTTGGATAAATAAAATTCTTCTGGAAGAGTTTATTTGTCCGTATTCAAATTTCATTGAACAAGATAAGAATGATCTGAAAATCTTGCACAACACAGAAGCTAGTTGAAGTAAGACAGAGACCAAAAATAAGAGCATAAGTAAAGAGAAGAAAGGAGCTGGAGAAAGAATCAGTTTTGCATTATCAGTGGTATTAGGAAGAAGACATGGCAATAACACAGTAATTGAAAGCCACATATAATCAGAAAACCTTATTTTGTCCACTAGTTAAGACCATTTTGCAAGCAATCTACTAGAGTTGCTGACAAGTAGTATTAGAAGAGATTATACATTAAAAGGACCCATTCTGTTCCAGAAAATTAAAGCAAGGAAGCATTCAGTAGAATCTGAGAGAACGAAAGAAAATACTGTATCCTATATTGACAGGTAGTGAAGTTAGTGCAAGTATGTATATATATGTTTAAACACTCATTTGCTGTAAATATTTGAGATTTGAATTATGCACACTTGCACTTCCTAATATTGATATTCAGTTTGTCCTAATGAGCCTCAGGCAAAGAAAATTTGAATTACACAACATGTGTAAACTTTACATTGAATGGTACTTGGTCTGTTCTGCTTAGTGGCACTTAATTTTGAGGTTAATAGTTCAGTAAAAATTTTAAGAAGCCAGTGACTTTATCTCCAATATATATGGCATAGACAGGCTGAGAATTAGTAAAAGCTTTTACTCTGCGTCAGTAGCAGTTTAATTCCTGACTTTACATCTAAGTCTCTGTTTTACATTTATTACATGTGTGACTATGGAGTCAGGGCACAGTACATCTGAACTTTGCCATTTATCACAAGGCCCAGGACAAAGAAAATGTTGTCCAGTATACTAGGGACCGTTCTTCTACCTTTTTGTTATTTCTTAAATTTTTATTTATCTGGGGTGTGATTACGGAATATGTTTCTCTTTTTACTTCTCAGTTGTCTTCATTTAAAGAAAGCTTTTTGGTAAAGGGGCTAGTGCGAGAATAGCTGGGTGACTTGCTTTTATGAAGATTTGTTGGGTTGGTGAAAAGCTGACAGTGGGCGTTAAATACCTAGACCAACATGGGTGTAAAAAGTTCTAAAATTTCTAGAGTTTTATACTTAACATCATATGTATGTAATTAAGACAAGAATTTAAACTTTTTAGGACATAAAAGTCTCTGTCATATACCACTATGGACTTTGCATCAAGAATTCTAGTTTGTTGGGGCACCTGGCTGGCTCAGTTGTTAAGCATCTGCCTTTGGCTCAGATCATGCATGATCCCAGGGTCCTGGGATTCAGCCCCATGTCTGGCTCCCTGCTCCAAGAGGAGTCTGCTTTTCCCTCTCTCAATCCCCCTGCTTGTGTTCCGTCTCTCACTGTGTCTCTCTCTGTCAAATGAATAAAATCTTTAAAAAAAAAAAAAAAAAGTAATTCTGGTTTGTCCTATGAAAGGATTCTAAAATCATGGAAGGACCCCTGTAGAAGTTTTTTTTGCTTTGTTTCTTTTTGGTGTTTTTTGGTACTGAAATTTACTATTTTTTAATGCTTAATATTAGAAAACATATTGGTAGGTAAAAATCAGTATATTTTTAAAAGTCACACTTATAAAAATATGTGTAATACTCCAAGAAGGTTGAATATTAAGCAGCAATGCTTGGTTGTTCTGGCCATAATTAAACTACTGATTGCAAATTACCAAAATTCAGTGAGTCAACAAACCCATTAAAAAAAACTCAAGGATATTAGATTTCGAATGTTCTTCCTTAATTTTGTTTGCCCATTATATTTTATTTTAATTATTCATAGTATTGCTTAACATGCCAGGAAATGTCTTGTAATAGAATTTATAAAATAATGTAGTTTCAGTAATATGAATACTAAAAGCAGTCTGTTTTTAAATCTCTGATTGAGATGTTTTCTAAGCAATCATCTAGTTTAGTGCATAAAAGCATGTCTTTGCATAGTAACTTTATCCATCTTAGAAGTTTGAAACCAAATGCTCACTTGAGAAAAATAAATGGAATAATTGGTATATGTCATTTTGTTGTTATTGAGCAAATGAGAAAAAAAAATTGTGAGAAGAAAAAAATACATAGTTCTACTAACATAGAGCAATAAGTTTTCATTTGTAGTAGTACTTCCTTTTTTTTTTTTTTTCCAAGTTTTTATTTAAATTCTAGTTAGTTAACATAAAATGTAATATTAGTTTCAGGTATAGAATTGAGTGATTCTTCACTTGCATACAATAAGTGGTGCTCATCACAAGTGCACTTCTTAATCCCCATTATCTGTTTCACCCATCCTCCCCACCCCCAGATCATCTGTTTGCTCTCTGTAGTTAAGAGTCTTGTTTCTCAGTTTTCCTCCTCACCCCTGCCCCCATGTTCATTTGTTTCTTCAATTCTATATATAGGAGTGCTTGGGTGGCTCAGTTGGTTAAGCATCCCCCTCTTGATCTCAGCTCAGGTCTTGATCTCAGGTTAATGAGTTCAAGTCCCACACTGGGCTACTTAAAAAAAAAATTCCACATATGGGTGAAATCATGTAGTATCTGTCCTCTGATTGACTTATTTCAGTTAGCATAATATTCTCTAACCTCATCCACATTATTGCAAATGACAAGATTGACAAGATTTCCTTTTCTCTTATGGCTGAATAATATTGTGTTTATATATACCACAGCTGCTTTATCCATTCATCAGTCAATGGACATTGGAGCTCTCCGTAATTTGACTATTGTCAGTAATGCTGCTATAAACATCAGGGTGCATGTATATCTTCAAATTAGTATTTTTGTATCCTTTGGATATATACCTAGTAATGCAATTGCTGGATTGTAGAGTAGTTTTATTTTTAACTTCTTGAGGAGCCTCCATACTGTTTTCCACAGTGGCTGCCTCAGTTTACGTTCCCACCAACAGAGCAAGAATGTTCCTTTTATTCCATATCCTTGCCAACACTTGTCATTTGTTGTGTTTTTGATTTTAGCCATTCTAACATGTTTGAAGTGATACCTCATTGTAGTTTTCCTTTGTATTTCCTTAATGATGACTGATGTTGAGCTTCCTTTCATGTGTCTGTTGGCCATCTATATGTCTATCTATTCATGTCTTCTGCCCATTTTTTAACTGAATTAGTTGGTTTTTGGGTATTGAGTTTTAGAAGTTCTTGATATATTTTGTATACTAATCCTTTATCAGATATGTCATTTGCAAATAACTTCTCCCATTCTGTAGATTGGCTTTCAGTTTTGTTGATTATTTCCTTTCCATTGGGTATTACTTTCTGATGTTTATTGATATATATGCTTTTTTTTTCCTTTTTTTTGGTGCCATAGACCCTAAAAGTGTTGTTCATTTTAGGGAAAAGCATAGCCCCTGCCCAATATTCAGTATTTTTTCTGTATCATGCTAGATATTGAAAGGATACAAGATTGGCTTATATATCACTGATTTTAAGTGGGAGAGTTAGAGGTACAGCATAATAAGGAAATCATGGAGATGTAAGTTCTGGTTGAAAATTTGGACATTTATTTGTTGTTGGTTCCATTAGGAGGTCAAAGTAAGCAAGAAAGAGCTTTTCTTTTATATTATTGGTGTGGATTTTTGCATGTCAAGGATCTACTCTTTCTCACTCTTACTATTAATGGTAGAGGTTCACAAATATGTTAAGTATAGATTTAAATTTTGTTCCTAAATAGAAAGGTTTGATGTAGGTTATATATTTTGAGGTACTTATATGAGTGAAAAGTAGGTAACACATTTAGAATGGAATAGGCAGTGATGAACTCTTTCGTCATCTTTACACAACAGTAATTACTAAGGACTTTGCAGTCCATTTAACAACTATTAGGTAAAATCTTTCTTTTGTTAATTTTTTTTTCTTTGCTAGTAGATGGGAGACATATTCCTGAACTGTTGAAATGCGGATAGCAAAAAATAATGGCCTTTTATCTCAAATTGAGAATTATTTTCTTTCTTGAGTCTTGTGGTTCTGTATATTAAGAAGCTATTTAAAATTTAATATTGTCTGTGACCCTTGGCTATTTTTCTGCCTCCTTCTCAATCTTTATTGGAGGTGAATGCTGCTCCCCAAGTATAATCTGTGCTTTGATCCCTCACTGTGGTTCTCTCTAGTCCCTGGTCTCCAAGTACTTTCTCATTCCTCTCCTACCTGCTTATTCTTGAGTATCTAGTTCAGGCTTGAATTCTCCATACATTTCTGAATTCTTGTCCCATTTCCCCCAATGGAATTGAGGATCCCTCCCGGTTTTGTTGTCCTAGCACGTTATTGGTGGCTCTTGGAACCACCACGACTCCTAGCTGCATCCTAGTTATTAAGAGTAGGGTCCATGTGTTAGCCTTCTATGTATCTCCTAGGACAGGCTCTTGGTGAACATCTGTTGTATGGAGATGCTTAGACACCACACTTGTGACGAGGCAGACAGCTGGCCTCCCCGAATTCCTTGACCCTCGCGCTGCCCCTCACTCATGGTGCTCCCCCCACACCCCGTCCCCACATGCTAGACCGAGGCTCTGGCCGGGAGAGAGCCTTCTCGTGCAGGTGGGACATGCCAGGAAGCTGGCTCATGCCTCCCACTTGCTACCCAGCTCTGAGTCGCATCTTGTTGTCCCGTTTCTGCAGGACCCTAACAGGAGCATCCACACCAGCAGCAGCAGCAGCAGCAGTTGCAGCAGCAGCAGCAGCAGCAGCAGTAGTAGCAGCAGCAGCAGCTGCAGCAGCAGCAGCAGCAGCAGTAGCAGCAGCAGCAGCAGCAGCAGCAGCACCAGTTTTTCAAAGCCTCACAAATTAATGAAGGAGCACAAGGAAAAACCTTCTAAAGACTCCAGAGAACATAAAAGTGCCTTCAAAGAACCTTCCAGGGATCACAACAAATCTTCCAAAGAATCCTCTAAGAAACCCAAAGAAAATAAACCACTGAAAGAAGAAAAAATCGTTCCTAAGATGGCCTTCAAGGAACCGAAACCCATGTCAAAAGAGCCAAAACCAGACAGTAACTTACTCACCATCACCAGTGGACAGCAAGACAAGAAGGCTCCTAGTAAAAGGCCCCCTATTTCAGATTCCGAAGAACTCTCAGCCAAAAAAAGAAAAAAGAGTAGCTCAGAGGCTTTATTTAAAAGTTTTTCTAGCGCGCCACCACTGATTCTCACATGTTCTGCCGACAAAAAACAGATAAAAGATAAATCTCACGTCAAGATGGGAAAGGTCAAAATCGAAAGTGAGACCTCCGAGAAGAAGAAATCAACTTTACCGCCATTTGACGACATCGTGGATCCCAACGATTCCGATGTGGAGGAGAACATGTCCTCCAAATCTGACGTGAGTAGTCTTGTGGGTTTCCCTCCTTTTCATTGTTAGTCTTTAGAGTCTATTTCATGTGGCTGCAGGATAAGGAGCCAGGGAAGAAAATGACAGCTGAGCCATAAAATGGTAGCATGGAAGTGCCTAGAAATGAATTTCCTTAACTTATGGGAAGAAGGAAATGAAATCGCTAAAGAATCTGCACACATTTGGGCAGTGATTTAAATTGTTAAAGAAGAGACATATTCCATAGTATTATAATGGGCCATTTGAACAAGAGCAGAAAAATTGAGATGCTCATTAGAGCTTAGTTACTGTGCTTCTTGGTGATTGCTGGTATGGGAAAGTGAGAAGAATGCAATAAAGCTTGGATATATGAGAAAATGAATTTAAAAGAGAAAATTAGGAAATATTGGGGTGTAGCTCTAATGTTGATCTTTTTGGTTGGTGCAATGAACAACTTTGTTTATAGGCTGGTAATAGTGTTTTTTCAAAGGGTTTTAGTTTAATCAAAGTCACAATATACTATATTTAAAATGAATAGTTTGCTAGATTTTGACTTATGTATGTGCTCATAAAACCAGGTGGTGGTATTTTGAAAATGAAACATTTAATTTTGTTTTCATTGGCTAGCCATTGATTTAGGAGGAGACAGGGAGTTTGATCCTTATTACGTTTTTGCTGATGGGTAGGATTATCTTTTGTGGATACCTAAAAGACTATCTAACATCCTTCCAAAATGTTATCCGAAGTTGCGATTTAAACTAATAATTATAGATTTCTCAGAGTTGGAAGGAATTTTCACATTATCTATTCTAATTTCCCACTGGTGTAAGAAATCTTACACTTCTAGCGACAGAACTATTCGTAATTTGACAGTTATTCCATTCCATTTCTAGAGAATGAACATTATTTACTATGAAATCATGTTCACTTGGTTACAAACTTTTGCTGCCTTTAGTTACTTACTAGTCACGATCAGTCCAAATAATCTCCTTACTTTGGCTTGTCAGTATTTCTAAACGATGATCAAGAATGTCTGGCTAAAACTTGCTAGCAATTTGTGAATATTTCTCTTTCTGTTCCATGGGTTCACCATACACATGTTCCTAGTTCAAATGCTGGCAGAGGTGGGGGTACTTAGTAGCAGATTCTCTCTCCTGCATTTGTGCTGGATAGAAGGGCAGCCAGGGTTAGGACATGGTGTCAGTACTGATCCCCAGTTATCAAGAGACTCCTTCCTTCTCTACAACCCTCTACAGCTAATCTTGAATTTTTTTTTTTTAAGATTTTATTTTTATTTATTTTAGTGAGAGCTTGAGCATTCAGGGAGTGGGGGAGCAGGAGTGAGAATCTGAAGCAGACTCCGTGTTCAATGCGGAGCCCAATGTGGGGCTCCATCCCACAACCTTGAGATCATGACCTGAGCCAAAACCAAGAGTCGGTTGCCTAACTTACTGAGCCACCCAGGCATCCCTAATCTTGAAAAATTTTCAAAAAGATTATATATTTATCTATCTATCTATTTAGTTGAGAGAGAGAGTGTGGGTGTGCACGCAGGAATGGAGCGAAGGGCAGAGGGAGAGAAGCAGGCTTCCTCACAGCAGGGAACCTGACGCTGGCTCTATCCCAGGACAAGAGATCATGACCTGAGCCGAAGGCAGATGCCCAACCAACTGAGCCATCCAGGTGCTCTCCTAATCTTGAAATTTTAATAGAAAGTTAGATTGGGACTAGGGTAGCATATAAAATACAAGATGTTGGAGTAATTTGTCCCAGTGTTTGGTACATGTTTTATAGTGATAGTTCATTGAATGCAGATGAGAACTGATGGATTTGTTCCAATATCTCAAGCATCTATTTTTCCTTTTTACTTAGGCTCTTCTTAATACAAAACTTGTTCTTAATGCAGATGTTATTTGGAAATTTTTTTTGTATGTTTGACTTTTATTTCTTGGGGTATGATTAGTCTATCAAGATTGTCAGGTTTGGCAACTTTGTATTTCCGTGTTCTGACATGTTGTGATTCTTGTAGAGCAGAGGTTTTCAAATTGTGGCTTGTGATTCACTGCTAAGCTGTGAAACCAATTTAGCATGTCAACAGCAGTATTAAAAAAAAAATCAGAATGCATTGTAATTAGTATGGGTAAGTAATGGTTTTTAACATTTTATTTCATGGGATGTGTGTATTCCTTATAGTAGGTCATGGTCAAATTCTGAAAGGCATCTTTCTTGAATGTTTGCTGGTTTATGAGCAGATCAAACGACATTCATAAAGCAAATCTCTTCCTACATGAAATTATCACAAATAATCATTCTCTTTAGATAATGCTGTATATTCTTGTTTTTATCTCTTGCTTCCTCCCTTTTATATATGATTTATAAGATATGGCTTTTCATAAACGTCATGTTTGACTTAGTATATTTATCCAAAGGAATATCTTAAAAAATCTTTTAGAGTGAAGAGTTAGAATTGTAATTCCTTACAATAGGTAGCAAGTTTTCAAAAAACAATTCATGACATATCAGAGTCACATATCTGATGATTGTTACAGAAGTTTTTAAAGTGGGTTCTGCACATTATTACAGAGAAAGCCACTAAAGACTTTGGGGCATTATTTGGGTATAAAACCCAACAAATATACTTTATCTGTTTTCTGGTAGTAGTGCTTTTATTGTTGCTGTTGGTTGAATTCTCTGCGTTTCATTCTCTGCATTCATCTGCCTGCATAGGTGATGAAGACAAAGATAACTGACAAAGTATTTCCAAATAAGCCAGGGCCCAAAACACCTTTCTGTGAGCAAGGGAGATAAAAAGGGGCTGAAATTCCCTTTATTCAGTAGTAGAAATTACTTTTGGTTGGCCTTCTTCCTACTTGGTGTCCCTCCTATGGGCAAGACAGAAGGAACGGGAGGCCATTGTAATGAAGAGCGGAGAGGAGCCCAAATCCTCCCTTGGCCAGTAACAGATTTGATAGCTTGGGACAGGCCCAACTTTAGGGGTCCAGCTTCACAATGTCCTGTGTGGTGAGTGTGTCTGCATTTGAGTAAGTGTGATAAGATGACCTGATCTCTCTAACCTGCTTTCCAGCTTTGTTATTTGAATATGAGCCAGACTTGTGTTCATTTATGGCAGATGGGGTAGTGGGGGTAATTTTAGACACAACAGGCAGAGATCACGGATTTTGAAACAGAAGAGACAAAAAGAAATTGGAAGAGTGTGAAGAATTAGGAAGGGTGAGGGAGAAAAGATTATTTACCTGGTAAGCCTGGGAAGTACACATCTTACCTCAGTACACATTAGTTATAATTAAAAGGAAGAACTTTTTAAAGAACCTTTTCCATAATTAAGGTAGATTCAGGGTTTTTCTTTAATTTTTTTAAGGTTTTATTTATTTATTTGACAGAGAGAGATCACAAGTAGGCAGAGAGGCAGGCAGAGAAAGAGGGGGAAGCAGGCTCCCTGCTGAGCAGAGAGCCCTATGTGGGGCTTGATCCTAGGACCCTGAGATCATGACCTGAGCTGAAGGCAGAGGCTTAACCCACTGAGCCACCCAGGCGCCCCCGGATTCAGGTTTTATATAAGAATAAAATCAGTGTTATTATGATGGATTCGGAAGCTCGGATTGTGATTCATATGGTCTTTTTTGTTAAGATTTTTATGTACTTTGCATAGAAAAGTAGAAGTACATCCATGCCTACATGTTTTTTGAGGGATCGTTTATTTGTTAAGTCCTTGGGCAGGTAATTGAGTAATTAGGAGTTCATACCGTGGTGTTGGATAGGCTATGTTTTGATGATCTTGGGCAAACATTTTTAACCTCCTGTATTTCTTAGTTAATTCTTTTGTAAGCTGGAGATTATAATAGTGTTTGCTACGTAGTATTATTATGAAAATGGTCAGTCTGGGCAAAGTACGTAGAGCATTAACCAAAGAATATGAATTAACTGTGATTATATATGATGTGGCTTCTGGAAATCTTTAAAACTTATAGCTTTGGAGATTTTTTGCTCTTCAAAAATACCGTAGAATTCTAAAGTCCTTTTTAGGGTGTGGGTTATATGTTTTTAAGGGGGAAAAGTACTTGGCATCTATGTCCTATTGCTCTGAATTTTGTCTTGAGGCATATGGCCTTGATAAGGATTTGTTGCATGGTAACAGTAAAAATGCAGAATGAAGAGTTTAAGTTTTAAATCAAAAGTTAAGCCAAAGTTTCCCAGGAACTTTTAGCTTTTTTTTTTTTTTTTTTAAGGATCTTTTAGCTTTTAAATTAAAATAGATGAAGGACAAGAACATAGCTAGCACTGCATTAGGGAGGCACTTGGTTGTTTCTTTAGTGCCATTCCTATTAAAGGAACACATCCGAAGAAATGACTTACCTTGGGTGATTATTAACGTTACACAGAATCATTTTTAAATACATTTTGCAATCCCTGAAGTGTTTTTCTTTTCTCAAGAAATTTAATATTATCACATGAAAGTCCATCAGTGATTTTTTTTTTTCCCCCTACGGAATTCAAGAGTTACAAGGCGGGTGGATGGTGAGGCAGAAGGACTAGTTTATAGTTGGGTGAGCATTTAGCAAATACAGAAATCATGATAAGAGCATGTTTTTGCTACGTCTGTAAATGTTGGCATTAAGAATATTTTACCTTCAAGGACCAAGGGCCTAGGTAATCCCATTAGAGTAAAGCTGTTCTTGGTTTAGGAAATTGCCATTTTGGGGTCATAATGGTCATTTATGGAAAGTGACCTTATCAGTGCAGCTGGAAGGGTGAGGATCTGTATCAGTGTCAACTAAAAGTTTATAATTAGAGTTTGTATTAACTTGTTTCAATTTTAATCGACAATTAAAAAGAACCCAAATATCTATCGCCCTTCCTGTAATTTCCCAGGTTTTGTTTTTCAGATAATTCAGCTTCTGAAGAGAAGTCTGTGGAGTTGATCTTGTTTTGTGATATGAGGAAGTTTGGTATTTAGAGCAGAGAAGGAGGGGGAAAAGAGTAAAAATAAAATTGGAATAACTGTTTATAATCAGATTCGCTTATGGTAGTAATTTCCTTGTCATTCCTTGCCTTTGCTTTTTGCCTTGCTTTAATAGAGATTTAATTGTAATTGTAATTTAAAAGCACAATCGAAGGGGCACCTGGGTGGCTCAGTGGGTTAAAGCCTCTGTCTTTGGCTTAGGTCATGATCTCAGGGTCCTGGGATCGAGCCCCACGTTGGGCTCTCTGCTCAGCAGGGAGCCTGCTTCCCCCCTCTCTCTGCCTGCCTCTCTGCCTTCTAGTGATCTCTCTCTTTGTCAAATAAATAAATAAAATCTTTAAAAAAAAAAATAAAAGCACAGTCGTTATAAGTTTTAATTGTCTTTCCTTAAAAATGGGCAGATTGAATTCGGTAGAATGTTACATATGTCCGTTTGCAGTGTGAGGAGTGAGATTGCAATCCTGTCTTCCACACTTTGCCTCACCAGACTGCTTTCTTGGCTAAAATATTCCTGAGGGAAGAGGATGAAATATCAGATGCCTTTTACCAGGGGTGGGTGGTGTTCAGCTACAGGATAAAGACCGCCAAGCACCTTAGCCCAAGTTTCTTTTGAAAAGAAAAAAAGAAGGAAAGAGAAACTTCCCTTCCTTTGTTGTGCCTCATTTCCTCTCACCCCACCCTGTTCCTTGCCCTGCCTAAACTGTCTGGAGCTGCCAGTGAACGTCCTGCTGTGGAAGCCTTGGCCTTAGGTTTTTATGTGATGGAAGGTTGTGGCAGTCAGAGAAGAAGGTCTTCATTGTGTTTTCAAAGTGGCTTTTTAATGACTTGTAATTCCAGCACATGCAAGAGCTGTAAAGTCTGCAAGTAGGGTGAGCAAGCAGCTGGGGAGGCCATTCATTAAAGGGCTGCCCTCCCTGGTCGGGGGTCGGGGGGGGGGCGACTCCCATTTTGGACTCCTGTTCTCTGCATTTTATAACTGGAGGTAAACATACCTAAAGGGTTGTGGTTCTTCTTCGGATAGATTCCCAGTAAGATGTGATGGGCAGAGGGGAGGGGTTGGCCCAGCCAATCAACTCTTTGTTTATTCAGCCACTTTCCTAACTTTGTCCAAAAGAGGATTTGGAGCAGTTACAAGGGAGATTTTTACTTCAAGACAGTTAGGGGCTTCCTCTCTTTCTTGTTTGGGTACCATACTGAGCCTCCATTGTTTCTCAGTTTTCAAATTAAATAATTCCTTAGAAGCCTTTCGGGAGCTGAGGGTTGTGGACGGACGGGCGATTCTATCACTACAGAGTTGGTTACCATCAATAATTGCCCAAACTCGGCATTTTTACTTAACTTGTATTGAACTGAACCTCTCAATAAAGTCCATGAGCTTCCTTCAAGAGAGCTGCATTGCCTATTCGTTGCACTACTGTTTCTTACTCTGAGGCCCATGATCTTTACCTAATTGTCTCATCTATCATCTTTAGATAACAAAATCAAAGATGTGATTCAACATGGTGTCTGCGTGGCCTGCCTTACCATACCATAGGGTGACCGTATACCTGTAGTTAAACACCCCTGAGTGCTTTCCGTGTGCCAGTCACCAGTCTAAGCGCTTGACTTATTTTACAACTCACTTGACCCTCCAAACAACTTTATGAAATAGGTACTATTATCCCCTTTTTATAGATAGGGAAACCGAGGTCCAAAGGTTAAGAGACTTGCCCAGAGTTGCCAGCTGGTGGATCCAGAATTTGATCCCACTTGGTAGAGAGTTCACGCAAGAGGAATTTTGGAATGAAACAAATCTGATTTTCCCATGAACTCATATTGCATTTGCAGAGACGGGCTCCATGAAATTGGCCTCACGGCTGTGAAAGCCTTTGATGTCATAGTCCTGTTCCATTTATGAGTCATGGTTCTTTGACCTACCTGTTGATTTGGGCTTTTACCAACAGCCCTCAGGAAGTGACAGGTTGTCCTTTGAGCTGGGTTTGGCACACATCCCAAAAAGAGGGAGGAGCTTCGAAATGTCCAGGAATCTTGAACTTCTCACACAGGCTTGCTGCAAGTACGGCAGACTCTCCTGGCTCTGGAAATGACGTTATTAGATCATCAGCACTGTTTCCCTGCTCCCAGAATTCTCTCACTTGCTTTTGCGAGTAATTTATGTTTAACAGAGCTGAGCTGCAATATCAGACTTTCCCAGAAGGTGCCACCAAATAACAAATGGTGTCCTACAGTTGGACGATCACTTCTTTTTGAATCTCCTAGCTAAATTTTGTAATTCCAGGTTATACTGTCTGTAAGTTATTCAAAATGCAGGCTGCGCTTCCTGTGACTCAGGGGGCAAGATAATGCAGTGGCAGAAGTCGGAGGGTGGTTTTCTTTTGGTGTCTAGGTAATTATTTCATCAAGTTTGAGAAATTGTTCTCAGTAGGCAACAACTTATGACTGTAAACTTTCAAGGCAGCGTCAAAGTCCGCAAAGAAAAATCACCCCTAAGAGGCTACTTTAGGTCACTAAAGGTGACTGCACGGTGAGATGTTCCCAGATAATGTTGAAGACCCTTCTATTAGGAGAAAATGGGAATGCATTTACTAATATATTTGGGGACAACAAACTTTGCCTTTGAATTCTGAAGATAGAGAGGATAGGGACGTGAGGATGTTGGGTTAGGGAGAAATATTCAGAATTGTTGACACAGAGAAAAGGAAATTTTCTTGTCTTTCTTGGTCATGAGAGAAAATGTATGAGATCCTCAGAGGTGATGTGACGTTACGTTACATGTTTATTTAACCATTTTTTGGTTCAAGTATAATTAACATACAGTGATATATTAGTTTCAAGTACACAATATAATGATATAGCAATTCTATACATTAGCGCTCATCATGATAAGTGTACTCTTAATCCTCTTTTTCTATTTCCCACAGTCCCCCTATTCTCCTCCCCTCTGGCAACCACCAGTTTGTTCTCTGTATTTAAGAGTCTGCTTTTTTTATGTTTCTCTTTTTCTCTTTGTTCATTTGTTTCTTAAGTTTCACATGTGAGTGAAATCATACTGTATTTGTCTTTCTCTGACTTACTTTGCTTAGCATTATATCCTCTATAACCATCCATGTTGTTGCAAATGGCAAGATGTCATTCTTTTTTATGACCGAGTAGTATTCCTTTGTGGTAGAAAATGGTGGTATATATCACATCTTCTACAACCATTCATCTGTTGATGGACGCTTGGGCTGCTTCCGTATCTTGGTTCTTGTAAATAATGCTGCAATAAACATAGGGGTGCATATATCTTTTTTGAATTAGTGTTTTCATGTTCTTTTGGTAAATACCCAGTAGTAGAGGTCTGAGATCATATGGTAATTCTATTTTTAATTTTTTGAGGTACCTCCATACTGTTTTCCACAGGGGCTGTGCCAGTTTGCATTCCTACCAACAGTGCAAAAGGGTTCTTTTTTCTCCATATCCTCACCAACACTTGTTCCTTATGTTTTTAATTTTAGCCATTCTGACAGGTATGAGGTGATAGAGCATCATGGTTTTGATTTGCATTTCCCTGATGTCAGTCTGTTGGCCATCTGGAGATCCTCTTTGGAGAAATATCTGCTCAGGTCCCGTAGTCATTTTTTAATTGAATTATTTGGTTCTTTTGGTATTGAGTTGTGTAAGTTCTTTGCATATTTTAGATATTAACCACTTATCAAACATATCATTTGCAAATATCTTCTCCCATTCCATTGGTTGCCTTTTTGTTTTGTTGATGGTTTCTTTCCCATGCAAAAGCTTTTTATTTTGGTGTAGTCCCAGTAGTTTAATTTTGCCAGAAGAGACATACCTGGAAAAATGTTTCTATGGTTAATGTCAAAGAAACTACTGCCTATGTTTTCTTCTAGGAATTTTATGGTTTCAGGTCTCAGCTCTAAGTCCTTAATTCATTTTGAGTTTATTTTTGTGTATGGTGTAAGGAAGTAGTTCAGTTTCTCTGGGTTTTTTGTTTGTTTGTTTGGTTGGTTTTTTTTGCCTGTAGCTGTCAAGTTTTCCCAACATCATTTGTGGAAGAGATTTTTCCCATTGTATATTCTTGTCTCCTTTGTCATAGATTAATTGACCATAAACAAGTTTGGGTTTATTTCTGGACTCTGTATTCTGTTCCATTGATCTATATATATCTGTTTTTGTGTTAGTACTATACTGTTCTGATTACTACAGCTTTGTTATATCTTGAAAGTTAGGATTGTGACACCTATAGTTTTTTTTCTTTGTTTTCAAGATCATTTTTGGCTATTTGGGGTCTTTTATAGTTCCATACAAATTTTAGTGTTATTTGTTATAGTTCTGTGAAAAATGCTGTTGGTATTTTGATATGGTTTGCATTGACTCTGTAGATTACTTTGGTTAGTATGGATGTTGTTAATATTGGTTCTTCCAATCAGTGAGCATGGAAGATGTTATTTTAAATGAACATATAAATTATTAGAGTGTCCTGGTTTGGGACCTCAGTGTTTAGAATTATGGTACTGTTCTTTTTTTTTTTAATGATTTATTTATTTATTTATTTATTTGACAGAGAGAGAGAGAGAGATCACAAGTAGGCAGAGAGGCAGGTAGAGGGGTGTGGGGGGGAAGCAGGCTCCCTGCCGAGCAGAGAGCCCGATGTGGGGCTCGATCCCAGGACCCTGAGATCATGACCTGAGCTGAAGGCAGAGGCCTTAACCCACTGAGCCACCCAGGTGCCCCGTTTTTTGTTTTTTTAATTAAACTCTTTTTTTTTTTTTAAAGGTTTTTATTTATTTATTTGACAGAGAGATTACAAGTAGGCAGAAAGGCAGACAGAGAGGGAGGAGGAAGCAGGCTCCCTGCTGAGCAGAGAGCCCGATGTGGGGCTCGATCCCAGGACCCTGGGATCATGACCTGAGCTAAAGGCAGAGGCTTTAACCCACTGAGCCACCCAGGCGCCCCTAATTAAATTCTAGATACCTGCTTTATTTTGTGGCTCTTTTATGTATGTATTTATTTATTACATATGATAAACTGCTGTATCACTTTGAGTACCTACAAACATTTCCTTCTAAACAAGTTTGATTCTTTGAAAATATTTTTTGATTATTTTAGTGATGTTTGGTAACATTCGAAAATATTTATGTGGTAGATCCTCCTGTATGTAAACACCGTATTAGATGGTACAGATGGTACAAAATGAGAATTTGGGCTGAGCTTGGAAGAAAGAAAAGCATGAATAAGAGGGGGTGAGGGGTGGAGTAGGCGGGACAAGCCATTCTTGATCGGAGGAAACAACTTGAAAAAAAAGAACTGATGGCAAACGTAGCTAATTCTATGTTGTCCTTACTGAGAATGAAGAGAAATCTTATAAGTGAATCCTGCCACGAATTTATGAAACTGGTTTGTCAGGAATGAAGGAAGAAGCCTTATCGAATTCTGTTCTTGCTAGGAGTGTGCTGGACACTGTCAGTCAATACCCTCCCCTTAATTAATTAATTAATTAGTTAATGATAGACAGAAGACAAGTAGAAGAGCAGAGGGAGAGGGATAAACAGACTCTATGCTGAGTACAGAGCCTGACATGGGGCTTGATCCCAGGTCGCTGAGATCATGAGCTGAGCCAATATCAGGAGTCAGACACTTAACCATCTGAGCTGCCCAGGTGCCCCTTGATCGCCTTTTTTAATCCATGTAGTGTGTGTGACAGCTTTTGTTCTCATCTTATAGCTGTGGATGTGGCAGAGCCAGAATTTGAATCCAGTTTTCACTAATGCCAGACCTCATGTTTCTTTGCACCATACCACCAGTTAAACCTTACTGAGAGAGAAATCACATCAAGTGAAAACCACTGTGGTACTGATAAAACCTTTCCTAGGAAAAAATGTGCTGGGGAAGATTAACTAGGTAATGGTGCCACAGTTCAGTGAAAGGGGTAAAGTAAGAAATAAGATGTAGCCACAACACTTGGATACTTGGCTGTGAATCATGGGGAGCAAGAAGACCTGGCTGTGATTTCCGAAATGATAATCAACTCATCTTCCTAGGCATCCCTTCATTTTCTAAGAAGCAGAACTGCAGAAAGTATTGAAGAGCATGCTATGTTGGAGTCCATCTAAGGGCACTTGTTCACCAGTGTACCATCTTATTAGATTGTGTCATATACTTCACACTTGGGACAAGACGTGGCAAGTGTTACTGTGAGAGATCCCATGTATTTTATTGCATCATATAAGGCTTGTACTCATGAAGGATCTGAAGAAGGTAGGTAGGGTCAGACTTCTACAAGACAGTGGTGTAGGAAGATCCTGAACTCAGCACTTTCCATGGACACACCAAATCTACAGCTACGTATGCACCCTTTCCCTCTGAAAAAGATCTGAAAACTAGATGAACTGCTTCTCCAGAAGAAGAGATAAAACAACCACATCAAGATAGTTAGGTCCAAGAGACCAACGGTGCTGGAGGAAACTGAGATTCCCTTCTGAAAAGGCTGGCATGAGGTCTTATTGACAAAAAAGAACAGTTTGAAAAGTGCCTAAATAGGAAGGAGATTCATTTTCTAGTCTAAAAGTATCTTCTTGAGGGCCAAGAGACAGTTGAAGCTCTCCCTGGAGATGGAGGCACTAGTGGACACTATTTTTGCACTCTCAGGCTACCCCGCCAGCATGGGTAGGCGAGCTCCGTTGTGACACCCTCCCACTGCCTTTCTAAGACAGGAGTGGGGAGTGAGCAGTTGCAGCACTATCCTGCTGCTTTGCTGAAGCTAGAGAATGCAGGTGTAGTATGCCCCCACTGCCTGGCTGGGGCAGGCAAACATGAGTGGTTATGGTATTGTCCCACTCCCAGCCCAAAGCCAGGGGCACTCTCCCCCTATATTCCTGGTCTACAGATGCTCACAGTCAAGACATTTTGCTGCTGCCTCCTGAAGCTGGTGAGTGTGCCCCACCTCCAGCTGCCTACATAAAGCCAGTGAGCATGTGCAGTCCACACAGAGGATGCCCCTTGATCATCATACCCACCAGGGGTGGGTAGTCCTGAGCTTCACAAGAATGTAAGCATCAGACAGTTCTTGGCAGACTACAACAACTATCCAGGTGCTGTACAAATAGTGGACTTAAACACAACCCTAGTCTTCCTATGGAAAAGACCTCTTTACTTAGAATGGAGCCTCAGCCAGAGGAAGGCTTCAGGTTTCCCATGCATCTAGAGGCTAGGGAGGTTCCTCCTTTAGCTAGATTCACCAACTCCATCCCCCCAAAAAGGGGGGGGGGCTCAAATAAAATAAAGATGGGATACCACAGAAAAACAGAGGATCATGAGACTACTATGAACAATTATGCACCAACAAATTGGACAACTTAGAAGAAATGGATAAGTTCCTTGAAACGTACAATCTTCCAAAACTGAGATATGAAGAAATAGAAAATCTAAATACACCAACTGCTGGCAAGGAGATTGATTCAGTAGTCAAAACCTTCCCAACAAAGTCCTGGACGAGATGGCTTCACTGCTAATTCTACCAAACATTCAAAGAAGATTTAGTACCTATCCTTCTGAAACTGTTCCAAAATATAGAAGAGGAAGGAAGACTTCCACTCTTGTTTTAGAAGGCCATCATTATCCTAATACCCAAACAAAACCAAAGACACCACAGAGAAAGAAAATTAAAGGCCAGTATACCTGATGAACAAAGATGCAAAAATCCTCAACAGATATTAGCAAACCGAATTTAGCAATACATTAAAAGAATTAAACACCGCGATCAGATGGGATATGTTCCAGGAATGCAGGAATGGTTCAATATCTGCAAATCAACCAGTGTGATACATCACATTAATATAATGAGAGATAAAAATCATGTGACCCTCTGAATACATGCAGAAAAAGCATTTGATGATGTTCCAACATCCATCTGTAATAAAAGCTCTCAACAAAGGTATAGAGGAAATGTACCTCAACCTAATAAAGGCCATATATGACAAACTCACAGTCAATACCATACTCAGTGGTGAAAAGCCAAAAGCTTTTCCACTAAGGTCAGGAATAAGACAAGGATGCCTGCACTTTCTGCTTTTTTTCACCATGGTATTGGGAGTTCTAGCCACAGCAATTAGGCAAGAAAAAGAAATGAGGCATCCAAATTGGAAAGGAAGAAGTAAAACCATCAACTATTTGTAGATAATATGATACTATGTATAGAACACCCTAGCAACACTGAAAAACCTTTTAGAACTAACAAATTAATTCAGTAAATTTGCAGGATACAAAATTAATGGAAATCTGAATTTTAATACATTATTAAACTATTAGAGAAATTAAGAAACAATACATTTATAATTGCATCAAAAATACCTAGGAATAAATTTAACTGAGGAGGTGAAAGACCTATATTCTGAAAACTATGAGACATTGATTAAAGAAATTGAAGAAGATAAAAAAGTAAGTGGAAAGATATTCCATGTTTATGTATTGGAAGAATTAATATTGTTAAAATGTCCATAATACCAAAAGCAATCTACGGATTCAGTTCATCCCTATCCAAATTCAAGTGGCATTTTTCACAGAACTAGAACAAATAATTTTAAAACTTAGAGTCACAAAATATTGAAAAAACTTGAGAAAGAACAGAAGTGGAGGTATCATGCTTTCTCTTTTCAAACTATACTACAGAGTTATAATAACCCAACAGTATGATATTGACATAAAAACAGACACATAGGTAAATGGAACAAAATAGAGACCTCAGAAATAAACCCACATATATATCATCAAACAATTTATGACAAAGAGAACAAGAAGGTACAATAGAGAAAGGACATTTTCTTCAAAATCTGGTTCAACAGATTTGAATGGGACACCTAAAACCATAAAAGTCCTGGAAGAAAACACATACCCCAAGATCCTTAACAGCAGGCTTAACCATATTTTTGAATCTGACTCCAAAGGCAAGAGAAACAAAAGCAAAGTAAACTATTGTGACTACATCAAATTAAAGCTTCTGTACAGCCAAGGGAGCCATCAACAAAATAAAAAAGCATCCTACTGATTGGGAGAAAATATTTACAAATCATATATCTGATAAAAGGTTTACCCAAAATACACTTAGAACTCCTACAACTCAATTAAAAATCCAGGGGCGCCTGGGTGGCTCAGTCGTTAAGCATCTGCCTTCGGCTCAGGTCATGATCCCAGAGCCCTGGGATCGAGCCCCGCATTGGGCTCCTTGCTTGGCAAGAGGCCTGCTTCTCTCGCTACCATTCCCTCTGCTTGTGTTCCCTCTCTCACTGTGTTTCTCGCTGTAAAATAAATAAAATCTTTTAAAAAAAAAAAAGCACTTCAATTAAAAACCCAATTAAAAATGGGCAAAGGATCTAAGATCCTTTGAGTTTTATAAAGAAGATCCACAGATGGCCAACAGACACAAAAACGATGCTCAACTCACTAATCAACAGGGAAATGCAAATCAAACCTGCACCAAGATATGACCTTACACCTGTCAGCATGGCTATTATTAAAGAGACAAGAAATAACAAGTGTTGGCGATGATGTGGGAAAAAAGGGAACCCTTGTGCACTGTTGATGGGAATGCAAAAAATGGGGCAGCCACTATGGAAAATGGTATGGAGGTTCCTCAGAAAAAATCAAAACTAGAACTTTCATACAATCGAGTCATTCCATCACTTGTGGGTACTTATCTGAAGAAAAGGAAAACACTAATTTGAAAAGATATATGCACCCGTATGTTTACTGCAGCATTAATTATAACAGTCAAGATATGGAAACAACCTAAGTATCCATTGATGGATGAATGAGTGTGGTATATAGAATGGGATACCATTCTATATGGTATTCCAACCATATGGTGGTTCTATATGGTATTCCAACCATGGTGTTTGTTGGGACTTTGTTTGTTGGTATACCATATGGAATACCATTCAGCCATAAAAAGAATGAAATCGTGTCATTTGTGATAACATGGGTGGACCTAAGAGTATTATGCTAAGTGAAATAAATCAGAGGAAGACAAATACCAAATGATTTCACTTACAGGCAAAATCGAAAAAGCAAAAGAAGCAAAACAAAAGAAAACCCAGACTCATAGATAAAGAGGAAAAATTGGTGGTTGCAAGAGGGGAGGGGCAATGGCAGTGGGAGGGTGACATGTATAAGGGGATCAAGAAGTGCAAGCTTCCAGTTATAAAATAAATAAGTCATGGGGCTGTAATGGACAGCATGGACAGAATAGTCCATAACATTGTAATAACTTTGTATGGTGACAGATAGTAACTGTGGTGATCATTTCACAATCTATACAAATGTTGATTTACTATGTTAAACACCTGAAACTGATAGAATATGGTATGCCGATTTTACCTTAATTAAAGAAAAAAAAAAGGAGGGTAAACTCTTTTTTTCTTGGAACATAACCATATCTGGCTAACAAATTTTCTTACCTTCCTGGGCCTGAGGTGGGTAGTCCAGTGGTCCAGGAGACATGGGCCAACAGCAGATGCTTGGAATCAAAAGACTAGACAGGTTCAGCTGGAACTAAAAAATGTGGATTTTAATAATAACAATGAGATCTTCGATGCAAACTTGCCACTCAGGTATCAGGTCAAGCAAAAATATTAATTATGTCATAGACAAAGAGTTACCTTTTTTTGTTTGGTAACTGATGAATTGTGTCCCATGGAGACCTGGTGTTGGTAGATGTTCTCATAAAGATGGGAGATAGAAAGCTGCAGTCTAGGAAGTTAGTGATTTACAATCTATCGTCATAGTTGGTTTGTTTTTTGTTTTTTGTTTAAATTCCTGCATGTGTTTCTAAAAGTCATCTCCTGGGGCTCTTGGGTGGCTCAGCCAGGTAAGTGTCTGGCTTTTGATTTTGGTTCCAGGCATGATCTCAGGGTGGTGAGGTTGAGCCCCATACCGGGTTTCGGGATCCATGAGGAGTCTACTGAAGATTTGCTTCTTCTTCCTCTCCCTCTGCTTCTCCCCTCTGCTTCTCCCCCAAGCTCAGGCTTGTGTGTGCACATGCATGTTCTCTCTCTCTCAAATAAATGAATAAATCTTGGTACGCCAAGATTGGTGGTTCAGTATGTTAAACATATGCCTTCGGCTCAGGTTGTGATCCCAGGGTACTGGGATTAAGTCCTGCGTGGGGCTCCTTGCTCAGTGGGGAGCCTGCGTCTCCCCCTGCCTGCCACTCCCCCTGCTTGTGCTCTCTCTCTTTGACAAATAAATCAATAAAATCTTAAAAAAAAAAAAAGTTTAAAAATAAGTCCTAAAAAAAGAAATTTAAAAAAAGTCATTTCCAGTGACATCTCCAGTGGCCTAACCTTATATTAGGAATCAAATCATAGTCTTGCTGAAAGTCCACCTCAGTTAAAAATGCTTCTGCTGAAGGTGACCTGACACATTTTCAGTGTTAAAAAGTGCTCACTGTACTTTCAAGCTTCCTCCCCTTCCTTATTATTTTCCAGGAATTTTTCAATTAAAGGTTAACATCACACTTCTGGCTGATCTTGTGATAGGTTGTTTCAAAGTGCTAGGTTATCTGATGATCTTGGACCCAAGTCATAATTTTACTTGTGCTTACCAAGCCTGCTTTCATTGTCCAGCAGCTTTCAGACTTGCAACAAGTCCCTTCCCCCTTGTAAAGATAAGTCACGCACGGTCTTCCTTGCTTTGTGTAAGAAAACCATTGAATCTCATAGTTTATTGCCAAAAACAAAGGTTTGAAGGAAGGAGATGGTGTGTCCCGTGCTTCCCATCTCTTTATCCCCATCGTATTAATAGTTGTGTTGTCTCTCCTTTCTTTAGAAAATCCACTGTGGCTTAATATGCCCTCTGTGAAAGGTTTAAGGCCAAATTTAGAAACGATGAACAACCGTCTTTAAGACAGCATTTACTTCATGATTTAAAAATAGGAATTTTAAAGCAGAAAGAGACTTCAGAAATTTCCTTTAAGAACTTCAGTTTTGCAGAGGAGAACTTGAAGCCAGGTTTTATAACTTGCCCAAGACCATGGAGCTTTCATTGCTGGGAAAAACAAAAAGGGAGTACGTGGGGGACGTAACGTTCAGTTCCCTAATTGGCATGCCATTATCACTTCCAATCCAAACAGTTTATAACCCCTCACATGTCCCTCGCTTGCTGTCCCAAACTCTCCTCCACTTGAATATCACCGAGTGGTTCCTAATGGGTTGTTTCTGCTCACCGGGCATATGGTTGGTGTCAGCCCTTGGCCCTGCATTTAAATTTGTGCCCTTCTGTTGAATGAATGAACTTCACATTTCATAGTCCCAGCGGAATCTCACCTAGAATACCTGATGTCATATCTCAGTGAGGGTATTGTTGAAGTCTCAGTGTACGTTCAAGAGATTAATTGGTGGAGAAATTTGATAGACTTTGTGCCCTCGTCATCCTGGATTATCTCCGGGAAATTAAAAACCAGCATAATCATGGCTTGCTGTATTTTAGGGGGAAAACTATCACTAGGCTAAACAGAAAATGACTCATTTGTGTATCTGGCAAATGAAAAGTCTTAATATTGTTTAATAATAAAAAAATGGAAAGAGCATTCAAAACCTTATTTACATTTGCCCTCAGTTGTTGTTGTTGTTGTTGTTGTTGTTGTTCTTCTTCTTCTTCTTCTTTTTTAATAAATGAAGCCTTTCCTTGGACAAGCTGGTATTCTTACAGATGAAACCTGAGTCCTACTGCCGCCTGCTTTCCAGTATCTGTAGTATTTGCCTCTGTGTCTTGTATTGTTGCCCTTAGTCTCTCTACAAGTGTCGTTGCGGAGAGCTTCCCTCCTACCGGACAGCCAGCCCCACACCTGTGCTCACCCACCTCCAACTTTCCGATTAACCCTGATGCTCTTCAGACTGTAGTCCCTTCATTTCCTTCCCTTCACTGACAGATATCTCAAAAGCTCCCCTTCTCCAACACATTGTGGTCTGGCTTTTGCTTTTGAAACTTCTCAGAAGGGCCACTGGAAAGGTCACCAGTGCTTTCCAGATTCTTATGTAGAAACTGTCTGCTAGGTATTGGGTTTGATCTTTCTGGCACCTTTGACTTGCTTTTCCGTTCTATTCCTTGGCCCTTTGTACCCACCCTGATCTCCCTAACCATTCTCTGAGTTTCCTTTACCAGGTGATCTTCCTTTACCCCCCTGAAGTTTGCCATCGCCAGTCTCCTTTTTGGTTATAAATCTTTCTGTGCACAGTCATCTCCTACCAATGTACATTTTATGTTTTCTTCTTCAGCCTCCCAACTATTCTCAAAAAGCTACCAATTGGACACATCTGGCCAACAGATACTTGAGGCATAACATTTTCTAAACTTACATATATTTCAGATGCTACTTGTTGTTTATTCCCTATTTTACGTTTAGTCTTTTTTTTTTTTTTAAAGATTTTATTTATTTGTTTGTCAGAGAGAGAGAGAACACAAGCAGGCAGAGAGGCAGGCAGAGGCAGAGGGTGAAGCAGGCTCCCTGCTGAGCAAGAAGCCCAATGTGGGACTTGATCCCAGGATCCTGGGATCATGACCTGAGCTGAAGGCCGCTGCTTAACCAATTGAGCCACCCAGGCGTCCTCCTATTTTATGTTTAGTCTTACTAACAAAATTTTGATTTTGTTGGGGCAGGAATAATGGTCAGAATATTTTCCCCAGCCTTCCTTGTAGATAGGTATGATCGTATGACTAAGTCTGGCTAATGAGATTTAAATAGAAATTATTAGGCAGGAGTTACAGGAAAACATCTTAAAAATGAGCTGACTCAGCTGTCATGTACCATTTTGTCCTTTTCCCTTCTTCTGCTTTTTGCCTGGAACTTGGATGTGATGGCTGGTATCCTAGCAACCATATTGTGAAAAGCATATCGTAAGGATAAAGGAGCACAAAGTAAAAGACTGGATTTTTGATGACACTGTGAAGCTGCCATCTTGATTCTGTCTATCACAATGGATTTCTCATTCAGTGAAAGTAAACCCCTCATTTAGTTCATTTTTCAGATGTCTGTTATTAGCAGCTCAATATATTTAGTCAATTCTACCTATTATCCCCAAACACGTGTCTGTGTCTCTCCTACTTAAGTTTATATGTACTGCATCTATTTATTACCCAAGTTAGAAATAAGAGCTATTGTTGAATATATTTTTTCAACAAACAGTTACTAAGGGCCTTTCATGTATTGTTGGTCCCTAGAAATAAAATAATGAATGAGACAGGCACAGAGCTTACCTTCTACTGAAATATATAATTTTAGGTAATGATTGGCACTATGAAAATTATTTCTTTTCCCTTCAATCTCACTTCAGTAGGTTATGATGCCTTGTCAGGTTTGCTCCTAAAAGGTCTATGAGTCTGTCCCTTCTCCTGCAGTTGGAGACTTGGGTTATTCTCCTGAGTTATTCTTCCTGTCTCCTCTCTTTCCTTTCCCAGGCCCTTCTCTACATAACGATCTGAAACACAGAAAATTCTGGAAGGAAATATGCAAAAGGATGTAAAATAACTAGTTAAAGTGGTGTTATGGGTCTTTTTCAAAATATTATCTTTAATATTGCTGTTTTCTTATAGAATTTCATTGTTTTCAAAACTTCAGATTTTATATGGGCTAGTTACCAAATTCACTTTAGCATTGCCTTTTTTCCTTTTTTGTAATATATTTTTGTAAGATTTTATTTATTTGAGAGAGAGAGAGAGAGAGAGAACAAACCAGGGGAAGGGACAGAGGGAGAAGAAGCAGGCTTCCCATTGAGCAGGGAGCCCAGTGTGGGGCTAGATCCCAGAACCCTGAGATCACGACCTAAGCCAAAGGCAGATGCTTAACTGACTGAGCTACCCAGGCACCCATTTTTTGGATAATATTTTTTTTAAATTTTTATTAACATATAATGTATTATTTGCCCCAGGGTACATGTCTGTGAATC
>CM053615.1:36327582-36395173 GCA_028646535.1 Procyon lotor | reverse complement strand
CCCCCCCCCACCTCCCAGCCACCCTCAGTTCGTTTCATGAGTCTAGGAGTCTCTTATGGTTTGTCTCCCTCCCCATCCCTTCCTGTTGAGAGAGAGAATTTTGAGCAGAGTCCCTGCTGAGGGAGGAGCCTGACGCCGGGCTGGATCTCACAACTCTGAGATCATGACCTGAGCCGAAACCAAGAGTCGGACGCTTAACTGACTGAGCCACCCAGGCGCCCCTATTTGCTATTTTCTATAGTTTGTCCTTTTATCACAGAGCCAATAACTGTGGGTGGCTTTCTGCACCTCCCAACACATCTTACTGTATAAGAATCTCAATACATACGCATACGTATAGCACATACATACATACACATACATACAAACATAAATATGACACAGTAGTGTCGTAGGTATAGCTCATAGCCGTGTTCAAATACGCTCTCTGTGTTTCCTGTTTTTTCTTATTTACTGGAAAATATTACTGGAGCCCCAGTAATGAATAGGAGCTCAAAGTTCATGTTCTGTATTTCCACCTTTTAACCCTACCACCCTTTATTTGTGGAAGAAAATGTTACTCTCTGCAGTGATGTTGCCCTGTTTACAGAATAGGAGTGTATTACTGATAGGATGGGCAAGTCTTACCATTACAGTACTTGTGGGACCAAGAGATTTTGAACCTTCCGATGGGCATCCCTTTACTATGTGCTTCATAGAACTTCAGGCTGGAGCGGAGAGTGTACTCAGCTGACTTGAGTTGATAAGTCAGAGTTACTTTAGAGAAATGTTCTGGAATTCTAAAGCAATGAGATTCAAGATCCGGGTATACGGAGAGAGTTAAGTGTTTGACATCTGATCTCGTTAGCAGAATGGACGCTTACCACACAGAGGTAGTATCAGATGGAAGAAGCTAGTTTCTAAAACTGTTTGGGGTGGATGTTTGCTTCTGATTAGCCTGTGTGTGTGTTGGATGAATGAGCAATCGGGAAGTCATGACCATGTGTTTGCTGTCATTTAAACCGCCATTCTAATCTAAATATACATGTGGGTGCCTAAGGAGACTTCTTTCTTTTCAAGAGGATCATTCTTAACAGCTCTCAACTCCTTGCCGACACACATGAACTTTGGGGGCACTTCTGTTTTCCTGAAGGCTACTCTGTTTTCTTTTAAAGGAGGTGAGGATGATTTCTTTGCTTGCTGTATTTCTGATTTTTAAAGGCCAGCTGTATGTAAACTTTATTTACAAGGAGCAATCACTTCATAGAAAAGACAGCTCCCAGGATGTTCTACACGGTAATGAAAGGGGGAGAAGCCTGAGGAGAGAAATAAGACATAGGGGGTTTCTGTTTATAGGAGAATTCAGGAAAAACTTACTGATTTTTGGTCACTAATTTGCATATAGCATGCACTAAACTAATTAAAAAACTAGAGAAATTTATAAAATAAGAGGTATGATTTTCTAATACGTCATCATATAATGGAACCCTCATGTGTGTGTGTGTGTTTTTTTTCCCCTCAGAGTGATTTAAAATAGGAAAAAAAAAAAGATACCCTTCTTCCTTGACTTCAAAGCATTTTATATATCTTATCTACTCTGGAATTACTAAAATACATATTAAAGAAGTTAGAAGTTACATATTGAAGTTTCTTCTGCTCATGATTGTAATATTATAGACTTCTTTTATTTGCTTAGAGAAGCTAAGGATTAGGCTTATCAGTGTTTTGCTAATCTGAAATGATTCTTTTCATTCGGGAAAGAATAATACTGGTCTTTCATTTTTTTTCATAATTATATGGCTCATCATATTTTGAGGAGCCATATATCCAAATGTTTTTCTTTGCCCATTCACACATTTTTAGATAGAAGAGCAAACAATGTAAAATATAACTTATTAAAAAATAACACCCCTTGTCATCCAACTACTAGGGTATTTGATAAAAATTAGTTACTACTTAATTACACATTAAAATGTTTCCTTAATATCTTTTTGATAATCCTAGGGAGACTTTTTTTTAAATTATTGCTATGTAAATTCTTACACAAATACAGGTATTTGATTAATAGTTATACTGTATGTCTGTTTGGAAGTTGCCTTACAGATTAATATATATGACAAGTGTAAACTAAGGTAAATAGTAACAAAGTTAGAAGATCATAGCCTTTATTCAGACTTAGGCAGATTTTCTATGTGGGCAATAAGGTCTACCATTTTTTTTCCTAGAGAAATATGAGAGTTAATGTAGTTTTATATTTGGAATATAATAATGCATGCACGTTCATTGGCAGAAAGAAATTTTCCTGGAACTATATTCCAGGAGAATTTACCATATGGGTCTCTCTAGATGTCCAAATAGTTAATGTTCTTTTTTTCTTTCTTTCTTTTTTTTTTTTCAAATAATTAATGTTCTATGTAAGTGGGCAAAGCAATTTCATGGAAATACTAATGTCATAAATTAAAATTATTTGTTTCTGATGAGGTAGAACATACTGTTTTTACCCAGGCATGGAAATATCTAGAGGGCTTAAGAAACTTTTTTTGAATAGCATTTCCTTTCTAAATGTTTTCATTCCAGCACAATTTCAGAGAAAACAGAAGCTGATCGTAGTAAATCCCCTTCATTCCAGGAAGAGTCATATTTAGTAAATTCTATTCTAGAGCAGTAAGTAGAGCCTTTGAGTTGCTTCACAGCTAAGTTTGTCCCCCATTTCCCCCTTTTCCCCCACGCTCCCTTGTGGCTCAGCCCACACTCAGGGAGTTGTGCAATTTGCTCAGTTCAGCAGGAAATTTATGAGAATAATATCAATACTTCTAATATTCTTTCAGATTTTTTAGTCTATAAGAAAACACCACTTTCCAGACTAATTTGACTTTCAGGTTTCTAGCAGCCAGCTGGTAAAGAGGACGTGATCTATTACACATTTCACATTGTTATAAGATAAAAACCAATCTCTTAGGAGATGTTTAAGTCAAATGCAATTAAGTGGAAAGACAAGTCTGTGTGTTCTACTTGCTTTTCGGCACTTGGTCTTTTAAGTAGAGTGGATATAAAGGTACTAAGTAGCCTTTATATAGGAAGAAATTTGAATGCCATATTATAAACTAAATGTGGTGAAGTTTTAAAATATATATGTTTGAAGCATACGTGCATGGGTGGGGATACGGGAGTTTTGTGGAATTGAGCTTTTTTTCCTGAATAGTGATTGTATAAATAGGGAATGCTCTCGTTCCATGAAGATTAAGAAACAAGTTTAGGTCTTTAAATCATTCTTGAGATATTGAAATTGAATTGAGTTTCTGAAGATCAATTCAGAAACATTCCCAAACCATCCTCTGAGCATGCTGTAAATCATGTGGGCCAGGGCTCTAATTGAACCGCGTAGATCTGAATCCTCATTAACTTGTCTGCAGGGAAGAGAAAATTGAGGAGAGCAAGGAAGAGGCCGAGAAGGAGACCTTTAGCCGGTGCTGGCCTGAGCTGCCATTGTTGAAGGACATCCTTTGAGCTAATTTCAGTCCCATAAAAAAAAAAAAATCTATTTAGTGATTAGTAACCAGTGGATAAGAGCAGAAAGCCCAAGTGAATAAAGGCCATAAATACTGAAGTCCTTGGGATAACAGCCTGTAAAACTGTCAGAAAGCATTGCTTAAGTGACAAAAGATAGCCCAAAGTAACGAGAAGTGCTAGCTCACTGGGCAATGCTCCGCATTCTTGGACAGAAGACATAATTTAGTTTTCTCCAAAAACAGAGGTTCTTCTTGAATCCAGTACCTGCCCCATTTTATTTATATGTAGTGGCCGGTGTCTCTTTGCTTTTACTCTATGGTTAATTGCATTTGCTCGTAGGACTCATGATGCTTGTTAAAGACAGCAGTGTTTCCAAAAGTAGCACTGTGATTCCTGAAACTTCTGTTTCGATCCGTCAAGATCTACTTACTTGCTAAGAATGTTTAGCCTGACTAGAGTGGGTGGGTGAGTGTGTGCGCATGTGCATGCGTGCGTGCGTGTGTGTGTGTGTATTTTTTAAAGGCAGTTGGTTAGGAATTAGAGGCTACTGAGTGCCTTTCTCTTGTTTTTAATTCAAAGTCTGAAGTTCACCGTTCTTAAATATTTTTCCCCAAGGGAAAAATAAGTAAATAAAGCCAGAAGCATGTAAGTCTGTATTATAAACTATTTTGTTATTACTGCACACTGTTGATATCACAGATGATTAAAGTCTTAACCAGCCAGTACTTCAGAGTTATTTTCAGAGTTAGGGAAACTTCAGGATGATGGAATCAAGGGTCTTTATTCTAAACTCCTATTGTTCTATGATGATGATTTTTATGGCATTTGAATTACAGTGTTCGCCAGCAAAATGATATGTTTTTACAGTTTTACAGTATAACCTTCAGATCCCAGATGTGTGTTTGAGAGCTGTGTCTTCATCGTACACAAAGTGTTGTGCTTCTTCGAGTTAGAGAATTTTGTCAACTTACGGGCATTTGCTTCTCAGCATTCCGGCTGTGAGAACTAGAGGTGACATTCACTTGAAGGGAGCAGATGTTAAAGGTTCTTGCCCCTGCCTCCCTAATCCCAAACACCCTTGAAGAAGAGAAACGTCCTATTACCCAAATAGGCATCTTTCTGATGGTGAGAAAAGGCGGTAAAAGGCCGTAAATCTGCCTTCTCATTATGAAGTGCAACAATGGATTGATTTATGAAGAAAGGCAACTGTTGGGCTTATATGTGTGCATGGAAATGTAGGTTCCTTTAGAGCTAGAGAAGCAGTAGCTTTCTTCCTGTTCTTGACAAGAATTTAATATTACTAATATGCGACAGGTCGATTCTAACTGCCACATTTTTTAAGGGGGTACATTGAGAAGAGAACAAACAAAAAAAAGTCCACCTTCTAATGTTTTCACATGAGCACAGTCTCTTAAATCGGCTGTGTTTTTGCTGTTTCAGTTCATTTTCATTAAGAGCAAGGGGAAATTCTTAAAAATAGTTTTATTTTTACCAACTTTGTGTTAGTACTTAACAGTTTAAATAAAAGTGAGTGTAAATAGAGCATATTTAGATGTTTGACTGTTTATAAAATTTTCAGTTTCACTTAACGTGTCATTTTCAGCAAACACTATAAAATTAGACCCACAGCGAAGATAATTTCAAATTTCGGCGGTGGGGGAGGTCATGTTAAGTATGTTGTGTTGGGTTTTTAAGAAGGTCTTTGTGCACTTTAAAATTAAGTCTGTGTTACCTCATATTTAGTAGGAAGCTTTGTAAAGGATTTCTGTTAAAAGTTAAAATTTAAGCTCTAAGTCAATTTTGAGCATAAAATATTATACAAAAATCTGGATGGTCTATAAAAAAAACTGATATGATACTGACGTTGTATATTTAGCACCTTGCACTCCAGAATTTGAAATCTATGTGATAGAGATTTGCCTGTGAGCAGGCAAATTACAGAATTCAAACTGATAATTATCTATAGAGTTGATGTTAAAACTCATCTCTGTCAGTGAACACACATACATACACTGGGGATACGTTAGCTGTGCTAACATACTATGCACAAGAAGGTGCATAGACATACTTGAAAAATTAAGAAAAAATTAAGAAATTAAATTAATTAAAAAATTAAAAGAAAAAGGAAATAAGTATTATTTGAATAAAGGTTCTATTCTTGTAAAAGAATGGCTTACCTTACCTACACCTGTGTGCATAGGCATGTGCACACCCACATCTAAGGGATTGTGGAGCGCTTTGATCTAGAAAACAGGGATTCAGCCTGTTACCTGAGAAAAATGCACTATTATTTTAATTAGGAAGATACAAGGCTTGTAAAGACTTATTCCTTGCAACTATCAACAGTCTTTGTGAAAAATAATAAACTGATAATGAGAAGTGTTGCATTTTGACCTGGTGATGATTGGATACTTTTAAATCAATACTTTTTTTCCCAGTGGACTTTGGTTATTTTGGAAATCAAAATACCAGGGAAATAAAGGTCTTGGCAAATAAAACGAAGTCTTGACTCCGCTGCTATGATCGTAAATCTAAGCTTCACATTTAATGGGGAAAATTGTCTAAGATGTCCAAAGATGAAAATTAATAAAACTTCTTGACATTTGTGTAAGTCTATAAAGATTCTATAGATGTCAATCAAATGCTCTTTGGCCATTTTCAAGTAAGCCTTTTTTTTTTTTTTTATAAAAGGTCTAAAGTTAATGAGAAAATGCAATTAAATATCTTGTCAAATGATCTCTTCAGGTGTATCTATGTTTTACTTCATTTCAATTAATTACTGTCTTTATGATACCCTGAATTCATTCTATTTAATTTACTTTAATATTTTAAATTTTATAATCCAAAGCTGAGAGCTATCACCACATATAATGGAACTTTAGGACTCTGAATTCATTTCAGCACTGCCCTGATAGAGAGAGGGAATATAATACTTTTACATTATTTTGAGTATGCTGCACTGCGCTGTGCAGGTGGGTTATTTCACACATTACTGAATGGTTGTTCTGACAACGGTTTCGGGATCTTATTGTTAACTGATGAGCCGGCGGAGTTTTGACGTTCATTGGTCAGCTTCAATAATGGTTATTTATGGGGCAATTCTATGAGGAAACTTGTTTTTTCTTTCTCTTTTGTGAGGCATTACAGCTCAAAGCCCTTTGGCTTGTAACTTTTTTCTTTCTCTGCCCTAATCCTCAAAATACACAAAAGGGGTGGGGGGAAGACCAGTTAAAAGATACGTCTCTGGTATCATAACGCAGTGGTATGTTTTATGGCTGGTTGTGAAACACAACTTCTCTGCGCACAGCCTTTGCTCAAGGAATAGCAACATGCCTAGAGGTGGTCCAACTGTAAATGGTCTGTTTCCAGATGATTTCTCATTCCTTCGGCTCTTAACGAGTGAGGGATTTTTGGAACACATCTGGCACATACACCATCTTGCAGCAATCGGATTTTTTGGAAGATCGTATGTTCTGGCCACACTAGTCAGTAGCAGCCTTCGAAGTACAACTGGTGATGAGAGATAAAAGACTTGGGGCTCTTGTGTTTAAAAGAGAGGAAGCTAAAAGAAAATTATAGCCATCCCTAGGTGTGGAAAAGGGTCTCCTGGAAAGATTTATAGACCCTTGTTCCCCAAGGCCATTTTGTTTCCTAATGGGATTCTGTGTTCTCAGACAGGGGGTGATGGGCACAAATGATGACAGCATTTAACAACAACAGCGAGGATGACAATAATAAGGAAGAAAGGCAAATGCAGTTGTTAAAAACAGAGGCACCACAATATAAAGCCAATTATCTTGGCATCCAGGATGATTTGGTCCATAAATTGAATATGTAGCAGAAATAAGGACCTTTCCTGCTTTGGTAATAGTAGAGATGGTAATTCTTCGGATCTTTCTCTCTTACCAGCAAATGATGGGCATGACAATAGCTTTTGATACTATAAAGGCCCAGCGGTCTAAATATACTTAAAATTTAACATCAAGTTCATGTAACTTGTCATAATATCTACAAATGGAGAGGGTTTGCCAAAGAGAGATGGAGTGTCTTCCCCGTGGTCACAGACTTAAGTAACTGTCCAGCAGTAACTTTAGTAACCATCCAGCAAGTTGTAGCTTCCCATTCCGGTGTCCTTTCCCCAATTCCATGTTGTTCTCAAAAAAAGACCTGTAGCAGATTATTTGAAACTTACATCTATATTTTTTCCTGGAGGTCATGTATAGATGGTATGGAAAAGTTGAGTAACGAGACTAGATCGCTTTAGAAGGCAAATCAAATAAATGAGCTTAGTGTGTTGTCTGATGTCAGTCTTCATGATCCGAACCAGTGTCATTCTAGGAGAAAAGTACTGCTTTTTAAAACAAAACTTACCACCCAACTAGCGAGGTGAGTAGCCAGGATCTCTTGTAGTATTGATCGGACAAATGTTAGAAGCAATTGGCACATATGCACACATTCAGACCCAGGGATGAAGTGCTTTGGTTTATCACTGGTTTGCTTTGGATGCCGATCGCAAGATGTCCCTCAGGGACAGAGGGATATTCAGTGCAGCTTTCACAGTGACATAGAAAACTCTGTGCCCTGACTGGTGTTATAAAAGGCTATTCGTGTGTTCGGAATACTGCTTTAAATTAATTCCACTTTTTCAAGGTTAATCGGTCTAGTAGAAAGAACTGGATGTGAAGTCAGAAAACTTTGTGCTCTCCACCGAAATATCACCTACTGGCCACTTAATCTTATTGCTTTAGTTCCATCAGCAGTAAAATGGGGATAAAAAAATACGTCCTTTTGTCTTAATCAGCTTGGGTTGCCTTAACAAAATACAAGAGAGTAGGTGGCTTGAACCAGAGGGATCTTTTCCCTACCGTTCTGGAGGCTGGGAAGGCCAAGATCAAGGTGCTGTCTGATTTGGTTCCCCTCTGAGGGTTCTTTTCTTGTCTTGGATCTGGCTACCTTTTCACCCTGTCCTCACCTCTTGGGCGGGGAGTGAGGCTGGGAGTGAGCTCAATGGTGTCTCTTCTAAATAAGGGCACTAATTGCCTCATGAAGGCCCCAGCTTCATGACCACGTCTAAACTACTCACTTCCCAAAGGCCTCATCTCCAAATACCATCACATGGGGGTTTACTACTTTAACATAGGAATTTTGGCGGGACATACGCAGTCTATAGCACTTGCCTTTCTCATGGTAGAGTGAATGAGATAATACGAGAAGGCTATACAAAGATACATTAAGAGGTTAGAGTTATTGACTAACGTTTGTCCAATCAGATTTTCATATATATACCTTTCTATATAATAAAATTTTCTTCTTGGGGCCCCTGGGTGACTCAGCCAGTTGAACGTCAGCCTGCAACTCAGGTCACGATCTCAGGGTTCCCGGTTTGAGCCCTCTACCTGCTCCCTGCTCAGCAAGGAGTCTGCTTCTCCTTTTGCCTCTCCCCCTGGCTTGTGTACCTCCCTCTTTCCCTCTGTCAAACACATAAATAAATAAAATCTTTAAAAAAATAAAATTCTGTTCTTTTAACATGTTTATTTTGAAGCAGATATTAATATAAAACTAAATGAAATAAAAGTTCTCATTTCTAGCTTTTTGACAAGTCACTCTTCATTCTTGTTAGATTAACTTAATCTAAGTGTTATTTCACAACTTTTCAATGCTTAGTTCTTTGCTTAACTGTGAGCTTACCTTTTTATTGAAACAGCTATCACAACATATTAGCTATTGATGGGAATTGGCAAGAGAATGCGTTTGTGTGATGAACACTTTCCGCACTTGTTTGAAATGGATATTATTTTTCTTTAAAAATGTACTAAATGTGGGGGTGCCTGGGTGGCTCAGTGGGTTGAAGCCTCTGCCTTCAGCTCAGGTTATGGTCTCAGCGTCCTGGGATCGAGCCCTGCATTGGGCTCTCTGCTAGGCAGGGAGCCTGCTTCCCCCCCCCTCTGCCTGCCTCTCTGCCTACTTGTGATCTCTCTCTCTCTGTCAAATAAATAAATAAAAATTTTTAAAAATCTTAAAAAAATATACTAAATGTGTATTTGAAAGTTGAGTGAGATTATCTTCAGTTTCTTACAGAAGAGGAAATAAATAAGGTAGTTTTTTTTTTTCAGTTTTATCAAGCTATAATTGATGTATCACCTTAAGCCAATACCTGTGTATTTGAAATGTTTTTGTATTTGAAATGTATTGTGAAATGACTGCCACTGTAAGTTCAGTCCACATCCATTATAAATGGGACAGTCTTTTTTTTTTTTTTTAGTATTTTCTTTTTTTCTTTTTTTTTTATTTTATTAACATATAATGTATTATTTGCCCCAGGGTACATGTCTGTGAATCTTCGGGCTTACACATTTCACAGCACTTAACAGCACATACCCTCCCCAATGTCCACAACCCAGCCACCCTATCCCTACCCACCCCCCCCCACACCCTCCCCTAAATGGGACAGTCTTTTAAGAGATACTGTATGTTACGAAAAAAAGTGTCAGATGATTATTAAGTTTTAGTGAAGGCAGCACTAAACTGACAAGAACCTAGTAGTTCAGTCATGAAAATTGAATAGAAATGTACAAAAAAAGAGAATTTTTATTGCAGGCTATGTGTTTTCTTTTTCTAACAAGGTAGAAAATTTGTGAAAAAACATAGACATGTGTCTAAAATAATTTCTCTTTACTTAGACTGTTTTCTCTCCCTTTCCCCTGAAGAAAAAAAAAGGTGTATGTTAGTCTTCCCTTTTTTATTTTGATTGTTTTTGAGATCAAGTTGAAATTCTGTTCATAAAATACATGTTGCCTGTGAGAAAAGATAGCACTTCTGCCTTCCGATTACCTAGGGAGGAAGCCTGCTCCCAGTGTTAAGGAGCAATGCCACAAATAAATAAATAAAATCTTGAGAAAAAAAAAAAAGGAGCAATGCCAGATTTTACAAGCCCACTCCTGTGACCTGCCTGACAGGTGTTTTCTTTTGAAGCACATAACTTGTAGGAGTTGTAAACATGTGGTTTTTCTTACTTGTCTTGGACAGAAAGAATCCTCTGTCGAAAAGCCATTATGAAATGATTCTGCATAGCCATTCATGTTGAAGATTCCATTGCACATCTTGGTAGGCCATCGTTTTGGTAGTGAAGATAGAGCTTGTTTTAGGCAGAAGAGGGATATATGGTCTATTGTAAATAATTGTAGCAACCAAGTGCTGATTAGCTGCTCCTAGAAGGGTAGTGGGCTGGGAATTTTGTAGAACCACTGTTTGAGGACACTAATGCCTAAGCAGTCTCCTCCAAAACCTACACAGTAAGCAGTAGGACCTAAGATTTTTTTAATCTGAATAAAGTCAGGTTTTTATTCGATACTGGGAAAAGGCTTGAGCCAGCAAGGTAAGAGATTTCTAAATTTAACACTCAGTGAATGTTTGATAGGATAATGATTGTCATAGAATTTGAGGGGTTTTTTTTTAATTTAAATTCAATTAATTAACGTATAATGTATTATTAGTTTCAGAAGTAGAGTTTAGTGATTCATCAGATGCATACGGCACCCAGTGCTCAGTACATCAAGTCCCCTCCTTAATGCCCATCACCCAGTTACCCCATCCGTCTTCCTACCTCCCCTCCTATAACCCTCAGTTTGTTTCCTGTAGTTGAGAGTCTCTTATGGTTTGCGTCCCGAATCTGAGGTTCTGAAGACTAGACTTTTGTCCCTGTGAAGCATGCCATTTGAAGACACTTCGTGTCTAGTGTTTGATTACTCAGAAGGTCAGCTAAACATGTGCCTTGGGGCATCAACAGGAAGAAGCCCCCGATTTTTTTTTGTGGGGAGAATTTTGATATTTCAAAAGCAAGTATCAAATTAGTAATGGGAGACATCAGAACCTCGTTAAGGTTCCCTATACGTAGGTCTTGGCACATATAGACATAAGGAGGGGAAAAGAGGATGCAATAATCTTTTCAGTCCTTGGGGACTTTAAAGACCTTAATCGAGCTCTGTTTATGATGAATATATATGAACATATATATGGTGAATACATACATATATATGTATATTCACCAATATATATATGGTGAATATATATAAAATATATATATGTGTATATATATTTTCAAAGATTTTATTTATTTGTCAAAGAGAGAGAAGAGGAGAGTTAGCACAGGCAGGGAGAACAGCAGGCAAAGGCAGAAGTAGGCTCCCTGCTGAGCAAGGAGCCCAATGCGGGACTCAATCCTAGGACCCTGGGATCATGACCTGAGCCCAAGGCAGACGGTTAACTGACTGAGCCACCCAGGTGTCCCTATTTTTTTTTTTTAAAGATTTTATTTATTTGACAGGGAGAAACACAGCAAGAGAGGGAACACAAGCAGAGGGAATGGTAGCAGGAGAAGCAGGCTTCCCGCCGAGCAGGGAGCCCGATACGGGGCTCGATCCCAGGACTCTGGGATCATGACCTGAGCCGAAGGCAGATGCTTAATGACTGAGCCACCCAGGCACCCCCCTATTTTTTTTTTTAAACCACCTTTCCTAGTTTATAAAATCATCTTTGAGTTGCATTTCTGGAGAGTAAATATGACCTTAGCTTCAAATAAAATACTGACCTAAAGTGAACAACAGCTCCATTTGGCTGGATTTAATAAAATATGAGACCGTGTCAGCCTCATCTAGTAGCAGAATGGCTTTTCTAACAGTGAACATTTAGCTGAATTCAGTCCTGGTCTGGCTGGGTAAGTTTAAGGTTCATCCACTATGACATGATTCTGTACATGCTTCTTGGATGTTTTTATTGAGCTGTAACTGCATTCTTTCTGGGTGTTTTCTTGCAAAACACTTTGAGTATACAGGGATGTTACTTCTGGATACATCAATAAGTTTCTAATTTTTCTCCTGATGCTTCCCCCCGCCCCGCTCCGATGCTTTCTTAAATTTATGATTCTTTCCAAAACATGCTTCTGCATTTAGAGGAAAAGAAATTACTAACATAGTGTCAGTGTTGTTCTACTTGGAATTTTCATTAATATCATTTGTTTGAACTTTTATTTTTTTCCCCAAATGCTTTTATTTTATTTTTTCAGTGTTACAAGATTAATTGTTCATGCACCATGTGCCCTCCTCAATACCCACCCCCGCCCCACCAAAACCCTCAGTTTGTTGCTCAGAGTCCACAGTCTCTCATGGTTCATCTCCCCCTCTGATTTCCCCCCATTCACCCTTCCTTTCCTTCTCACAATGCCCTCCATGTTTTTCCTTATGTTCCACACGTAAGTGAGACCATAAGGTAACTGACTCCCTCCACTTGACTAATTTCATTCCGCATAATCTCTTACAGTCCCGTCCATGTTGATACAAAAGTTGGATATTTATCCTTTCTGATGGAGGCATAATATTCCATTGTATATATGAACCATACTGGGGCACCTGGGTGGCTCAGTGGGTTAAAGCCTCTGCCTTCGGCTCAGGTCATGATCTCAGGGTCCTGGGATTGAGCCCCACATTGGGCTCTCTGCTCAGCAGGGAGTCTGCTTCCCCCTCTCTCTCTGCCTGCTTGTGATCTCTCTCTCTCTCTCTCTGTCAAATAAATAAAAAATCTTTAAAAAAAATAAAATATATGAACCATATCTTCTTTCTCCATCTGTTGAAGGGCATCTTAGTTCTTTCCACAGTTTGGTGATTGTGGCCATTGCTGCTATGAACATTGGGGTACATGTGGCCCTTCTTTGTACTGCATCTGCTTCTTTGGGGTAAATACCCAGTAGACCCCACACCAAACCCATTTAATCAGAATTTCCTTATGCATAGATTCCCCCCAACTGGTTCTGATCAATATCCATGGCTGCAATTGTCTGGAGCCTTGATCACTGGGTCTTAAAAGTCTGGTTGGTCCCCAGAACAGTAGCAGCAGCACCACTTGGAAACTTTTTATGGACTCCAGGTTGTCATCCGTATCCCAGAACTATGGACTCAGAAACTCTGGAGGGGGACCCAGCTGTCTGTGTCTTAATAAGTCGTCCAGGTAATTCTAATGCCTGTGAAAGTGTGGAACACCCTGTCTCCTTGGCTACCAAACCACAAATCCTTGTCCTGGTTACAAAAAGCTTCCAGAACATTGGATTTGCTGCCCATCCTTCAACATTTTATCCTTCTCCATTCACCTCTGTTGCTTTAACGTTTCTCTTTTAATATTGTCAGTGAATTAATGTGTCTTCTATCATAAACCGCAAATGCTTTGTGGATCAGGCATGGTGGTTATGATAAACATTGAATGAAAGCCTTTTTCTCCTGCTGTATTATGTTCTTTACTCTTAGTCAGTTTTCTGATGGCTGGTAACTGGATTTATGAACCTTGTTTGTGGTCAGGAAGCTAAAAGAAGGCTGCCTGCAGGTTAGGTTCTGGCATTGGCATGATGCTTGAGACTGATGAATCAAGTTCAGCATGGGCTGGCTGGGGAGATGGCCACTATCCCCTCTTGCTTTCCTAATTACTGTCACCCTCGGCAAATAGCTCTGGAAGAATGGCACCTTTAAGTCCAGTGCAACACAACTGGTCCAGCAGGAGGGGGAATTAGAGCTCTCTCCGCTCACTATAAGGGAACCTCCTTTTTGGCTCCCAAATGGTTTCCAGAAGTATCAAAATAATACCGTTTGCAGACACTTTTCATGGCTGCAAAGAGCAACTTGGAGAGGAAAAGGAGTGCTCCACGGCCCCCGGGAGAAATGTTTCGCAGCTGGGCATTGCACAGAACTGCTAACTGAATACCCTTGCGCTGTGTAGCTCACCTTTATGGCTAAAGAGTGGAAGAGCCACTCGACAGAAATGAAGAGTCCCTCACACTCACGTGGGTGTTTGTGCTCATCAACTAGCTCTCCTTTGTGGGCCACGGACCGCAATGTGTCGGACATTGTGCTGCAAATCTCAAGTAAATCTCTCCATGGTGAAGGGCTGGTGGCCGCCTGCTGCTCATTAGAGATCCTGTCTGGCTCTTTTCCTGCGGAATGAGTGGGAGATTGCTGACACCTGTTTTCCCATCCAGCCTGAGGATATGAAGTGTGCAGTAGGAATGCCTCAAAGTGCTTCCTTGTGCCCGAGTCTGGATCTCGGTGTTGCTTGGTGGAGAAGGGGGTTGGGATTCAGTGCTGGGAAGGGAGATGAAAAGAAATCCACAGTGGGAAAACTTCATTATCTACCGAACTGAGATTCTCCCCCTCATTTAGTGGCTTCTGATGGTGCTCTTAGTTTGTCTTCCACCTGGCCCCGATAACTTGGTCACCCAGTGAGCGAAGCCGGAAGAAGAGAGAGAGATCTTGTACATGAAAAGACCTCAGCTATGTCTCAAATAACGAGTAGATAGTTGAGACTGTGAGCACGTTAGAAATGGGATAGAAACAGCCCAACATTAAGCTATTATTCTAAATTTGGCCTAGATATATAAAATTCAAGTATGTTGATGGTATGGTCAATTTCTTTGCACAGTTCTGTCCATGTATTTGTTCTTCCCACCTTTACCTACCGTAAAGCCTCATGGTAGAACAGATACAGAGCGCCTGCTGTATGTAGTGCATTATGCTAAGTATGAGGCATAACAAGCACAAGAGAGACCCCCGTACGCCTGCCTTTTCAAATCCCTGCTGTCTACTGGAGAGGAAGGACACATACATCAGAGGCAGCATAACACTGCAGACTGTCAGATAAACAAATGAGATCCAAGTTTTCAGTGGGTGTGGAGAAGGAAGACCACTGTGAGTTGGGCAGGTGAGGGAGGATGCGGAACTTATTCTGGATATTAGAGGATGAGGAGAATTCATGGTGAGAGAGTGGGGCACGTGTATGATGCTCTTTCCCTGCATCCATAGGCTGTGGAATTAGAGGGTGGGGTATGTGTGCGTGTGTGTGCATGTTGCCTGTGTGTGTGTGTGTGTGTGTGTGTGTGTTTAAAGTAGTGGCAATGTTTCCCACTGACTCATTTGTGGGACTTGGCCAGATCTCCTTGTGCACATTACCTCCATTTGTGAACTGTGGATGAATGGGGTTAGGGTTGGGTCATGGCCTTGGACCAGAGTGAAATTAACTGGCTCATAATGTGATTGAACTAATGACCTTGGCCTCATTACCACTATGTTTTCACCGGTCGAGTCAATCAAACATTGCAGAAAGGGTAATCAAGGTAATCTTCTAGAAAGATTTGGATAGCAGTAAACACAGGAGCGAAATCAAAGCCAGGTTCCTCCTGCATGTGACACCCAGGTGTTTGTCTCATCATCCTTGAGTTTATACGCTTTTTCTGCATCTAGTAAAAAACATGGTGGACAAAACGAGGATACCATGATTCTCCTGGGTCGCTGTCTTGGGCATAATGCAGTGTGTGTTCATTCTTCTTGCACAGAGTGGGACCGTGTTTGCAGAGCAGAATGTTTCTGAGCAGTAACGTTCTTTTAATTTTAGACGTGTAGTGTCCCACAGATTTATTGCTGACGGCTTTCTCTTCTTCTTTCAAGTCTGAGCAACCCAGCCCTGCCAGCTCCAGCTCCAGCTCGGGTTCCAGCTTCACTCCGTCCCAGACCAGGCAACAAGGTATCAATATCTCCCAGGCAAACGATGAGACATTTTTCTCGTAAAACATCTTAATGAGTTGATTTATGGTCTATTTTTCTACTGTTTTATTATTTGAACGATAACCCGGCTTTTATGCAGTTGTATTTATTTCCCCTAGGAATGCGCTTGAGTGTCCTTCTAATGTATGAGGCCGGCCTCCAGAAATTCCCCTTTTCCCAGTCCCGGGCAGCAGAGTCCCATTTTACAAAGGGATTATAGACAAACCCATGGCAGGGAGCTCCCAAAGGAAATACAATGGCAAAAGCTCGAGTCGAGAGGCTCTGACATAGAGAAAGAGGTTTTTACTCTCCTTCCTGGATGGCTTTCCTTTTACTTCTTTGTTTTTTCTGCAGATTAATAACTTGTTTTCTTTGGCAAGTGTTAGTTTGCTGTCTTTAAAATGTATTTTCCCTCTACTTGAACTTAAAGAAATTTAAAGAAATTTAAGCCAGGACATTAAATATATATTTTATATTTTTTGGTGCATGGAAATCTCCAAACAAGGGCTCCTTTTTTTTTTAAATATGAAAAGTGAGATCATATGAAGGAATAATTTGTTTTTGAGCATCATGTTGTACATTACCTCTTTCACTGGCCGTACTCAATTCCTGATGACCTTGTGTGTTTTGAAAAGGATTAAATTGTTATATGTATTTGGGCTAAGGCTAAGCTTCCAGGAAAAAAGTAAAAGGCACTGATCATTTTGGCTATTCAGATTTCTTGTTACACTGACTTCTGAAGATATAAGCCCACTACAAAAGCAGAGAAATTTGGGTTTTGCAGAGTGGGAGACTGCAGAGAGTCAGTACTTATTTTAGAGCCGATTTAGTGATAACTCAGATATTCATGTCCTACATTAGAGTTTAGGCATTGCCTAATCCAGAATAAAAGTGCCTCTGTCACTTCCTTGATTGCCTCCACAATCTCTTCTTTAACATAAAAGAGAGTGATCTTGTGTTTATCACATTTAGAGCAGTCAAGTGAAAATAAGCCACACTGAATTTTTTTCCCCCACTTATGTCTTGTTCTAGAATAAAAACTAGTTATGACTTAATTTTTTTCTCTTCCATCTAATACTGGACATTCTCTTGAATTTTCTGGGCACCTGATTTATTGCATGGTTTTATTTATGTAAATATATGCTGGTATTTTGCCAGGAATTTCCGAAAAGGTAAAATAAAAATTGGCTGCATAAAATTGTTGCTTGAACAAGACCTTGCGTCCAAGATCAATATGAAGATCAGAGATAGGACATTACCACATGGAATTGAAATACTTTATAATCTGAACTTGACTGAAATGCTTGCTTGACCTGAAATTGACCTTGAAATAAAAGGAACAGCTAAACCTTAATAGATCAAAAACTACCACACAAAGGCTGCATTGCCAAGAACAAGTTACAACCATGGTGATTTATTAGCCTCAACTTTTCAATACATGGATTAACCTAACAAAACATTCAATTTACTAATAGATCTTTCTGTTCCTCTTTAGGTGTAATTTTTCTTAGGAAGAAAAAATACATAGAAAAACATTCCTAGGAAATAGAGATTTTCCAGTGAACATCCTGGGGCATCTGTTGTGAAAACAGTAGTGTTTCTCGGTTAGATGTTACATTCCAGAAACTACCAAATTCGTTTTGTCAGTTGTATAAAGATATATAATAATGGTTTTTTGGGTTTTGGGGTTTTGGTTTTTTTTGGGGGGGGCAGGGGAGGGAGGCCAATGTCCAGTGCTGGTGAGCGGTACCCTGTGTCCTGTGTGACTAAGTGTGTATGAAGTAGTGTGTTTGATTGTGGTTTGCTGTCGTTCCTCAGGTCCTTTACGGTCTATAATGAAAGATCTGCATTCCGATGACAATGAGGAGGAGTCAGATGAGGCAGAGGATAATGACAATGACTCCGAAATGGAGAGACCTGTAAATAGAGGAGGCAGCCGAAGCCGCAGGTAAGTGTCTTGGCAGGAAAGTGCCTCCCTGGGACGCGGTCGTGCCTTTTCCCCAGACTTACCAGTATAACCATGGCGAAGGTGTGCCATCACCCAGAACAGTGGCAGGAAATGGTCACATTCATTTAATTTGGGTCACCTAGGCATGCTTATGGTCCTCTCTACAGGGAACTGTGCATCCCTTTTCTCAGAAAGCAGAGGCTTTTTCCTCTACAAATTCTATAGGGAAAGCCTATCAGGAGACTTTGTTCTTTTTTTTTTTTTTAAGATTTTATTTATTTATCAGAGAAATCACAAGTAGGCAGAGAGGCAGGCAGAGAGCAGGGGGGAAGCAAGCTCCCCGCCGAGCAGAGAGCCCGATTTGGGGCTCGATCCCAGGACCCTGAGATCATGACCTGAGCCGAAGGCAGAGGCTTTAACCCACTGAGCCACCCAGGCGCCCGCAGGGGTCCTCGTTCTTGAAAGTCTATGCCAAGGTGGCAGGACCCACTGCTGAAATCAACTCCGTTTTCAGGGTTTTTGTTTTGTTTTTTTAAAGATTTTATTTATTTATTTGACAGACAGAGAGAGATCACAAGTAGGCAGAGAGGCAGAGAGAGAGGGGGAAGCAGGCTCCCCACTGAGCAGAGAGCCCGATGTGGGGCTCGATCCCAGGACCCTGAGATCATGACCTGAGCCAAAGGCAGAGGCTTTAACCCACTGAGCCACCCAGGCGCCCCTCAACTCCGTTTTCATTTGAAGAGTTTGTGGAGATCCACTGCTGTTGCCTCAGAGTTTGAGGCAACACGTGTGCTGTTTGTAGTTAGAAATACATAATTGGCTTCAGTGAATTATGTGTGTGACCTAATTAAAACCGAGATCACCTGTGTGTGTTTTCCAGCAAATAAATTCCTTTTAAGTGTGCTGACAATTAGGTTCCTTAAGTAGCTTTAATGCTATGAGGCATAATTCCACATTATAAGATGGTAATTCATGTCACTTATAATTAATAGTCAACTTGAAATTGCCTTGAGGGTTTTATTTCTTTATCACGAGGAAAACAAATAGGCATGCTTACTTTAATGTGTCTGAGTAGAAAAAATACGAATTTACTTGAACTTAAAATCCAATTACACTTGTACTACATCACATTAAATCTTTCCCCGTTATCCGTTATTGTGTGGAAGGTCCTAAAATTCGTAAAGAATACCATCCTAATCCCAGCTGGACAGATCATATGCTTCCTAATCAGTAATTCCTCAGCGTTCTTGGAGAAGGGCTCTTCGGAGCAAGCATATCTATCCTATCACATCTTTCTGCGAAGCTTCCGCGCGGCCATCATCAACACTTACACTCAGGACCTCTTCGTCCACCTTGTCTCCCAAACTCACCCCTCTGTTTTTGCTTTTGTTTTTTGAATAGGAGAAAACAAGGAGCCTTAGAGCCCTCGTGTTAGAACATTTCCCTTTAGAACTCTTTAATCTGACAAGGCGGACACTAGCTCGTAGGACAGGAAGATCTAAAAATGGACTGGAACGTGGCAGAGAGCATAGTGATACCCACCTGACTGCTGGCAGCTCTGATTTACCTGATGAGAAACGCATGACTGGTTTTAGCCAATTTCCGGGTCCTCTTATTTAGAAAACCTAGATATTCCGTGACGGGCTGTTTTGCCCACCCCCTCGCTGCCCCGCACCCTGAGTTGGGGCGGCTCCAATCATACAGGCTTGTGGGTTTGTCCCATGGGATCCCCGTCGTTGGAGATTCGCTTCTCTCTCCCCCTCGCCTGACATGTGCTGGTAGCGTGGCAGCCTAACATTTGGTCTTCCTTGCACTTGGGAAGTCGCAACTGTTTAATCAGTTTAAATACTCAGCCTTCCACTTGAGTCAAGAAGCATTTGAAAGCGGCGCTTCAGCGGAATACTTCATTAATGTAATTCAGTTAAGAGAAACAAGTTCCATCCATTTTTGCTAAAAGGATGTCCCAGCGTATCCTTTTCATTTCCTATCTTGTATCTTGTCTATCTGAATATATTATAGAGCTGGAATGTGATTGCCTATTCAGAGCAAAAAGAAACACTCTCCTGATTTCTAAGGCATTTTCTGTTTCTGAAAAGAATATTTTATTAGGTGACTGTATAGCCAGAGAGAGACAGCAAACACCGAAGGGCATTTCAGAAGGACGGTATACAGGGCGCCTGGGTGGCTCAGTCGTTAAGCGTCTGCCTTCGGCCCAGGTCAGATCCCAGGGTCCTGGGATCGAGCCCCGCATCGGGCTCTCTGCTCGGCAGGAAGCCTGCTTCTCCCGCTACCATTCCCTCTGCTTGTGTTCCCTCTCTCGCTGTGTTTCTCTCTGTCAAATAAAATCTTTAAAAAAAAAAAAAAAAAGGACGGTATACATTCAGTAGAGGAGAATAAAGAAATATCTCCTACCCTGGGTAAAAAGGAAGTTCTATCTTGTTCCAAAAAGAAAAAAGCAGGGGAGGGGCGATGTTTTTATATTGTCTCCGGTTGTCGAAAGATACTCTCTGGAAAGCAATTATCCCCAACACACTGCCTCTTCATGTTGCCGAAGCGTATTTCCAATGAGTTGTTGCCGCAGCCGTCAGAGCTAGGGACAGCCTTGAGTCATTCCACGGTACAGGTACTTGGTGTGGGTCTAGCATGTTGGGCTTCACACGGCCTGTCCTGAGATGTCACCCCGAGCTCTCAGTCATCCTGGGCTATTGCTCCTATTCTCATCAGTTGCCTGCACTCACAGGGCCTGGATTCACCTGTAGCAAAGCAGCAGCGGGAGAAAAGAAACAAACCTACAAGCTATCTAATTTTGCTCACCTGCCAGCTTGGGTGGCCGGTTCAGCAATAGTCGGCGGGTGGAGTTGGAGCAGGGACATAGGAGAGTCGATGGGGCCGGTACAATATAGCAGCTGAGCACCGACCCTGGGTTCCATTGCCTGGGTTTGAATCCCAGAACCACCCCTTTCACCCCTTGACCGGAGGCAAGTGACCTAGTCTAAGTCTCTTTGCTCATCTGTTGAAATGAAGATCATTCGGTGAGAAACAGCCGCTAAAACGGTTCCATACGAAGTCAGCGCCGGTGTGGGTTAGCGGTCATGGGAGTTGATGCAAGTTTCCGGTGATCAGCGTTCGGATTCCTTGCTCTCTGCACCTCTGTCCCTAGATATTTCGAGAACTGTCTATACTGACGCGTGTGACTTCTGTGTCTTTTCAGAGTTAGCTTAAGCGACGGTAGTGACAGCGAAAGCAGCTCGGCTTCCTCACCCCTCCATCACGAACCCCCGCCACCTTTATTAAAAACCAACAACAACCAGGTAAAATGCTGGCTTTGCACTCTTCAGGCCTCGGCCCAACTAGGTGTGATCATTTTGACAAAGCACACAGCACTTTTTATCCCTGAATTTTAAACAAAGTTTCTCTATCAGATGGGAATCTGCAGCCTTTGGAAGTGTTCTTCATTTGCTCCTGATGGCCTGTGTGTTTTGTTTTGTTTTGTTTTGTTTTCTCCCCTTCAGCAGTAAGTAGGCTAACTTAATGAATTTAATAACCTTTTAATAACCTTTGGAGCTAGGATAAAGCCTTGTCCTTTGTTTTACTGATTTACAGTAATGTCCTGGTGGGAAATTAACTGAACTTTTGACTGTCAGTTTCCTCATCCATAAATGGGGATATTGATACCTGCCGACTCTTGGGACGATGATGAATACTGTATTTGTAAAGAGCACAAGGCCACACTCAGGCCTACTTGGCACTCAGTTGATGGGAGTAGGTGTTTATTGTTATAGGCGCTCTGCCTCATTAGGCTCATCCAGGAAAAGAGGGTCATCATTTGGACTTGTAAGGAATAGTAAATATAATGCAGAATAAATAATGGTCATCATCATTGTTATAAATCAAGCAAAAAGGAGACTGTATTAATTTAATAGTCAATTCAGAATACAGTTATTTGAATAAGGTACAGGCAAAACTTTGAAAGGAATGACAAAGAGCTTTTGTTAAATGATTAAGAATGGGATATTTTCAATACTAAAATAAACTAATTTCAAGTATCATGAATATGGTAAAAGCCTCATAGTGCATTGAGTGGATACACTCATTTACGTAAGCTATTTTTATCTCTTTGTTTAGGCAGATTCCCTGTGACCTCTAAAATAATTGCTTAATCCAAGTTACCCTATGAATATTATGAACTTGGGAATGAAAGAACTGTGCTTTTCTGAAATTATTCTCTTTCACAGATGTCCTACAATTTTAAACAGCCTTGTCCTTGAATTTGTGATCTTTGCTTTACTGAGAAATGTGATTTTTATAGCTGAAGATTTTTTTTTCTTTTTAAATTTTGCATAAAGCATAAGATCTCTTAAAATTTAAAATACCTCATTTATGAAGTTTATCCCCAACTTAAAGCCTTCATTATGGAGTAAGAATGATACCCATGTTCTCCACCTCATTCAGCTGCAGTTTCTTTGTGTTGTGGCCTACATGTGAATGCAAGCCCAGCCTCATTATCTGTTACAGACTGTCCAAGGAGTTAGCACATTCTTCCCCCTTCCCCTACTCTCTGCATTCCCCCTCCACCACCCCCACTGCACCCCTTCCCCAGCTCTGGTGCCAGCCATGCCCTTGGCCCCGCCAGCCACACATCAATAACCTCCAGGGCAGGTGAAGACTAAGGGGGTAACCATCATCGCCAATCAGCTGCAAAGAGCCCCAGGCTGGCTAACTAGATAACTTGAGATTCTTTTGTAATTCCCTGCTTCAGTATAAGCTGGCAAAAGGATGGAATTTGGACTTTGAATATATTTGCATATTTAATTTAAACCCGTGGAACCCTGATTTCCGCTTCCGTTGGGGGGATGTGTTAGACCCAAGGTCCCTCATGGGCAGCATCAGTGCGCTATGAGGAGTTAGGGGTGTTAGGTAAGCCCCTCCTTAAGCCCCTTCAGCTTCATTCCCAGTCAGCGTTAAGACTGTGCTTGATAAAAAAAAAAAAAAATGTGCTTGATAAATAAATGCAGCTCCACGAAGCCCCTCTCTTGCCTTTCAAAGCACCCTTGACACTTCCTGGATGGGCAGCCTTCAGTTGACTTGGCTCAAGTCTTGGCTTCAGGGAAAGGTTTGGATTCTTGGTCAGATTTTTTTTTTTAAACCCGTCTGGCAAAACGGACTAAAAAATGAATGGTATCATCTATCTGGTGAGGGTAAAAATTACTTTATCCAATTAGATAGCATACCACTGGTTCCTTGGCATATGTTTATTCGACAAATGTAGCTTCACACATGTGAATCATCAATCTGTCAGGAATACTCAGTTATATGTCACTTCCTCTGTGCACCTATAAGCATAATAAGAAAGTCCATATGCTTTCACTTTTAGCTAGTCTAGGGTAGGAAATACGTGTAGTACCGCAAGAGCACTTACCTTCTTGGGGCTGTCTTTGGAACAGAGAGCAGGAAAAGGGTTTTAAAACTTTGTTGAATATTGATTTCTTAACCCCTCCAATCACCTGCTTTGGGTCAGGTGTGTTGCTGTCCCTTCAAGTCCACGTTCCAGGACTTCTTAAAAATTAGCTAGTCTTACTTATTAGTTCTCCATGCTCGTAAAGTGAAAGAGTAAGAATTAATTAAAAATAGAAAAGTCCCCTGAATTTCACCCTAGAATGTATTTCCCGTCTTTATTTGAATGTATGTGTGATGATTGAAATTTCACATCAAATAAAATAGATGAAAACAGACTTCCTGTTTCACAGTCAGGCCTTCTAAGAGTGTGAGTTTCCTTGGTTGCTCTCTGTCTGCAAGTTGATAATGATCTCTCAAATTTCTGTGAATTACAAGACAAAGCTGAGTTTTCCTTATCGGTTCTCAAATCTTCCAGGGACTTAGGGAAGAGAGAAAGTGCTAATTGAGTCAAACATTTTCTAACTATTAAAAAAAAAGTGAACAGACAGAGAGCCACATGTCAACAAAGCAAGTAATTAACCTGACTATTGTTAGGAGCTCCTCGCGATTATTAACATGAAAGACCTATCAGTAGAGAATCCATCTGCTGGATAATTGAGTTGTCAGTCCTCACAAAGGGATACAGAAAAAATAATAATCTTGGAAGTTTGATTCTCAAACCATGTCCTCAGATTAAGGATTGAAGTGCAGCTAATCTTAGTTCTGTTTTAGGGAATTGCCGTGTGTGGAAATAGTGCTTCTTGGCGGGCTGGGTGGCTGTCTCCTTCAGTAAAGCTTAATAGGGAATATTAGTGAGTGCTGTGCCATTCTAACCAGAGGGTGTGTGTGTGTGTGTTATTATTATTAAACTCCAGACCTCCCTTCCTTGAGTTTCAAACAAACTCAAAATTCCAGATCCTTTTTGACTGAAAGTAGAGGAGAAGGGGGTGGGGGGCAGGGTCCTTGAGGGAAAGAACTGATCCACTGGGCCCAAGTTAATATTCAGAATATCACAAATTAACCTCTCAGCCTTCAAGGCATGTTGAATGAAATGAAAGAGTCTATCCAGTTAAACTGGTTTGAAATAAGCCCGCGGAAGACAGGGTGCCGTACTTTTATATTCTGGAGTCGTTTCCTTAGAGATAAGAAATGATCATAAATAAAACAATTGTCTTCAGCATGGCTCAGCTCTCTCAGAATGAGGTTTTGACAAAGCTGTTTATTTTGGAGCAGGGAGAGATCAAAGAAGGAAGATTAACTGAGCCCTCTCTGGGCAGCCTCTCCGTAGGAACTTGAGGCAGATCACTGACACCCGGAGCTTTTGTTCCAGCCACTGGAACTTCAGAAGAAAGAAACTAGGATTTCAGTGTAGTTTGGCCTTCAGGGCTGTAGCACTTACGGAATGTGCAGGGTGGGACGTAAGTGCCCCGAATGTTCTATTTCCCACTCCAAAGAGAAGGTGCTAGAACTCTCTAAACCTAGTTAGCAGAGTTGCCTTACAAATAGAGAGCCCTTAGTCACTTTGACCCCCAGAGCGCAGTGAAGTTGGGGGGGGGGGCAGAGTGGGATATGATGGCAATGGGATTCAGTTTTCTACTGCACAAGGCAAGCACGCAGGCGCTGTGTTGCTCTCTGGCCTGGAATCCCGGCCGCCTGGCTCTGCTTTGCCCAACTGCGTGTGTGAGTTGGCGACGAGTGCCATCTACTGACCTACTTACTCCTAGGTCTCCGAGCTTGGAGATTCCCCTTGAGGTCTCATTTCCAACAACAATAGAGAAGGAAATTCTGAATGTGGTGGAGTGTTGGGTTTCCTTTACAGTGCAGCACGTTAAAAAAGATTACCTTGCTCCAGTGCATTAAGTAATTTCCTTGTGTTGCCCAAAGCATTGTATTTTAAGTGACCGTGCCTGGTCAGGTTGGTCATCTGGTTATCTCTACGTTAAAAATGAACAAATAGAGGCAATTCTCAGAAAAGAGTCTGTTGGAGCTCACTTCTTACCCCTGCTTTATTCTAAATTCAAAGGAAAATATACCCTTTTAGAAATATTCGGTTTTTCCCAGAATGTCACGGTCCTGTATCCCCAATAGGTAAACTGTTTGTGTTGGTAGTATAACATTTTACAGCCGAATCTTGTTCGTCGTGTTCATCTTGTTTATTTCATCTCATCTCTTTTGAGGTCCAAAAATATTAAATAATAGGCCCAGGACCTGAGCTTAGGTTTCTGAGCCTGATCAGGGCTCTTTCCACCACATACTAGAAGTGGGTTCATTTTAAAGTCTTTTCTGTTATGGAATATGGTAGACTTTTGAACAACACTGTGTGTGTCAGAGCAGAGAATGGATAAGGAAGAGCAGTAGGAATATGAGCCTTCTTTTTTTTTTTTTTTAAAGATTTTATTTATTTGACAGAGAGAAACACAGCGAGAGAGGGAACACAAGCAGAGGGAATGGTAGCAGGAGAAGCAGGCTTCCTGCAGAGCAGAGAGCCTGATGCAGTGCTCGATCCCAGGTCCCTGGGATCTGACCTGGGCTGAAGGCAGACGCTCAACGACTAAGCCACCCAGGCACCCTGAATATGAGCCTTCTTAAATAACACGTTTTATTTGGTATTTTCCTCCTTAATATTAGCTTCCGATTATAACTCACTTGCTAATGAGGTTATCATGAAAAAGACAAAGTACTTTGCTTTTTCTGTTTGTATACATTTGTAAACACTCATTGATAATTTCAGTGGATCTCAGCGATTTTAAGCAAGGCCCATTTAAAAATCTTTCCCTTATAATCCTCAGTGTTGAGGACTCTAGCAAACCAACTGTATTTATTAAATAATAATTTGTTTCTCCTTCTAATTCATTAAAACCCTAGCTCCCCATGGAAGCTTCTAAACAGCACGCAGAACTTCTGTTCATGCCCTCAGCTGTAATCGGGTCAGAGGAAAGGGCAGGCCCTGGGTATTTTATCGTGGGTAAACCCAACGTGTCTTGAAACACAGAACATAGTCCTGCCCCTTTATTTCTTGCGTCAGAGGATCCCAAATTGGGGGCAGCCAGTGTGACTGATGGCCGTCGTCATTTCCAAAGCGGCATCCATTTAGTGGATACGAGTGATTTTAAGAATCTGAAAGTCAGGTACTAAAAAGGGCACTTGAGTGTTTGTTTTATCATCCTCAGCATGCTGAGCACCAGGAGTCATGCTGAAACAGCAGAACGAGGAAGAAAAAATTCTTGCCAGAGGGGACTATAATCCAGTATAACTCAGCTGCTGTGCATATGTGTGAGAGTGTTGTCACAAAAAACAGCCTTGGAAGCTTAGATCAATTTTCTTATCGTCAACTTTTTTTTTTTTTTTTTTTTTAAGTCTGTTGCCCTGACTCAGCATTTCAGATAGAAGTCCTTTATTTTCCAAGAAAGAGTGAGATTAGAAGAGAAAGAAAACGTGGAGAGGAGAAGTACTGTTTGGAAAGTGATATTATTGTGTGACATTTCATGCCTACGTGCCTTTGTTTGGGGGCGGGGCAGGGGGCGGTTTGCTACGAAGTGCCTGAAATCAAATTTACCCGTGTTCTCTTTGATCCCTAGATTCTGGAAGTGAAAAGTCCAATAAAGCAAAGCAAATCAGATAAGCAAATAAAGAATGGTGAATGTGACAAGGTAGGTTTCCAGGGCGTTCCTGGGCGTGCTGCCGTAGCACTGACCAGCCTCCCTTGCCTGGTGTTTCCCCTGACCAGTCCTTCCTGGCTCCACTTCTGTGTCTGCATTGGACATGCCCCACCCCCCCAAATGATGAGCACTTCTTCTGGTGCCTTGTCGTGGGTTTTCCATGTCTCGCTTATACCTTCAGTGTGATGCTGGGCCCTCATGCTACCGTTTGCCATGATGCCCCGCATTGCCAAGGGGTTTCGGGCACACTGAATTGGAAAGTAAGAACTCCACGGTAGAGGATCGAGGAATCACAGCCATAAGTGAGGGGGACACCCAGTCCTAGCGTTGTGTGCTTGCTGAGTGTCCGCCACGCATTGAAGATCGGACTTCAAGACCTGTTGGGGGGTTAGTCTCCTGTTGTGGGCAGGGTTACAACGTGCTTTGCGGGATCAAGGCAGGCCTGACTAAGCTTCGCCAACCTTTCCTTTGCCTTCATGGCCAACGATGCTAGGCAAACTCACGCAGTTACGCCAGAAGATTCCGGAATCTGAGCATATGGAAAGAGAGGTGTGTTTCTGCCGCTTCAGGGGAGGTTTTGACAAACCAGGTGCCAATTTGGATGCTCCTCTCTGTTTTTCATAAGACATTCTCTTCTGTCACTTAGTGTTTATCGGCAATGTTGTTAGGTACGACTGGGAAAGCTTTTTTAAAGACTTTGCCCTGATATAATTGGTTATCCTTCCATGTTCAAATTTAGACTTTTATTCTCTTAGTTAAAAATCTTTTGAGGTGAAAGAAAGAATTAAAAAAAAAAAAGCCTGTGCTGATGTGTTTAAGGTCAGAATTTACCACTGAGTACCCTTTCTCCCTATAGAGGGTGTTACTGGGAGAGGGTATCTCTGCTCCCTTGAATCTTGTTGAGAGTAAATAAGTGCAAGAGTCTGCTCTTCAGAAAAAAAGTTGGCTCTGTAAGGATAACAGGTTGGGCTAGAGAGACTCGGCCTGCGGGCGCTTTGGGTGTCAAGTCTGCACAGCGTCGGGAAGGGAGGTAGAATGGGGAACCTCCCATGGCTCCATAACAGGAGTTGTGCTATGTTTGGATTGCTTCCTAAAGTGCTTGTCCTTCTGGGGACTACTCTTTCAGGCCTACCTAGACGAACTGGTGGAGCTTCACAGAAGGTTAATGACGCTGAGGGAGAGACACATTCTGCAGCAGGTGAGAAACGCTTTTCAGCACAGCCCTTTCCAGAAGCTGCGAGGCCTCCTGTGTCCTGGGGTGGCGTCCTCGCCCCTGGAGGTCACGCTAGCCCTGCGCTGTCAGCACTGCAGAAGTATTTCGGGGGGTGGGGTGTGCTTCTTGCCGAGGCTACCTGGAAGTCGGCTCTGGAGCTTGGCGTGGCAGATCCCCCGGCCGACTGTGGTGCTGCAGGTCAGGGAAAGCAGGCACTTGTGGGGGTGATGGTGCTGGAACGCACAGACCCCTCCGCTGGCCCCCATTGGCCTGTCCGCTGAGGGAGGGGGAGAGTGGGAAAGCAAAAGCCTTGGGGGCCAGGCTTCTAGTTTCATGAGAAAACAGTGATAAGACTTTTAGTCAAGTGGTGTAAACATTCATGATTCAATGGAGTAACCTTTTGCCAGTGCTCTTCTAAGGGAGAGAAACATTTTCCTCATTTCTCTTATCTTGTACAACATACATCTATTATTATGAACTCAACTGCGAAATGCTTGCGGAGTGGGGAAACTTCTGGGAGTACAATGCGATGTTTTGCGAAGATAAGAGTGCTTTTTAATTTTACTGTAGTTACAGTCCGTGTGTCTATTGCATTAACAGTGGCTACTGATAAATACCTTTTCTTTAATACCCAAAGAGGAGGTTGCGTTCTAAATTCCAGGGTGGGTTTGTAGATTAGTTCACTGTTGGAATTTTGTTTTATTACTACTTTCAAATGACTTGAAGTAGTACTTAATCTACCCCAGCTGTGTGTGGGTTATTTTTTTTTTATGTTTAATGGCTGATGGTCACATTTATATTCTGTGTACATTTTTTGCTAAAATCTATAAATATGTGCTCTCAAACCTGCCAAGTTCCCTGATTTGTCTGATAGGTTGTTTTTTGTGTGTGTTTTTTTTAACCCTTCTAGAGTTTCAGATTTGAACGAAACCATTACTGACCTATGATTCATAAGTGGGAGGAATTGCATTTCTTGTATTTCCATTTATAAGGGGGTCTGGGTAGGGGAACACGGTTGGGAGTGGTTTACCTAAGAATTATTCTAGTCCTCTGCTAGTACCTTTCTTCAGCGTTCTTTTGTAGACCTGAAAATTGTCCAGGCTGCCATTTATCAGTTACGTGGGATTAATTGACTGAATGGTGATGGTAAATCTATTAGCTGATATTCCCATCCTTTTCTATCCCTTTTTTGAACAGCAGCTCTGAACCACTGTGATGTAATTGTCCAATAAAGCTATTAATGCACAGGCCGGGCCTGAACGGTGAGTCTCTCAGGAGAGTGAGACAGATGTCTGGGCAGGGCTGGACACCTTCACAAAGCAAGTCCAGCCCGTGCGTGGAGGAAGCAGGCCATCGGCGGGGCCTTACCTTGGGGTGACATTGGCATTCCCGATTTCCCGTTGTCCTTTAACATGACCTTTGAAAGAGTCGTGAGGGAAGGTGGCTTACTGGAGAATGCTAGCGAAGTGGTTACTTTAGTGTCCGAGAGGGAGAGAGTGACAGCTCTGAATTTTTAGCCTGGCATGAAGGCGCTCCAGGACACAACGGCGTTTCAGCCTAATTGCATTCCCAGGCTGGTTGAAAGCTCTCAGTCTTTGGCCTTTTGCCTTGTAATGCAGCTGAGGCTTGTGATTATGATACCATGATGCATGTCCTGTCACGCTTTACTGCTTAATTAATTCCTATTGTAAAACATAGCACTGTTGAGGACTAATGTTATTCTCCACCTCGAGAGCTGCCCATCTCGTGGAATGCATCCCGCAAAGTCGGCGCATTCTCCGCCACACAGATCTGAGCACCTGCCGATGAGCTTTCTGGGGAGGCCAGGATCGCGACTGAGGTCCTGTAGTATTAAGCACATCCCACCAAAAACTCGGGTCTGACAGTTGTATTTGGCTCACAAAAAGTGCTTAATGCCTTTGTTTTACTCTGGGGACGTGCGGTGTTGGCACCCAGCATCTAGCTTAATGAGCCTGTGTTCTTAAGCCACCTTCCCGTAAGGTAAAAACACAGTATAGTGGATGCAGTCAAACCCCGAGATCAGAGTGCCTAGGACGGGCTAATAATTCGATTTTTCATCAAACCGTGCATTCCACATTTATTTGGAAGGGGAGGTCGAGCCCTTCCCCATCAGCAGAGCAAGGCGGTTCCCGTAGCCCAGCAGAGAGGCATCCTTTGGGGAACCAGTGGGGGTATTTCTAGGTTTTGGGGCTTTGTCACTTTGTCACACCTTTGAATAAGGTGTGTGAATGCTGTGCTTCTTATGGTCTCACTCTCAGGATGCCTGGAAAGGAGCCCCCATTGATTCATCTTGATGAAGTCTTTACTTACTTGAGGACGTGGGTGTGTGCTCTAGTAATTCAAGTCCCTAATGCCATTTCCCTTGGCAAATGGTCCTGGACGCCCCGGCTACTGCCCCTTCTGTTACTCTAAGGCGGTCTCTGCGTCTACCTTGACGTATTCTTACAAGCTCCCATCAAAATGTGAGGCTCATTTAGTGAGATTGAGCGGATCCCCTTCATTTCTTTGTGTATTTGTGGCTGGGGGCACCGGGTCGGGGGTGCCGCCTGTGGAGGAGGGAGGAGGTCTGTCATCCGAGCACTGGAACCTACCAGATGGGACTGTCCCAGGCCCACGAGACACCTCATTTCCTAGCGGGCAGGTGGGTTTATTTGCTTTAAAATCAAGTGGCTTTTTCTACAAGGTATTAGTATTGCTCTGTGTTCTCCATATTGTTAAGTAATTAGTCAGCAGCGCGTTGCAGAAAGTGATCTCCTTCTTAAAGGAGTGAGTTACCATTTCAAAGGGAGAACCTAGGTCTATACTTTACCCCCCACCTCACCCCCCTGCATTGTGATATAACTCCTCTCCTGCCCTCCCTGCTCTCTTCCCTTACCCCTGCAACTCTTACGATAATTATTATTATTTTTTTAAATTCAAGTAGGCCTTTTCTGAGTTTTAGCTTCTGGCATTTTCCCTGCCTCATTTGTTTTAGTGCTAATGAAATGGCTAACAGGCAATGAGGGGAGGCGGAGAAAGCACCGGGTTGGGTAGCCCTGTGCCGTACAGTTAACCTCCCACATCATTAAGGGCACGTTTATATTTGTATGGTAATCATAATCATGTTGCCCTGATCTGTGTAGCAATTTAGTTTATAAAGAAGCTTTATTTATCCTACTATCTTATTTGATTCTCTGCACAACCCCGTGTAATAGAACAGGAGGAGTTGTCCCCAGCTTGTAGGAGAAGAAATGGAGGCTCAGGTTATCGTGTTCATAGTGAGCCGAGTCAGAACCAGTACACGAAATTCGGGCCTGGGTTCTGGGCGCCTGGGGCACTTCTCTCCGGGCCAGCTCATTGGGGAGAGAGGTCGTACTCTGCGATAATTGTTATTTGCCTTCACTAGGTATGTTGAAAGCCTAGCTCTTTTTGTCTTGAAGGTTACACATTTTCACCAGCCCTATAATATTTCTTTACCGTGTCTCAAAAAAAGAGAATTTACTCTGGAATCTGCTGCTAGTATGTCTTTAGCATCAGTTGAATGAAGTATATGATTGCCTTGAAAAGTTTGTGTTGTGGGTTACTTTATCCAAAGCTCAGTAACTAGGAACTAATAAACGAGTGCCCATGTTGGAGCTTTTAGTGTTAAGAACTCATCGATCAAGAGCTCATTATGTGAATATACTACTGGAACCATAATGGGCAACAAACACCCTTTTTGGTCATCTCTTGATTCGTGAGCTAGAGTTAGAAGCCTGAGTCCAGTGGTTTAAATAAAGTCAGAGGTCTCCGAGCATGTAGACTCCTGATCTGCCATTTTTCCCTTCTTGCATTCATCCTCTTGAGGGGAAGACAGGCTTCCATCTTTATTCCAGACAGGAAGGGGGGTCGGAGGCCCGAAGACACATTCTCATGGTCTACAACCTTTTCAAAAACGGTCCTGAAATCCCAGTGACTTCTGACAAATAAATTGTAAGTAGCAGTATCTGCCAAATGCTGCAAGTGGGCCTAGGGAGGCAGGCATTTTAGCTGGGCTTATGGCTACTTCCAGAAAAATTGAATTTCTATTAGTGAAAAAAAAAAAGGGAGGGAAAGATAAAAGGATAGTAGGTAGGCAGTTTGCTGTATCGGTCAGGATTTCACAGTGAGAGTAACTTGTTTTATTATGAACCCATAGTTCTATCTGTAAAAAAAAGTTCCAGACATTGAATAAGGCACTAATAACTCAGTCTGGAGCTGGGTGATCACTTTGATCAGGGTTTAGTATGTCTTTTATGCTTCTGTGGAAGTCAAGTGTGTCAGGAATGGGGTGCACATTTTCTGATGAGAGCCATTGACCCATAGGGAATAGTTCACAAATTTACCTTTTATTTTATTTTATTTTTTTAGATTTTTAGATTTTATTTTTTTGACACAGAGAGACACAGTGAGAGAGGGAACACAATCAGGGGGAGTGAGAAAGGGAGAAGCAGGCTCCCCGCCGAGCAGGGAGCCCGATGTGGGGCTCAATCCTGGGACCCTGGGATCATGACCTGAGCCAAAGGCAGCTGCCCAGTGACCGAGCCACCCAGACACCCCACAAATTTACCATTTTTTAAAGAAAACGAATTCTAAGAAGAGAGGGTCAAAAGTTTCTTTTCTGCTGTTTTCCACCTGAGATTAGGTAATCTGAAACTCCATTGAATAAGTAATGGGCTAAATAAAATTGTTTTCTTTTTTAAGATGAACTAAAGAGAATGAGAAGTGATAGAAGGAGAGTTAACAGACAACTAAAAAATGAACGGAGTTTGCCCATTTTCTCTGTGTAAATTTTTTTCTTTCATCTTGATGCCTTTTTTTCCTCTCCCCCACCAAGCTTGGTAAAATTACCCCCCTCCATCCCAATTTACCCACAACATATATACCTCAAGTTCCTGCTACCTCGGCACAGCATCCATTTCTGATAAAATTATGAGTAAAATAAGAATGGAAAAACACGTGACATGATGAAAGATTCAAACCAAGGACCAACATCATTCTTGTCATTGGAACCTTAAGAAATATCCTCTCAAAAGGCAAGATCATAGCAGTACCTCTGCCCCCACTTTTATGTCTGAAAGTTGGAGCCCATACAGTAAGAAATGAGGTAGGAGTATCCCACGCGAAGAGACAAAGGTTCTTTCTGTTTTTGTTTTTGTTTTTTTTTTAAGATTTTATTTATTTATTTGAGAGAGAGTGAGAGAGAACATGAGAAAGGAGAAGGTCAGAGGGAGAAACAGACTCCCTGTGGAGCCGGGAGCCCTTGTGGGACTTGATCTTGGGACTCTGGGGTCATGACTTGAGCCAAAGGCAGCCGCTCAACCAACTGAGCCACCCAGATGTCCAGGTTTTTTCTTTTTTTTTTTTTTTTAAAGATTTTATTTATCCATTTGACACAGAGGGGAAGCAGGCTCCCCGCCGAGCAGAGAGCCCGATGCGGGGCTCGATCCCAGGACCCTGAGATCATGACCTGAGCCGAAGGCAGAGGCTTAACCCACTGAGCCACCCAGGCGCCCTAGGTTTTTCTTTTTATAGCTAAAACTTATCACCCCCAAATATCCAAGGGAATAAACGGAACATGGCTATAAGTAATAGAGGATTTCTTTGTTTTGTTGAGGTAAAACAAGGTGTACAGCTGGCTGAATTTTACCAAAGTGAATGCATCTTTTGTAGCCAGCATCTCATGAAGCCCCCTTCCAGTTACTCCCCATGATCTTCAGGGGGGTGGGGTGATAGATGGTTTCTCTTTTTCCCTTCGTGGGTTTTGTACTTTCTAAGTTTTCAGTAACATAAAGAAAAAGGATCATTATTGTGTGTGTGTGTGTGTGTGTGTACTTTATAAGGAATTTTGTTAACTCTAGGATGGAATTTCCTTACATCTAGTAAGGAAAGTCGCTATCCATTGAGTAACTTTTTTAAAAGGGTTTTGAAATTGTATCTCCCTCTAACCACCCTGACGTGTACATAGTCCATTGATGTAAATAGTCCATTGATGACTTGAAAGGGGGAATCAGTTGAAAGGCCAGGAATGAGGAGAACAGGAAATCTGCTCTGATTGAGAATTTCAAAGGGTTAATAGTCCTTTGGCTTACCTGATTGGCTAAGGGATGGTTCAATGCTGTCAACAGCATAGGACCCTCTTATTAGAAAGGAGAATAGTCCCTTGGTTCCATATCTGATCCCATCCACCTCTCTTTGCCTTGTGATGTCCATTGCTTACTGCCCAATCTTTCTCTTCTTTACTCCCCTAGATCGTGAACCTAATAGAAGAAACTGGACACTTTCATATCACAAACACGACATTTGATTTTGACCTTTGCTCGCTGGACAAAACCACAGTCCGTAAACTACAGAGTTACCTGGAAACATCTGGAACATCCTGAGGATACAACAACTGGATGCATCAAAAACTATTGTTGGTTTTTTTTTTTTGGTTGTGATTTTTTTTGTTTGTTTGTTTGTTTATATGAGAACACTCAGAATGATGCAACCAAAAGGGAAAAAAATAAAAATCAAACAACCTTCAGCTTTATTTTTCTTTAAAGCCAGTCATCATCTCTTGCTAAAGGAGAGGTTAAGCAAACCAGCCTCAGCGGACCACTCTTCTCTCCAAGGAAATGCCCGGGAAGAGTTAGCCTGGATAGCCTTGAAAACAAACAAATCAAACACAACACAAGAAAACTTTAAAGAATGTGTATGGTATCCTGTATCTCTCTCTGTGGTGGTTCATTCCACAGGACGAATGCATATTCAACACACTGCCTTATTACATAACTGATCTATTTATTATCGCATACAGATATTGTAAAGTCGTTGAGGGAATGACACCACAAGACATTATAAGTACTCGGTCCCACGGATGCTCTTTCAATGCAGCGCCCTTGCCACCCCAAGCCCGGTGACCTTACTCGTATACCGTGCCACTCTCCGCCAACTTTTCCAAGTCCTTTTACTTGTTGCAGTCTGTACCTGCCCCCTTTTGTTTTTCCAGTTCCAGGACACAAATCATCAACTGGGGGGACCAAATTGCCACCCTGATTTTCTTCTTTGTGGTCTTTCTCCTGAAAATTGGGGCCCAGCCCTTGGCTGTATCCATATAATGATCTTGGACCATGGTAGAAAATGCACCAAATAGGATCATATGAATTGTTGTCTAGCCTTAGTCAATAAACCTGTAGGACTTTTAAACGAGTGTACCTGTAAACGTCCTGCATCCAGCATTATTGAGCTGTCAATCAACATCCTTGTGTGTGTTTTACTGTTTCTAATATTAGAGAAAGACGGAAGTAAAGGCATTCCACAGGATCATCGTTTAAAAAAAAAATTCTGGTTCTGTTCTCTAAAGAAATGTTGTAGAAATTCTTAATTTGGACCTATTTATTAGAAAGAGTTTCAGCTTGCTTCGGCTGCCGATGTGTTATCCATCTTTACCATAAAACCTGGAATAAGAGATTTTTGTTCACGTATGATCCTCTTAGACTCTTTTATATTTGGAAAATTAAAAATCTTTCTTTGGGGGAAAATCCTTGGTTATTCTGCCGTAACGGGTCATGTATTAACTTGTAGATTCAGTGGTTCGAGCCTGTTTAGTCACTTGCTTATGTTTCCAGAAGGATTTCTTATACTGGTGAAAATAAACATGGTTGGGGAGGGGGGGGTTATTTTTTGTTCTTGATGTACCCTGTTTTAAAACTAGAAATCTGTCCTGTGGCATGCAAAAGAAAGCGAATTATTTTTAAAAGAAAAAAAAAAAAAACACAAAACAACCCAAAGTCCTTTTGGTGTCTTTATTCCATCCTCTCCGTAAATGGAGATATGCCGAGTGAGAACATCTCATCTTCCAAGTTTTTGCTAGGAACTCAACCGAAAAGAAGGAAAATGAAGAAATACTTCTGGATCCAAAGGTTCATTCACTGGATCAGCCTTAAGAAAGCCTCTATGTGTGCGAATAGACCAGTCTCTAGGCTCTCCCTTGTTTATTCCCATGCCAGATGCTGTCTTTTCAAATACAGAGATTAACTAGTGTCTGTACAGAAAATGGTCTTTCCAGACCCATTCTTTTGGGCAGTAATGTAAATGCAGATTGATAATGAAGTTATTTCTGCATCTTAAAAAGGGGATTTTTTTCCCATTGTTTCTTTCTATCCAAAGACACTATTTTTTCCTTTAAAAAAATTATAACACAGCCATGTTCCTTGTAAATTACTTCTGAAGCGTCCTCCCCAAGGACAAGTGTACTTTTCCAGTAATGTTATGATTCTTGGTGGTTAGCATGAACAGTCCTTGAAGCATTTGTTGTGTGTCTCCTGCTCAATGTTTAACTCCAGAGAAACTTTTGGAGTCACTGTGGACATTAGGTGACTGATGTGTGTGGTTTTAGGTGTGGTTTTAGTTGTGTTTGGTTTTGTTTGTAACCTGCGGATGAAAGGGGAGGGTGATGCTTACACGAATTGTTTGCAAAACTTAGAAATCTTTAAACATTTCTAACTGCTAATCCACATATGCTCATTAAGTCAGAAATGGATGTGGTTTAACTAAAATATCTGTGTGGTGTAACTAGAAATGTATATATGTAGCTTGGGCCATTTTTATTTTTGTAACCAAGTTGTGCAACAAAATGATCTGACATTGTGAAGATTTTTCTCTCTCCTTTGACCACTTACCAGGCAACTAGGTAAGCAACCAAATAAAAATGGACAACGAGAAGGCAAGCCATTAACAGTGGTAAACTCTAGACCTAAAATTTAGGCAATAAAGCAGATGTCTTCAGAATATCGTCAGAATGGAAGTTTGTAAATTAATAACGAAATTTAAGAAAACCTCCCCACCTTCTAATCCTCATGGAGACAGCAAAATGAGTTTTCCACAAAATTTCAATAGAGTGAGGGTCACATTGTTGATTTTTTTTGCAAGTTGTGTTCTTACTCTTATCGAATCTTTTTTTTTTTTTTTTTTTAATTTATTTGACAGCGAGAAACACAGCTAGAGAGGGAACACAAGCAGAGGGAATGGTAGCGGGAGAAGCAGGCTTCCCGCCGAGCAAGGAGCCCGATGCGGGGCTCGATCCCAGGACTCTGGGATCATGACCTGAGCCGAAGGCAGACGCCCAACGACTGAGCCACCCAGGCGCCCCTCTTATCGAATCTTTAAATGCAGAAATAATAAATCCCCTTTCAATTGATTTCAAATAGTTATATTTCTCTTCAAGTAACCCTCTTGGTTCTGCCACATTTACAAACACCATTGAAATCTGTCAAAAACTATATTTGACACATGCGTGTCCTGATGGTAGCTTTGGCTTTTTAAGCACAAAGGGAGAAGGGCAGGGTTTAATTTCTTAGGTTTTAAGGAAAATCAATTGGGTGAGTGTGAATATGAGTATGAGAAATTTTCTTAGCATTTTCTCATACTTTGAGTGGGGAAGATCTATGTGCAGTGTGTCCCCCCACCCCTTTATAAACTGGCTTGCTTCTAGTTTGGGGGCAGGGTTTGGATGAGGGAGGATGCTTCCGTGTTAGTTAGCATAGAGCAATTATGTCAACAACAAAAATGTCCACCTCTCTCTCTCCCTTTATGCAAAGAGGTATGTCTGTATGTGCTTGCATATTATGTCAAAAAGTAGGGAGAAGTGTAAAAACTTCAGAGCAGGGGACAAAAACTCTAAAACAAGGAGGTTCTAGGAGAGTGTTCTAAACATTTTTAAATTGCTAAGCCGGTCCCTCTGATCTGAATAATTATTCACCTTTTTGCGGACAGAGCCAAAGAAATTGGTTCTCTTCCACTAAAATGTTTCTTCCACCAAAAAAATGTTTCTGCTCATACCCTTTACAAACTCAGCCCACCTTCTAGACTGCTCACAGTTCCGGCAGGCCTGCCTGATGTCCCACATACCGTGTGTATAGTTAATATTTGTTTACGAGAGACTTCGCTCTTAAGTGTTTTATCACTCCCTGGGCAACGGAGTTGGATGGCCTGTGTTGAAAATGGTCAGCATTTGCATTTGGTGGCTTGTGCTCATTTTTTGCACCTTGAAAGTGATGGGCCCTGGAATAGTTTGCTTTATGCTCATGGCGTCCCACCTGTCGCCTTTTGTGCTCTAACGCTGTGCAGCGCTCACACGCATGTGCTCCTCTTCTGGGGTCATTTCAGACTGTGGCGGGGGAGCCTGCCAAGTGGGGACTCTCCTATAGGGACAACTCTGGCTGCAGAGAACGTTGAGTCCCTTTCCCATGGTTTAGTTTAATCTTGGGCTAGAAGTCTACATCTTTGACCCCTTTTCTTCATATGATGCTTTCGATCGTGTAGGCACTGCCATCCCTGGATATTCCTTGGAAAGATGCACGGAAGAGGTCAATTTCAAAGGAAGACAAAGCCACCGCGGTCTGTAAACTGTAAATACGTATTTTGGCACTTGTACTCCAGTATCTGCAAATAGAGTTGTGATGGAAATGCTGACAGATCCTTTAAGGTGGCCAGAGCTACTGGGCGGTACAAAAATAAATTAAGCAAAACTGTATTCTTGAGATGAACCGTGCGAGGCCAATACATTTTCTAAATCTGTCAGTATCTTTTTTAATGGAGTGTGTATGTGTAGTTATGTTGAAAGATAAACTGTGTATGTGTGTGTAGCTGCTATTATGTGAACTACAAGGCATTCGTAAGATGTATTTCCCATCTCTAAAACCCCTGTTGAAATATAAGTACAGATTGACAGAAATAGCTGTTTTACTTAAATTCATATTTAATCTACTGTGGTTCCATGTTCTTTACAATGTATAGTCTTTCTTGTTAAGAGGCATTTGACCAGAGTTTGGTTTTTGCTTTGCGTACAGGGGAAAATGAGCCCTTGGCCTTTCTCAAGCAGCGACGCTGAGGTCCTGAGGAAGACCGAATGGAGAGATCGGAACCAGCCGAGGGCGCAGTCCTGCTCCCCCATTCATCTTTAGTCCCCAGGGTCCAGCACCCTCTTCTGTGTCCTAAAACCAGTCCTTTCTTAAGCTCTGCAGAGACTGGGCGAGAAACGGTGGGGCCCGTTCTTAGAATAAACCAGGTTCCTTGTGGATGGCATTTTTTTTCTTTCCCCTTGTTTCTCGGGAAGGTTTGGTGCATAAATTAAACAATGCGCTCTCACTGGACAAAGTCAGTCTGTCCAAGGCTCTGTCTGCACTTACCGCAGCGGCAAGAAATGCTACCTTGATTAGACAGGAATGTCTACCTAGATAGACATTCTATTCAAAGAGAATAGAATACTTTCAGTTTGGCAAATACCCCAGCAACTGGGTATAACGCTCTGGTTAATAGTAAAGAGACTTAACAGCAAGTTTGAGAAAGTCACCTTATCTTGGGCTGACAAGCCACAGAGGAGATGATAGTGGACTGCCTTGTACCAAATCAACTAGAAGCTGATTTTAAGTGTGAAAGCATCAGTCCCAGAGGGGCTGGGCTGGCAACCAAGCTTTCTAAGGACCGTGCTCAGACTGGACTCATCTCTTCCCTTGTTTCAGGCTAGATACTCATTTGTTGACTTTACAATAATGGCCCTGCATTTTCCTCAGTGCAGAGCGAGTCAGGATGGGCAGGATAGGCAGCTTGGGCATGCTGAAAACAACTCAGGATGTTCTCCCCGCACGAAGTGTGCTGAGCCGCCGTTCGCCCCAGTCCATTTGTTCCACCAGCTCTCTGAATTGCGTTCCCGCTGGGACAGGCAAGGGGTCCTGGAGAGACATGGCAGCTCGACCAAGGCCTGACGCCCAGACCCGTCTGCTTGGTAATCCGGGGACGCGGTGTCCCAAACTAATGGACTTGTTTGTTCTAATTAGTGGAGCAACCAGAGGGTATTTATAGGTTTCCTTGCCCGGATGCCACCCAAATAGAAAATCCTGAGCACATTCCAGGGCTTCTGCTTTCTCTGCCAGGTAATAGTATCCACACTTTCCTGTTTACACGGTCCCCTTTTGTAGCCACATTTCCAGGCTCTTCCAGAGGTTGTTAACTTGCCCTGGGCAGTCTGCTTGGCCTCTTGGTCTTCATTTCCCCCTTAATTAAAGGAGGGTAACCAATATGGTTCCCAAGGGTGAGGGAGAGAAGCACATGTCACAGACTCCAAGACGTTTCAGTAATTGTGACTGGGCCCTTATACCTGTTAAGTAACAAGAGAAATAGTCTGCCCCCTGAGTGGGAAGGCCGCTGGGTCCACTTTTATAATCACTCGGGGCACTGGGCATTCTGCGCGGAAGAGATGGCCCCAAGGAGCGGAGAGGGCTGGGGGGCGGGGATGTCAAGGCCAAGCTGTTTGCTCATTTTCCCCTCCTAATCATGTCTTCCACCCCGTGCAGCCCCCGCCAGAGAGTTCTGAAGTTTCAAAAGGGTAGAAAAGGATAAATCCAGGCCATTAAAAGAAAATAATCAAAGCTATTGAAAAGATAAAACAAATGAGTTGCACTAAAAAGGGCCGTCTGTGCAAGTAATAAGGTTGAAATAGTGATACTGATTTCCTAGCCGAACAGCATTCCTCACACATGTGGTTTGTGTATCCGCGGCCGGGTGGGTGGTCTGGTGAGAAGTGCTAAATGCAGCAAGATGGCTTAGTTTTTGAGCAGTGGAGGGAAGCTTTGGGACAGACTCAGCCCTCGGCAGCTATGGCCGCTGTGACATAAAGGGGCTTTCCTTTTGCTTTGTTCCATGAGGGAAAGTTTTAACTTGGCTTATTCATTTAAATATGAGCCTCTATTCTGCACAGAATCAATCAAAGGGTAGGAGTTTTTTGTGTGTGCGTTGTTTCTTCTTTTTTTTCTTAAAGCACCTCCTTGTCCCTCGTCCCAGCCCTAGGGGGTGGGATGTGTGGCATAGAATGGGGTAACTCTCCATTTGTTCTCATTTATTCCCTGGGTCCTAGGCAGTTATAAATACCTCTTTTGCTTTAAAGTGATGCTATTTTCAATAACACCTCAGTTCTAGATAGGACAGAAAAGATTAACTTAAAGGTATGTATTACGAATATAGTCCCCAAACAATAGCTGATGGAAGATGGTCTCCCCCAAAGGCACATCTATGTTAATGAGAAGGATAAAAGAAGTCCACTCAGTTCAAGGGTAGGGGGAGACTTGTTTAAAGAGTCTTGTTTCTACTAAGAAAACACAGTACTCAGGGCTGGCTTTTGATAGACAGGAATCGTTGCTAATTCATGTCTGAAGACAGGTTCCATCATGAGTACTCAGAATTGGCAGACGTGGTTTTTATTTGAACTGTCAGTCACTTGGGTGGTAGATCACTGGTTTCCACGTAACAACATTTGTTTACGGATTACCTGTCTCCCCCGCCCCAATAGCATGTAAGCCCCACGAGGTCAAGGACTTTTCTAGTTCACCGATGGCTCTCCAGGACCTACAACAACTCCTAGACACACTAAGCGCTCCTATTTGATGAACAAAAATGTGGGTGTATTTTGTAAATATCGATCTCTTAAGATAGGTTATGAAAACAAGGAGTTAAGTTTGGCAAAATTGCCCAGCAAATGACCTTCCACTCTATACACGTGACACGCTACCGTATTCCGTCTCTGGGCAAGTCCTGTGTTCTGACAAGAGCCAAACGTGTTTAACCTTATTTAATGCAGTATTGCCCAAATTGTATATCACTCAATAGTCGTTATACAAGATCACAGAGGTTTTCCTTTTAAGTTCCTTGATTAACATAGTTTTTATACTGTATTTCATTCTTTGGGGTTTAGAACACAGATTGGGAGCTTATAGATCCAGAGAAGGACAACACAACTATTAACATCCCCCCAAGTGGTTTTCTGGGTTAGGTGACCATTTAGCTTATTGTCAAAACTGGAACCCCTTTGAGAATGAAATGTGACAATTATCCCAAGGACAACATGAGCAAACCAAGGCTGTCTTTGGCAAACCAGGACCTGTGGACACCCTATTTTTAAAGAATGTACTTTGGAACATGCTGAACTGAAAATCCATCCTTCCGTTTCTTTGTCACTTAGGCATGTGCATGATAATGATAAAGGGTGTTGGGTTGGGCTATTGATGGTGATAGGATCCCTATCAAGGTGAGGCAGGCCCTTAGGATCCAGACTGTGAAGGACATTTTCAGTGTTGCTCAAGAGCCTTGGTAGTTGCAGGGGTCCCTGGGCCATACCTCGTGTCCCCACCACTATCCCCAGGTAAGCCATCGGTTCTTTCTACGGCATGTGCAGGGAGGACCCATCCCTTGTATTGGGTCCTGCGTCCCGCTCCCAGAGCCTCCTGCCCGTTGAGGTTGCATTTCTCTGCACAGGGTAGCAGACCCCCTGCTGAAGCTGCTCCCGCTTCGTGGTCACCTGCTGGGTCACCCTGCCTGCTGCTGTCCCTTGGGGAACAGCCCACTGCTGGAGCTGCTCAGTGGGCAGGCTCTCGCACTAGTGGAACATGTTACGGAATTCTGCTGCTCTTCACTCTGTCTCCAGATCCTGCTACCTGATATCCTTTGATATTTTAATGGTCCCAGTACAAGTGGGCACAATTTCTCAGATAGGACGCACACTCAAAAGTTGAGTAAATGAATGAATCTCTTGCCTTACATTGATGTCTTTCCCTGCTGCCTCTTTCCCCCAGATTATGTCTTTGTCTGCTACCAAAGGTCATGTGTAGTATGGTGACAAAACTCAGGCACAGAAAAGCTTGACTTGGACTCCCAGATCTGTCACTCCTAGCTCCGTAAATGGACCTTTCCCGAACCTCGATTTTCTCATCTGGGAAATGGACTGAACAGTGCACTTCTGTTTGAAGGCTTTTATAAAAATGGGAGGTTTGTAGAGCACTCAGCACTCTGTGCCTGCCCTCTAGTAAGGTGCTCAGTACATGGTAGTGATTTTGCCTGTTGGATTGATTCTGCTGTTGGAGTCTGACAAGAACCTTCTATTCTCTTGCTGGAGAATTTGGCCAACCCATGAGATTGTCCTGGTGCTATTTGCCATTCGGCCTCAAGTGTCTTTATCCTAATTGTTAGCTGCTTGCAACATGCCCATGGCCATGGTTCTTGGCCGTCCTCATGCGTACCTCTTTGCAGGTCATCGGCTACGTAACCAACTGCCCCCTTTAAAGCGGTTTTCAGCCCGTGGGGAGGAAATGAAGCCAGAAGTAAAACATCCCAGTTTTCAGTTCTCTTTTTGGCCTCAGACTGAGGTCATGTTAAGACAGAATCGTACACATTTCTACCTGATGAGTTCAGTTGCTAGTGAGAACGCTGGCAAACCTGAAGTCACGGCTTCAAGCCCCTTGTGAGCTCCTTGCGTGGCTACAAACTTACAATCCTGCACATGCCTCCTGTGAGCGAGTGTCTTGGGCCAGACAAGGACAGGGTGAGAGCTTACTCTTCCAAACGTGACTTCCTAACATCTTCTGAGGGTGGTCATTATGCAGCGTAATCCTCACCATCCTTACACAACTGTGGCTTACCATTTTGGGGTAAGGGGTGTTTGGATGGGAGGGGTGTTTGGATGGGAGACCAGCGCTTGATAATGTTGGCCATTTCACCTGGGGTGAGCAAAGGTTTGTGACCTCGGTTAGCCAGACATTCTGATCTATTACCACATAGATCATTAGAATGATAGTTTTTTTTTTTTTTTTTTTAAAGGCAAGTGTGTATGCCATGGAGAAGTGTCCATTATTATCCTGGGATTTGATTTATAGCAAATCTCTCCAAAACTCTTATTTCAGCAACGTGCTCTTTTAAAAGGAGGCCACAGTTTCGATGGGGTATTGGCCATATCGCTTCGTCAGGTACCCTGTGCAGCCCTCACAATGTTGAAATGCTGCTATAGTCACACTTAGTCCCTGTATTTTCCCCCTTAAATAATGATGTGGTGTATTATCTTCCTATTGCTCCTGTAAAAAGTTACCACAAACAAGTGACTTAGACCAACACAGATTATTTTCTCTTAGAGTTCTGGAGATCAGAAATTGGAAATGGGTCTCCCTGGGCTAAAATCAGAGTGTCAGTAGGACTGCATTCCTTCTAGAGGTTCCAGGGTAGAGGGAGGGGGAATCAATTTCTTTGCCTTTTCTAGCTTCCAGAAGCTGCCTGCATTCCTTGGCTCGTGGCTTCTTCTTCCTTCAAAGCCATCAATGTGGCATCCTAAAATCTCCCTCTGACCCTGACCTTCTGCCTCCTCCATCCATCTTTGATGGAACCACACAGATCATCCAGGATAATTCCCTCGTCTCAAAATCCTTAACTAACCATAATCATAGCTGCCCCTTTGTCATTTAGGGTCATCTAGTCACAGGTTTGAGGGATTAGGGTGTCCTTATCTTGGGGAGACCATGATTGTGCCTATCACAGACGGGAAGATGCTAGTCTTGAAATCCTCAGCATTTTGGAAATTTAAGTAAAACCTCCTTCACAGCTCAGTAGCACTTCCATGCCCAACACTGACCATTAAAGCAATTTTGCTACTAGTTCCAGTTGTTCATGGTGTCATATCAGGATGATGACCATGGCGGGTGAGTTTCTTCAGAAGCCGGAGAAAACTCCAGGGAGCCACCTTAGGAGGTTATTTAAGGTTTTCGCTGCGGTGATGGAAATTCAGTCATTCAACAGATATTTATTGAGTGCCTACCATGTGCCAACCAGTCTCTTGAAGAGCTTGTGGAAATGTAGCAGCTGTGGTGACAGGATCTCCTTTCCGTTTTGCTGGGATAGAGACTCCTGACTCCCGAGCAATAATGTCATCATGTGGTTAGAACTTCTTTGAAGCTATATGGAAATCCTTTATTGGCAGACAGACTGAACAGCCTTTCTGGGCTCTCAGCCTTCTCATTCCCATTGCTGATGGCAAACTTAATCGGATTGGAGTTTCACAAGCTTTTTAAAAGATAGCCCTGAATAAATAGTTCAACTTAAGGCAAATGCACAGGGAGCTAGTGGTCTGGGGCACTGAGGGAACAAAGGAACTCACCTTGCCATGCCTATCACAGGGTCAGTATATAGTCGCTCCTTGCTGCTCTGGTTTGTTGATTAAAGATGAAGCCCAACGTCCTCAGCTCCATGGTACCCCATTGCACACCGTGGTTCCCCACACTGAGCTGTGGTCTGCTTTCATGAGAATCACCAAGGTTCCTGATACAATTTTTCTGCACAGGACCTTGAATATTGGCATTTAAAAAAAAAAAAAAGATTTTATTTATTTGACAGAGAGCATAAGCCAGGGAGCAGCAGGCAGAGGGAGAAGCAGGCTCCCCGCGGAGCATGGAGCCCGATGTGAGGCTCGATCCCAGGACCCCGGAATCATGACCTGAGCTGAAGGCAGATGCTTAACTCACTGAGCCACTCAGGCGCCCCAAGAATGTGGGGATTTTTCAGTGCCCCTCGGGTTATTCGAGTGTGCAGCCAGGGTGGGAGCATAAAAAATAGTCCCAGGTCCCACTGCTGGCGATGTTGATTCAGTAGGCCTCTTAGAGCAGGGGAACACAAATCCCAAAGATTATATAGTTCCTCTGGTGATCCTAATGCACAGCCAGGTTGGGGGGCTACGATGTTAGTCTCAATCTTCTGGCACTTTCAGATATCTTAATTCTGCTTCCCAGGGGTCCAGGATTCAAATCAGGGACTTGTTATGCACAGATTTCTGGGCCCCATCTCAATCCCAGGCTTCCTGACCCAGACTCTGGGGCCTGGGCCTAAAATGCTGCAGGTCTAACGTGTGCTCCAGATGAGGAGACACTAGGTGGCCATTCAGGATCCCGAGGCAAATGAGTTCAAGCCGTGCTTTACCTACATTGAGCAGTACAGCCCACAAACCTACTCTCAGTCCTCACATTTGGCTGATTTGCTCTTGGGGTCAATACTCCTGGGGTGGCTTGGATGGGACATTCATGAGTAGCCCCAGATACTTTGGTTCCTGAGTGACTGTCCTGACCTTCTGTGGGTTGAGAGCTGCCTGGAAAGGAATGTGTAGTTCCGTTAGGTCGTGTGTTATCAGTAGGAAAGGGGGAAGGGGGTTCCAACGAGCTGTGCATAGAAAGAAGCAAATCAGATGCAAATCCATCTGGATAAAAATAACCCAGAAGTACTTAAGAATGCACCAGTCGAAATTTCCCTGATGGAGACAAGATGTTACCACTGAAGGCTTTAGTCTGTTCTGATTTCGCCAACGTGCACCCGGTATAAGTGTTTCAAGTTTGATATAAGCAAATTTGTTAGCAATTCTGGTATAAGAAGATAATGTATTCATAAACTAAAACAAGAAGAATAAAGTTATTTCCTCATGTCTTTGCTTAGTAACCAAGGTCAAAAAATTGTTTCCCCAAAATTATCTAGCCTTCTCCCTTGGGTGGCATTTAGTAGCTTTGTGAACATCCACAGGATTCACAGTGTAGATTTTCAGGTGCAAGAATTTTTGTACAGAGAAATCAAAGTCCTCTTTACAGGTGGTATTCAGCACATTATATAGTCAAATCATCAACCCATCAATCATGTGTTCACACCCAACCAATTTGTAAAAACTCAGCGTCATTTGCCCTGCAAGGAGTCTCCATGGTCTGAGAGTTCCTTTAGGTCATAAGTCAGCCCTGCAGAGATCTCGGCTTAGATTTTGGATGTATGTTCTGTGGACCAAAACTGATGGTGAGCATAAATAGGATTTTGTTTTTAGTCATTCTACCTTTTTTTTTTTCTAAGATTTTATTTGAGAGACAGAACACAAATGGGTGGAGAGGCAGAGGGAGAAGCTGACTCAGCCCACTGAGCAGGAAGTGGGCTCCATGACCTGGGATCATGACCTGAACCTAAGGAAGATGCTTAACTGACTGAGCCACCCAGGTGCCCCTAAAGTCATTCTACTTCCATAGGATTCAAAGCCTTTTCTTCAAGGCTCATTGCTGATCTTGCATGAAAATCCCTCATGACAATAAGCCTATTATTGGGAAATGAATTTTTGCTGAACTGTCTAGGTCATCAATGTTTTCTTTCTTCAAAATGGAAGGCATCCATGCTAAGGTGCCACTGATTAAAGGTATTTTGAAAGAGTCATCAAGTATCTCCACCTGCTAGGCTACACCTCGTAAAGAAAGACATTTTCTCTAACATGGTGTCACTGCTACCTTCTTCCCTGAACATTTCTTTATGAGGAAGGTGGTTGGTTATACTCCTTGAGGGATTCCTATGTCTTGATCGAAGTCTGGGTTAGCCTGTCAATTTCAGGTGGTAGCAAGTGGGGAGGAACACAGATCTCTTGAAAGGCATTAACATTAGATGTTGACTTTTTAATCCCCTCCCCTTTCTTTCAAGTGATGTGAATATCGGTGAAAAGAACTGATATGTAGGATGGGAACCTGAGTTGTGACACATCTTGTGAAAGCCATTCTCTTAATGGATTTCTCAAAGTGCAAGGTATAGGCAAATTAATAGTTCTTGGAATTTTCTTGTTTGTCTAAGGGCGGAGTGAAATGTAATCCTCCACTATGGCAAATATATCTGTAGTTTGGAGGCTTTGCCTTTTCATCTTCCCATCTGGCTTTTGATTGTGTGTGCCCCTGACCTTGAATGCCGGTCTTTTTATTGTAAGCTGCCCTATTATTATTTCAATGGGGTGGTATAAAATATAGTAAATCCAATAAATAATTCTTTGTTGTCCTGGCAGTTCTATCCTATGGTTATTCTTTCATCAGTTGTTGATATCAAGCGATTTTCCAGCCTGTGAATGGCCTCTGAGGTGCCAAGTTGAGGAAGAAGCTCAGTAGAGGGCTTAGAGCTGAGGGGGTGCTAGACAAGAAATTCAAAGGTTGCAGGACAAAGAGGAGTGGGGGATGACAGAGTCACTGGAGAGGCAGGTATAGGAGTTTGCATGGAGTTCCAGAGTGTCAGGGAGGCATGGAACCAGGAAGGTGTCCTGGGAAGGCCGGATGGCATAGACAAAGAATGGTTTTGGAACAAGTACATGTAGCTCAGCATGACTCAAAGAGTGGGTACAGGGAGGGGGAAGGCAGGAGATGAAACTGGAGAAGGAGGCAGGGGCCAGACGATGGCAGTCCTTTTTGCCAGACTAAGAAGTTTGGGTCTTAGACTAGAAAGACACTGGCTAGAGGGCCAGCTGTGGTGGATGGGAAGAGCATGAACAACCTTATATTGTTAAGTAGGGTCCCACACTCCTGTCCATGGAGCATACATCCTACGTGCCTATGACTCCAAGCTTCTTTGCTCTCTTGACCCTTGTAGCGTGAACCTCTGCTACACACATCTCCTGCCTGCATTACCTTTGCTGTGTAACAAAAATTTAGCAGATTAACATACCATGTGTTTTTTCTCCAGTTTCTGCGGAATCTAGGCATGGCCCAGCTGGACCCTCCAGCTCGGGTCTCTCAGAAGGCTGCAGGTGAGATGCTGGCAAGGCCATGATCAGCTCAAGCTTCCGCTGGGGTGTGATGTGGTTTCAAGTTCATTTAGTGGTTGTAGAGGGACTCACAATGCCTCATAGCCTATTGGACTGAGGACCTTGGTTCCATGTTGGCTCGTGGCCAGATGATGCCCTCACTATCTTGCTGCATGGGCTTCTCTAACTGACAATTGGCTTTGATAAAGCCAGCAAAGAGTGTGTGCTAGCAAAGGGAAGCCAGTTCTTTAAAACCAGTCGTAGAAGGGACATCGGTCACTTGTTCAATATTCTATTAGTGAGAAGCATGTCGGTAGCTCCGGCCTAGACTGAAGAAGTTAACTCTGTTACCATGTCAGTAGGAAGAATCTGGACACATCAGAAAGATGATTCATCCTCTGGACAGCTAGCCTTCCTCTGAGATGGAGCTTAGTAGTTGGACAAGAAGCAAGATTGTTTGACCTGAAAGTGCTGAGTACCTGGAGGCGCTTCCTGATATTCTAGAACCTCTGAAAGACTCAAGGAAGAGGGGAAGGGAATTTGTTCCTTGGGTCAGCTCCATCCTCCTCCCCTGAAGGAAAATGTGGCAGAGCTCTGAGGCCTGCACAAGGGGAAAGGAGGAAGACAAGACAGACGTGTTAGGAAGTGTCAGCTTGAATCTCTTTAGACTGTCTGTTTATACTTCACCAACTCAGCTTCCTAGTTTGTAAATCATGGCCGCTTGCCTTTCGCTCTGGGATGTTTCTCGTGGCTGGAAAGCAATCCACCTCCTGACTCGGCTGTGAGTGCTCATCCCACCCCCACGTGGTCCCGGGTAGCACTAAGGGGAGAGATTCTGCTCAGGGTGTCTATCTTGTAATGAGGAGATTCCATTCTACCAGTGATAGGTTTTGTTTTTCAAACATTCCTTTGGCACTGGGAATTTCTCTCAAATGTGATTTACTCTCCATCTCCCAACCAAATTGCTAAATTGGCAAATCTCTAATTAGTTGGGTCAGTGAAGATGACCGGAATCCAGATCTACTCTTAAACTCAGTTTTTCCAGGGACATTCATTTAGTTACTAAACATCTATTGCTTGTCTGCTGCGGGTCAATGAGAGAATAACACACACTGTCCACCCTGTAGGAACATACAGACTCTAGCATGTATTGAGGTTGACTTGTCTCATTTTATATAATCTTTCCCTTCCTATGAAAATGCCATCCGGTAAGTGGCTTCAGAATATTTGCAAACAACAACAAATTTTTCCTCAAATTGTTGAAAAAAATTTATCTAATCTTCTCTTCACTTGACTCTGGTGAAGTGAGGAATGATTGACTTTGGTCCACATCAAGAACAAGGAGAAGAGGGGTGCCCGGCAGACTCATTTGGAAGAGCACGCAATTCTTAATCTCAGGGTCATGAGTTTGAGCCCCATGTGGGATGTAGAGATCCTTTAAGTAAATAAGAAAAAATTAAAAAAATAGAGAAAAAAAAAAAAGCAAGGAGAGAACCTCAGAGGTGAGTTTGAAGATAGTATGAGATCACATGGCAGCCCCCAGACCCTGCTCCCTCACTGGCTTCTTGTTCATTATCTTCTATCTCTGCTTCCTCTTTTGGTCAATGAATGAACCTCAAAAAAATGTTTCACTTGAAGGCATTTGAACGTGTGGCAGGGGATTCGGTCTGCTCTTAGTATAGTTGGCACAGCTCTGGCATAGAATGGTTTCATGACCTCAGAGAGGTTCATTAGCTATCCTAAACTCATTTTTCACCTGTAAAATGGAGATAACAAGAATACTGCATTTCATCTGTTTACTCAAGAGTGTGTTATTGACAACACTGTTCTAGACAGTGGGGATTGAGAAGTGAACCAAACAAAAATCCCAGCCTTGTGTAGCTACCTTCTAGGAGGGGATGCAGTAAATAAATAGGAAACAGGCCGTGGGCAAGGCCAGGATAGAGAACACATAAGCAGGGTCTGGAAGATGGGTGGGGGTGGGCTGCTCTGGGTATCTGATGGCCGAGGAGGGCCCCATGGAGACATTTGAATAGAGACCAGGGACAGTCATAAGGACAAGCGATGTGACCAGGGGATGGAGGAGCACCGTGAAGACCAGCACAGGTAGATGGGAGAAATGGAAGGACAGTGACGTAGGCGACATGGTCAGACCACAGCGCCCTGACTGTGGCTTGGAGTGAGGACTTGGCCTTTCCTCCGAGACAGGAAGCCACTGGAGAGTTCTAGACAGACGAGTGTCATCACCTGACTGCTCTTTTAAAAAAATCATTCTGGAGTTTGGGGTGGATTCAGTGAGATGATCCAAGAAAATCCTCGTGGGACACATAAATGTTGGTTTCAGGGATGAGGGGCCAAGGATGGCAAAGCATCAGGTCTTTGAAAATATATTCACAAAAGTTCGGGGTCTTCCGGATGAATGCCCCTGGATCTTAAGAAACTGGATTTTTCTTCTAAAGGGCGTTCGCTCCATACCAGTGGGGGTACTCCCTTATAGGGGTAGGAAGGGGCATTCATGGCAGAGAAGACGGGGCTGCTCAGAGGTCCGTGGCTGAAAATGTAACTGTTTAAGGATGCCTTGGGAGTTGCTTGGAATGTGCCCACAGAAAGCTGAGGTGGTCTGGTGTGCATTTCCTGCCAGTACCTTTGTAGAGACTAGATTCATTAAGTACCACCCCCATCCGCTAAGCCCCACCAATATGCAGAGGAGCCAAAGCTGACTCTGAGGGCGTGCAAGCGTGAGAAAGCCAGCCCGAGACCGGTGCGGGGAGCAGCAGTAGCAAGAGAGGTTGTGAGCCCCTCGGCTTAATTTAGTGCCAACACTGAACTGGACGGTAAAAATGAGTGTATGCTGAGAAACAGCAGATTAGCGCTTGCTCAAGAGGTTTGCTAGAATAAGTGCTTTTTAATGCATTAGGCACGAACTGGAAATTGAAAATGAATATGCAGGGAGAAGTGAGCTCGGAGAAGGGCGACCTGGTGGTTCAACCCCTGGCCTGGGAGGCGGTGGTGCAGAGCCAGAGAGGAGAGGTGTGAGTGTGAGTGAATTTTTAAAAGCAGAGGATAGAGTGAGTCTTGGTGGCTCACTCCTGTCCTAAGTGAACATCCCGAAGTATTCATTAAGGGGAGCCCTTGAAAACAGTGGGTCCCAGGATGTACTACGTGCGTGGATGAAGGCGTTTCTCTGAAATGTAGGAAGTCAGGAAATGGGTTTTTTTTTTCTCTGTGTGTAGAATAAAAAGGATTGGAAGGTATCAGAGTGCTGAGTTCTTCCCAGGCCATTTTTGTCTCCGAGGACAGCGTTTATTACAGAGGTGGCTGAACACGCTTAGGTGGGTTAGCAAGTGTGCAGCATCTTTGAGTGTGACCCCAGCTCTCTCCACCACCCCACTATTCATTTACTGTCCCCTTCAAATTTCCTTCACACTACTTCCTGCCCCTTCCATTTCCCATCACTTATTGTTCTTTTGCTTGCATTCTCCCCTGCCTATCTTTTATGCTAGATTTCTCTTCTGTAATCACCTGTTAAGTGTTTGAAGCAACGAGCGATATGTGTTCTTTGCAGCCCTCGGTCCACACGTCAGTCGTTGGCCACAGTGTTACTTTAGCACGAGGAGAGAGAGGCATAGAAAGCTTTGTGTCAGCCCTGGGGAAGGAGGGCGGCCTCCTGAAGGGGTTGGAGCGTGGAGCAAGAGGCTGAGAGTAATTCAGAAAGCAAGAATTTGCCTTCAAAGCTTTGGGAAGGTTGAGCGTGGGCTATTTATAATCCATCAGGGGATTAAAGAGAAAATAGGCAGGTTCTGGGATATTGCTATAGATCACCTAGACAAGATGAAAAGATAGAGCAGCTCAGGAAATGTGTTTACAGATAAGAGGCAAGTTGAAAAAGCCGGGCCACGATCATGGAGACTTTGACTGATTGCCCCTACTAAATAATGTATAAATGAATGTGATTCAACAACTACCGATATTGACCAGCAACACAACGGGGTACAGATGGAGGCAGAAACCCAAGCAATAAATCTCAGGAGGCTGCCTCCCCGCAGGTCACCCACAGCCCTGACCTTTCCCTCTCCTCCTCCAACTAGACTACTCTCAGCTAGCTTTGGGGGAATGTATTCTTCATTTGTTCACTCATTTCTTGCCACACATTTGAGTACCTACCCTGTGTCCGATCGGATATATTTAGAAGAGGCAGCCTCAGTCCCAAAGGACCTCACAGGAGGGAGATGAAACAGACCTAGCCAGTAAAAATCAAATCATGAAGTTGGCAGAGAGCAAGACAAAACGTACTGAAGACCTCAGAGGCACACCTCAGTCTGGGAAGTTTCTCAGAATTAGGACCTGGTGTTTTTACTCCAGGATAAAAGAGTCTTGAGATATTCCTCCATGGTGGTGACGTCCTCCTTCCCCCTTTTATTATCAGGATTAAATCACAAGCATCAGCATATACTCAAAGTTCACAGAAACTAGAAGTGAGCCTGGAATGAATCCAATCCTCACTATTTCTTCTCTTGATACATAAACATTTTTTAAAAGATATTCCTTGCGATAAAGAGATCCAAGCAGACCAGACACTGAACAGTTAGAATGAAAAGGTAGCAGAATTGGGGAGATTTTTCTGAAGTTGAAAAGATGTTTGTTGATGACTGAGGCTACACATGTCAGTTGTGTAGGAGTTAGTACTTTTAGGGTCAATAAATACGAGGATAGCAGGTAATATTTGGAAGATGGCGAGGACAACTGTACCCCCCAGTCACACATACCCTCTCCTCTTGAAGTCAGTAAATCTCAGCCACTAACCTTCAATGTTGTGGGAAATTCATGGGACCCTCTCAGAACAAATTCAGAAAGAACAGCTGGTATACCTTAGTCTCATTAAAAATGTCAGATTTCCCGGGTGCCTGGTTGGGTCTGTGGGTTAAAGCATCTGACTCTTGATTTTGGCTCAGGTTACAATCTCAGGGTTGTGAGATAGAGTCTAGGCTTGGAACCTGCTTAAGATTCACTCTCTTCCTCTCTTTTGATCCTCCCTGCCCCTCCCCCAAGGAAAAAAAAACCCATTTTTTTTTTTTTTTTTTTTTTTTTTTTTAAGTTTAAGAAGTCAGACTTCCATTTGTCAGAGTTCTCTAAACTTCAGATGTCCATGTAGGGACCTGGAGATGACTAATTGTTAATTAGTATCAAGGAAGAAATGTACAAGCTGCTATTAATTGGGCTGGGAGCTGGTTGGAAGCACTCACTCACTAAATAATTAGCGGTGATAGGATGAAATAGTAAGAAGTCTAGCAAACATTAAAAAAAAGCCACCACCACCATGCACCCCTAGCATAATTAAATCAGAATCCTGAGTGGTGGGATGCCCAGTACCAGCACTTTAAGCTTCTCAAGAGATTGCAATATGCAACTAGGACTAAGCACCACAGCTCGTGGGGGATGCTAAACTTGGACATGGAGAGAAGCCAGTAACCAAGATTCAACATAATTTTTTTTTTTTTTTTAAAGATTTTATTTGACAGAGGGCTAGACCACAAGCAGGCAGAGAGCGAGGCGGGGGAAGGAGGCTCCCCGCCGAGCAGAGAGCCTGATGTGGGGCTCTATCCCAGGACCCTGAGATCATGACCTGAGCCGAAGGCAGAGGCTAACCCACTGAGCCACTCAGGTGCCCTCAATATGATTAATTAAGCTGATAGTTGTCAATGTTACTTAGCGAAGAAAAAAAGGGATTGGCTTACTTTAAATTTGCTAGATCAAGGTCCACAAACAATGCGGGCCATCCTTTGGCGGTAGTGTGTTTGGACTGAAGTCCCCAGGTTGCTGGAGATGAGAGTCCAAATGGAAAGCTCAAGAGCACAGGATGTGATCCCACCTCTGTGGTGCAGTAAGCCCTTTGTTTCTGTTTTGGAAAATCCAAAGTTGTTGTTCTCTCAGAGACACAGGTGAAAGGAGTGGGGAGAAAATTGGGAGTGGAAGCCCAAATATTCATCCATTGGAAGCCAAGTATCCATTCTCATGCACGAGCAAACCTAAACCAGGTCAGTCTTCAACAAGTGACAACGAGCTCCAGGGAAAGGTCAGGAATGGGGAACACAAGCATGAGCGAAGGCTTCAACGCCCAACGCTTTGGTTATGCAAGATGTGCCTCTGAGGTAGGGAATCTTATGTGTCAGCCTGACTGGGCTGAGAGAACCCAGAGAATGGGCAGTGAGGGGGTTTCCAGAAGAAATTTGCTTTACCCAGTCTGCTGATTGAGATGCTCTCCTCCATTAGACCAGTGCGGGTGGACATCATCCAGCTCCGTGAGCGCCTGAAGAGAATACAAGGTCAGAGCAGAGCCAAAGTTCCATCTCCAACTTGTCCTGCCTTCAGATATTGGGCACCTGGGTCTCACACCTTGGACTCAGGCTGAATTATACCTCTGGCTTTCCTGGTTCTCTGGCTCGTAGACTGCCTATCGTGGCAGAGTTCAGCCTCCATAGTCACATTACCTAGAGCTCATACTAAATCTCTTTGATGTTGATCTATATCTTATTGGTTCTGTTTCTCTGGAGAACCCCAACTAATTCAGTGACCATCGTGGATTTTCCAGAGTGGTTTAGATTTCCGTTCCTTATCCCTGTATTGCCTCAATGCCCAGTGCTTTGAAATCCCGGGAACAGATGTCCAGTCAACAGATATGAACATTTTTTGGCCTGAACTCAAGGCTACTACCCAGCCTCCCAAGTTGCCTCTCTGACCCAGAACCAAACTAAAGCCAAAGAGCTGAGGGCAGGGATGCCCAGGGATGAAGGTCTGTCACCGTGGCGGTCCCATGGGATGTGCAGTGTGGAATCCAGCTTCCTTCCGGCATATAGACCATGGCCACCCCTGCCTTTTGAAAGCCCCCTCCCTCTGTCCTCCTTTTGTCCTTCTCTGGGCTCCCTTTTTGGGTCCTACACTTCCATCTGATGGCAAAGATCTGGCTTTGGCTCCTCTATTCCTGTCCATCTGGGGCACTGGCTTCTGCTTTAGGATGCCATGTCTAGCACCTAGCGGTACCCCGGGCCATCATCCTCCAGCTGTCCTGCCACCATCCCTGGGGGGACACCAAAAACACCTTGTCAGAGCACTTACTTGCATTACTTGTCTGGAAGATGGGGCACACTGTTCACCCATATCTTTTGGGTGATAAAGGCAGCTCTTTTATGCTAAACCAGTGGGTCTCAGCCCTGGCTGCACCCATGCCTGGGCCCCACACCTAGAGGTTTAATCGGGCCTTTAAAAACCCACATGGTCCCTTCAGCTTAAGCTTTTGTCCCTATCTTGAGATCACAGGAGTGTTTGTGCATTTCAGATGGGATCATTAGCTCATACAAAGGTCACCACAGAGGGAGTAAACCCCCTCTCCTGGAAGGCAAGAATGGAGAGTTGCTCCTCCCAGTCCATCAGCCAAGGACTGTGGCTGATGATTGCAAGCACCTCATGCAGACAGCCTCAGACATTCAGACTCATGGGAGACTTGGGTAAGTATACCAGGTTCAGATGTTCAGTTCTGTTTTCCCTGGAATGGCTCCCAGGCATAAGGGTGCTTTGCTGGTAGTTTAGAGTCTGTTACGACAAAGGACTCAGGCCAACCAGGCCAAGCCAATGGCTGGGGAAAGAAGTCATTGTCAACACGGAGGCAGCCGCTGTTGCCTTTTGTTTTTCTAACATTTTGTTTTCTCTAACTCGAGCCACCAATGATTTAAATTCACTTCTCTCCTGTTTCATTTGAGGGTTCAAGGTGGCCAAACTCCAAGTAATTTTATACCTGAAATGACCATTTCCAGAATATTACATCACACGTGGATAAGAACAGGAGGATTTGTTTCGTTTTGTTTTTTTTCTAGTCAAGATGCAAACTTGACCCTTTCAGTCTGGGTCACGGCTCTCCAGCGGGTTGGGATCTCTTCTCATGGCTCTGACAGGTCGGTTTTCCTCTGCACAGAGAACATGTTGGCTGGTGAAAGTCTGAACTGAAAATACACAGTATTTGTTAGGACAATCCTGTTAAATGTCATTACATGCAAGTAACATTGTTCCTTGTTTTAGAAATCCAGCTGAAAGAAACACACAAAGAAATCCAGGAGTAGCAGCCAGTGTGGGTTTTTATGGGTATGGGTAGGGAATCTGCCTGCGGCGAGACATACCAGTGCTGGCATGCCCAGAAAATTCCACCTGGAAGAGCAGAGTAAGTGGCACTTGGCAAAGTTGTCCTCTTGTCTTAATTGGCTAGTCTCGGTTTTAAAAATGCATTTTGTGGATATATTTTTTTCAGGGAGACATGATGGGAAGTTTTCCCCAAAGACAGTTCCCACTGAACTTCTCTCCAGCCTGATTTCTTCTCAGGGTGAGGCTGACACTGATGGCGAGTCCCGAGGCCTGGCCGGTGGGAGAAGACCTCACCCCCTCTGGAGCCGAACAGTCTTCAAGGTTGGGCCACCTGCTGGTCTTTCCTAGCCAAATCTCCTGAAGCTTGGCCACTGTCTGGCCAGTGCCCTTCACCTCTTGGTCTGATCTAGTTTGTGACAAGAATGAGAAAGTGTGATGAGCAAATGTTCTCCCGCTGCGCATCGAGATTTGGTTAGATCAGAAAAAACCCACTCTAATTCCTTTTATGGTGCAGGTAGGGCTAAAAACAAAACAAAACAAAACAAAACCCACAAAGGAGTATCTGTGACATAAATTTCTAGTTTTCCAACTCAGAAGGGGGGGAGGTGGCAGGAAGGAAGGGACAGAGAAAGCGAGCATGTGCAGGAGCCCGAGCTACTCCCCTACTCAGCTTGGGGAGGGCTGCTAGCAGACAAGCCTTGGATACGGTGCCGGGCTTAGAGTCAGTAGTAGGGGCTCAGTAAACATTTGTGGCATTAAACCTTGATTTCCATATGAAATTTCCTCTTTTTCCACAGTTGTCAAATTCCTAAGTGTCTTAAGAAGCTTCGGAGTATGGGATGAATATAGGTTGCCCTAAAGCAAACACCACCAAAATAGTATTGTTCTGGAAGATTCCTTTAGCCCCTTAGTCACCGCAGGTGCTTATTAAGAGTTTTCGCTTTTCTTGAAGGTGTATCTTTGGCTGAGAGCGTGTAAGTGGGCTATGAGCCTAGACAAATGCCTTCTCTCTTCTGTACTTGAAACCCTATTCTCCCAGGCCGGAGAGTGGATGACTACAGGGAAAATGTGACTCATAGCAAGTGTTGTTATTAAATCACCTTGAAGTGTCTCTTGTAAAAGATAACTCCCTGCATTGTAGCAATGGCTTTGACAAGAGAGGATTAGGGGGAAATTGCAATTACCTTGACATAAAGGAATGAATTAACTTTCCAACTTGCATTTTTGCAAGGCACAGAGTCAAGCGGCTTGGAATATAAACATAGAAGGCCCTCACAATAGCTTGGGGCACTTGAAAATTCAGAGGCTGGGCCAGGAGCCCTGAGATGTGAGGCAACTTCAGAGGCGTTCCTCACCCCGGAGGGGATGCCTGCCTGGACAGAGACCGCCCCGGTGGTCCCCTCCTGTGTCAGCGAGGGTTTAGAGGACAGTCGGGGCTGATGCCCACAGGCCACGGCTGCTGGAAGTAGAGCGACGCCCTCCCAAGACTTCACAGCCCCAGCTGCCGGTTCACCAGGGCCGGCAAGTGTTGGAGCTCACGCTAGGCGCTGGGCTGTGAGGGGAGTCAGATGGTGTCGGCCACCAGGGACCTGGGGAAGTCAGACATGCAACCGAGCAGCCACGAACCTCAGTCCACGATTCGTGGGTAAAAATACTTCTGTTTATTTTCCTGAACTCACAGCTGACTAAGCTCTCATTCGGCCAGAGCAGCAGGAAATTCCAGCTCGTAGGTTTGCCCTGAAAGCTCAGGGCTTTTAGGAGGATTCTGAGAACGCAGGGCCTCTCCCAGGTCTAGGGGAGCTGCTGCAGGCATCCCTATGGCCTCTCGGGCCTTCAAGGAGGCTCAAGATGGGAGGCAGCTCTGAAGTGCGCCTCTGCTTTCCTGCTGCTCGTGGGCTGCTGAGCCTTAGCCAGAGCAGGGAAGCCAGTGAGCAGGCCCTGGCTTCCCAGGTACACCACTCGGCCTTCACTCTGAGATCTAGTCACAGCTCCCTGGACGTGGCCACACGGCAGCCTTCAGTGGCAGACACAGACAGACCACCCCTCCCATGTGGGGCAGCACCTAGGAGAGGGCCCCCGCCCCCCTTGGGTGGAAGGGGGTGGGCATCGTCCTGTCTACGATGTACTTCAGACTCTCCCCTAACATCCTTTTGTCCTATTCTTTGCCGAAGGCATGCCAATAGAGGGCTCAGAATGGTTAAAAAGGCCAGCTTAGAAAATGTGCTTGAGGGAACCATTCTATTCTACCACACTTGGCTACATTTAGGTCTGGTTTCCCTAAGCTCCCCCACTGCCCACATTCATCCACCCTGCCATTCTCAAGGACAGCTGCATGGGAAGTATGCTTTCCCCAATTCCTGTTATGTGAAGTATGGCTCTCCCCCATCACCTCCTGTACAGAGTTTAGTGTTTCACACGAAGAGCAGGGACTTCATTCAGCTTCTACTTCCCCTCTGGAAAAATCCCCACAGCAAAGGAGTCTAAAGCCTGGAACCCCGTAGAAAGGAAGACATGGAAAAACAGGAATAGCACCCATGCAGAGAGAGTTCACTAGGCTACATCACCAGGGCCAGGATTAGAAAATGCGTGAAGATTATGCAAGAGGAATTATCCCAGGCAAGGGGACACTCCGGGTTGTTCTGAGGGAAGGAGAGGGCCTCCTTGAGGAGTCATGATAGGGTTGGGATGTCAAGGATAAAAAAGGAGTTAGCCAGGGAAGCGTGGTTCAGGTGTCTTATGGTCTGGTATGGAACCAGAGCAAGTGGAGCAGGCCTGGTCTGAGACTTGAGAAAAAGCCCGAAGTGCAGGAGGACAGAGTGGAGAGAGTGATGGTGACCCAATGGTTGGCGATCTGCCATTTTCCTCACTGAAGGGTTCGCCTTCCACTGGTTGCTTTATCGAGAGGGTTGTCTCCTTGGGGGTAGTACAGACAGAGGAGAGGGAATCCATGTGGAAGCTGTAACAGCTGAGAAAAGAACTGGTACCCCATCACAAGCCAATGTGCAAAGCCAAGAGATGATGGCGCTCGGAGCTGGCCATCTGGAGCCTGATGCTTAGGCTCTGAGGCTCACAGGCTCTTGTGAGGCTCAAGTTAACAGTGCAGGGTCTGCTCACTCCCCCCTCCCCCACTCCACTTCTCCCCTTTCTACTCTCTCTCTGTGCAGCAAGGGCCAGCCCCGTGGGCTCCAGGGTCTGTTGGTTCCCCAGCCAGTGGGGGCCTTGGTGGGAGATTAGACATAGGAGGAGGAGAAAGGCCAGCTCTTTCTTCCCTTTCTCTCTTCTCTCTGGAGCCAGCTTCCTGGCTGGAAGGATGGAGCTGCTGTGTTCTAGCTTCCACTTGGTGTGGGATCCGGGGCCCAGTCTCCCCTAACACAGACCCTCACTCTATCCCTCCACCTAGAGGTGCGAAGAGCTCTCTGCTTTTGCTAATCTCTAGGTTGATCACAGTCTCTTGTTTGTGTTCTCAGCCTCTTCTATCCCCGTGTGTGTGTGTGTGTGTGTGTGTGTGTGTGTGTTTTGAGATTGATTTGTCAGAGAGTGCCCAAGCAGGAGGAAGGGGAGAGGGAGAAATAGACTCCCCGCTGGGTAGGGAGCCCGATGCTGGGTTCGATCCCAGGACCCTGGGATCATGACCTGAACACTCTTAACCGACTGAGCCAACCAGGCAACCCTATCCCCTCTGTTTTAAACACCAACTGCTTCCCGTTTTCCTGGATAGAGAGTAACCCATACAGTAAGTAGCAGTGGTGATCTTCCATGGGCAGGGCTATGGGCCCAGCTGTGCTCCCCAAAAGACATGTCAGGTTCTAACTTCCCCCCCACCTGGGAATGTGACCTTATTTGGAAGTGGGATCTTTACAGGTAGAATGAAGGTCCCCATGGTGGGCCCTAGCCCAGTGACTGGTGTTTATAAACAGGAAATGTGGCCTCAGTCACAGGCAGAGGAGCATGCCAGGTGAACATGGACACACAGGCAGTGCGCCCTGTGGCAGTAGAGGCCAGGAGAGGAGCTCTAAAGGACAAGCACCACCAGAAGCTGACAGGCCTCAAAAGGAAGGTGGTTCTGCTGACACTGATTTCAGACTTCTGGGCTCCAGAATCATGACAGTAAACTTGCATTGCTTTCATCCCGGTGCCCCAACCCCCACCTCTTGGTACTTGGTTATGGTGGCTCTAGGAAACCAAGACTACAGCCAGGGCCCATTCCCTGCAGAAGCCCCTTAGGTCTAGCTCTCCCTCCCCTACTCTCCATACCTACCTTCGGCCCAGAGTACCCCAGACAGACTGCCTTTCCCTGCGCAGGGCTCACCTTCTGTGATAGGTGGGGGAGCTGGGCTCCAAGGGCACCGCCGCGGGTTGGAATCGGTCCATGTAACTGTTACCATCAGGAGGAGGTTGGGGTTTATCACTGCCAATGTCTGTATTGCTTTTTGTGTTTTAGTTACACCCCCACCCCCAAACAGAACAGACACCAAGTGTACTTGACCTCAAGAAAAAGGGGGCATACACCTGAAGAACTCAGAGACTGTCTGACAAGTCACAAAAGCACTCGTGTACCTCTATCTTTGGAAGGGACCGGAAGTGGCCACTGGACACCCTCGGTCTTACTGGATTTTTCTGTTGCTCTGTTCCACAGCTGCCACACCCAGCTGACACACTACTGGCCACCAAGAGACAAGAACCTGCTTCTCCTTTGGGTTCAAGTCCCTCATTCACAAAGAGGAAAATCTGATTGGCTCAGCTTGGGTCAGGTGTTCATGCCTTATCCAATCGGCTGCGTCCAATTGGGCGGGAGTACACACTCCTTCCCGTCAGAGCAGTGTTCAAGCTGTGCAGGGGTTTACTGCTGGGTCCACTAGCCCAGAGGAAAGGTGTGTTCTGAGCCTGATGCCCTCTGGGCCAAGGCTGGGCCAGGAAATATGGCGCCAGGCCAAGCTCCGGCTCTCACCTCACAGTGGGGGCCCTCAGGACTCCTAGCTGGCCCTCACCAGGCACCGCCATCTGGATGTGCAACACGAAAAGGGTAACTGGAGAATTCACTCTACCCTAGTTAAACCTGCAAAATCAAACCTCCCACCTCACTAAATGATGTGTGATTCTGTTATGTAATCTGTGGGTAATAATAGCTCACATTTATTGGACACCTAAAAGGGGCCAGGCACTCTGCTAAGTTTTAAGAACATTCTCTCTAATGTTCATAATTCCGCAAGATTGGTTTCGTTATTTGGTTTCATCTCCGTACCCCTCCCCGCCCTTCCACCGCACACTCTAGTCTCAGATCACAAGGTAAAATGACTACTGTCTTCATCCTTCTGGTACTTAAGAGGTAAGGCATGCACATGGCTCAAAACTCAGAGCAGGAAGGGTGGAAAGCCAGTCTCCCTCCCATCTCTGGATCCCAGCCATCCCATTTCTCTTCCTAAAGGCAACCACAGCTACTGGTCTCTTACATACAAAAGAAAACACAGGCATTTATGCTTGTGTATCTGTAGAAAGGATAAATTCCTTTTCACATTATTCTAAAACTTTTTCACACTCCATCTTGGTAGTGGTTCCCACTGGCCTTGCTGATGGTCGGGTATAAGATGTGAGAAAGAAAGGAGCCCAGGGTAACTCTAGTACCACTGGCTGAGACGAGGACAGTTGATCGGGAAGGTTGTCGGCAACAGATTTGGAGGCACAGGAGATCAAGAGTTCTGTTTTAGATAGGATACACGTGGTGGTGTGGCTTGAGTTGGTATAAGTTGGCAGTTGGATGAGCTTGCTCAGTGGACAGGTCAGGGCAAGAGCTATCAATTAGAGACCATTCCCTATAGATGGTATTTAAAGTCATGGGGCCAAGAGAGATTATACACAGAGACTCAGTTCACGGATCTGTCCTTTACTAGATCAGTGTTCCCAGAAGTGGCTTGGCTGGTCCCTTCTTTACCAAGCTCTGAATAAGACAGCTGATCCAAGGGGGCTTATAGCCTAAGGAAAGACACATATGGTTACGGAACAATGTATTCTGTGTTCTACATAATGAAAGGTGAGCTGGGTATTGTGGGATGGCAGAAGAACAGACTAATAGCCCGAGTCATAAGGTAAGACTTCACATTGAAGATGGAATTTGAAAGGAACCATAAAGGTTAAGTGCAGGTTTCCCAAGTAAAGGAGGGGATATATGTACAAAGGCATGAAGGTAGGCCGTATCGAGAAAGTTCCATGAAACCAAAAATCTATATCCTATTCCCAAAGCTGTAGTTATGTTTAATGGAGAGACATGAAAAACTCTCCCATGAGAGTCAGCAACAAGCCAAGGGGTTCCAAATTCACTAGCACCTTTCAATACCAGTCAGAGACACGGGACAGCACAGCTAGAGAAGACAAGGGGCTAATAGTCCCAAACTTGCCGGAAGGCTGCTGTATATGTAGATGTATAAATATACATATGTATATGTATCTTATACATATGTATAAGGGGATCAGTGTGTATGTATCTTGTATATGTTATACGTATACAAGATACATATGTATATGTATCTTGGTTTTTAACCAACATACTGTTGGTTGGGTGCTATTTATTGGCGGTGAGGGAATTATGTTATTGCTTGAGTTCAAAAGTCCAGTATGTCCTTCTACTTAGAAGTTGTCTGATTTTAAATCATTTTTTTTTTTAATTTGAGGCACAGAATGAGAGAAAGCAAGAGAGCATATGTATATGTAGATGATATGATCATATGCCTCGAGGGGAAAATAAGAAAACATTAATAGGAAAAAATACTAAAATGAATCAGAAAATTCAAAAAGGCAGCTATAAACAAAATTTCGACTGAATCAGTACTAAAAAAAAAAAAAAAAAAGAAAAAGCCTGAAATAGGGAAACAGTGATCAATTTAAATATAGAAAAGAAGCAACCTGAGGAATAAAGTAGAATAAAAGTAGAAATAAAGTAGAATAAATAGAAGTAGAATAAATATAAGAAACTGGATTTCAATGATAATACTGGCAGAATTTTTTTCAAATTATACATGAAAAACATATAGTAACAAGAGCGACGCACTACTGAAACCACTGAGGGGACAGTGGGGCTTGAAGGTGATAGAGAGTCAGCCATCGTTCTGAAGGCACATATTGTTGGTTGGGTGCTATTATTGGCAGTGAGGGAATTAGGTTATTGCTCGAGTTCAAAAGTCTCCAGTATGTCCTTCTACTTAGAAGTTGTCTGATTTGAGGGGCGCCTGGGTGGCTCAGTCGTTAAGTGTCTGCCTTCGGCCCAGGTCAGATCCCAGGGTCCTGGGATCAAGCCCCGCATCAGGCTCTCTGCTCAGCAGGGAGCCTGCTTCTCCCGCTACCATTCCCTCTGCTTGTGTTCCGTCTCTGGCTCTGTTTCTCTGTCAAATAAATAAAATCTTTAAAAAAAAAAAAAAAAAAAAAAAAAAAGAAGTTGTCTGATTTGAAATCATTTTTTTTTTTTTTAATTTGAGAGACAGAATGAGAGAAAGCAAGAGAGCATGAGAAGGGGGAGGGTCAGAGGGAGAAGCAGACTCCCCGCTAAGCAGGGAGCCTGATGCTGGTCTTGATCCTGGGACTCCAGGATCATGACCTGAGCTGAAGGCAGTCACCCAACCAACTGAGCCACCCAGGCTCCCAAAACATATCAATTTAAAACAGGGCAGAAAACAAAAACTCTTGTAAATGGCAACATTTTTTGAACATTTTATTGTTGCCAACTGGAGACAAAATAAATGGATTTGCTTTTGTAGGCGATAAGTATTAAATTCTTTTCTCCCTTACCCACTAAATAAATCCAACAAATAAAAGATTACTCAATTGAAGTAGCACCAAATCAGTAGGCTGCCTGGGATCCTGCAGAGACTGGCCTGCCCCAAGCTAGCCTCATCTGCCTTGGTTTCCCCCAAGACAATCACCCAGATCTCTCGATCAAAGCTTCTGCTCACTTAAAAGCTTGTGAAATGAAAGAGGCAGGTGAGAGTCTTGAATTTTCCCTTGGCATCCAAAGAGCTAGGCTTTTTGCATTCTCGGCATGGAATTCTCTAAAGGGAGCCATCCAGTGTGGATGGTGTACCCTTCTTCTTATGGCCCCTTCAACAGTTTGTACAGGAAGAATCCTACCCAGAGCCCTGCCTTGTGTTTATATCACCCCAGATCAATGGGACAATGTGGTCAGACTATTTCAGTTTTTTGTTTTCTTTTTTTAAACTCCCCAAAGCCTGAAATCTTCAAAACCTCTCTTGGGGTGGAGTGAAAATCTCAGTGTAGATGCATTTACCGTAATTAGATTCAGCCGGCCATGGCGACTCTGGTAGGTGTGATGGAATTAGCAAAGCAACCCGAACACATTTGTGCAGCTTCTGATGTGTTCTTCAGAACAAACAACCCCACCTGGGAGGAGGGGAGATGCTGCCATCCTCTACAGAGACTGGTAGCTATGAAAAGCATCTAGCTGGGTCAGAGGAACACATGCTCTGATTAAGATTGTGGAACGGCTCCCCCTTCTCCAGCAGAGATGGTAGCAATGCCCTTTGCCTTTGGAACTCAACCTTGCAGGGCTGGGCTCCATGCAAAGTGGTACTTAACTTTCTCCCAATCTTAACATTTCAGGGGGCTGGGTATGGCGTTCTTCTTTCCAATGGGGGAGTCTGTTTTGTTTCTGTTTTTAGGAAAGAAAGAGAGAGCACGTGTAGGAGGGGTACAGGGAGAGAGAGAATCCTAAGCAGATTCTATGCCCAGCAGAGCCAGATGTGACCCCGAGATCATGATCTGAGATGAAACCAAGAGTCAGATGCTTAACCGATTAAGTCACCGAGGTACACCCCCCTTTTTTTTTTTTAAGAATTGAGCAAATAGGAGCGCCTGGGTGGCTCAGTGGGTTAAGCCTCTGCCTTCGGCTCAGGTCATGATCTCAGGGTCCTGGGATCGAGCCCCGCATCAGGCTCTCTGCTCAGTGGGGAGCCTGCTTCCCCCTCTCTCTGCCTGCCTCTCTGCCTACTTGTGACCTCTTTCTCTCTGCCAAATAAATAATCTTAAAAATCTTAAGAATTGAGCAAATAGAGTTTACAAAATTAAATATTAAGGATTTGTGCCCCTCCAGGGGCTCAAAAAATATAAAGATTAAAGATTAAATCACTCCAAACTAGAAACATCTGGCTGAGCGTTTAGAGGCATGCAGGTAGGGATGATAGTAGTGATTTATCAAAGTGTGGTCTAAAATCTGCCATAGGGTAAAGGTGATGCTAAGAAATGAATGCTCAGGGCAAGACTGCATGTGGGAGGCTGAATAATCCAGAAAAGAGACGTCCCACTTTCTAGTTCCCAGCAGCTGAGAATATGTTGGTTTACATGGCAAAGGGGACTGAAGGGGCTAAGTAGCTGCTCTTAAATTAGGGAGATTATCCTAGATTATGCTTTGGACAAAAGGAAGAGAACATGGAGAGGGTAAACCAAAGTTAGCAACGGTACGGAAGAGGCGCACAGGGGGCTGGGATGGTGGGAAGAAAGAGAATCTTCTGGGGGCGACAGGTATGCACGGTTAGCAATGGCTGGCCCATTGAAAACGCCACTGGCCAGGGGCCAGAAAATCTACTTTCTAGTCCTGCTTCTACCCCTTCAGGCTGTCATCTTTCTGAGCATTTGAAAATAGGGATGCGAGACTTCCCTTTCCTTCCAGGCTTGTTAGGATCACGTAAGGAGCACAATTCAGTTCTTGGTCACATGTGATTTTGGATACAGAACATGATACAATGTCACAGGTGAAGTTGAAGCCTCTGAAGCAAGCTACTTATCCCCCAGCCCCTTGTCTAAAGTTTCTCAAATGCAGGCGAACACAGTGGAGGCAAGCTTGGAGCTACCAGCTAACACCCCACATTGGGTGAAAACTCTGAATCTGGGCTTGCTGGCTGCTCTGGCTGTGTTTTCCATAGCATTTGGCACTGTTGTCTTCTCTGTGAAATCTCTAGGAAATAGACCTAACAACTCCTTCCAGTCAGGGGCTCTCTACCTGGAAGAGTCTCCCTTCCCTCTCCAAACCTCTTGGTGTTGGGTCTGAAGTGACTCGGTTTCCTATAGGAACTCAGGGACATGCCCGTGAGCCTGGAAACTCGGACAAGGAGCTCTCTTGGTCTCCAAGTCAGCCCGTCTGTGGGTGAAGGCTTTCTGTAAAGAGCCAATGGATGGTTATAGAGCTGAAGGATGAGGTCTCCAAGAGATAGTGATCTCTATCAAGAAACGAAGCCACCCATCTCTGCAGCCTCGCTTTACAACACCTATACTCCAGCCCGTGTGACTGTCCTTTGTTTTCGTTTCCTGTACTGAGCTGGTCCCAGGTCATGGCTTTTGCCCCTCTGCCTGGCGATCCTCTAACCAAAACACTCTGCCTCTAGACCTTCAGGTGGCAGTCTCCTTCCTCAGTTTGGGGTCTTGGCTTGAATGTCATTTCCTCAGATCCACCATGCTGGACCTCCCTGCAAATGGTGTCGACTCCCACTCCTCTGACTCTCTCATGGGATTCATTTTCTTCTGGGTCCTTCTTACTACTGGGAGTTGGAATTTTTTTTTTTTCTGTCTCACCCCTTGAATGTAAGCCCCATGAGAGCAGGATCCTGTCTGTCCTGTTCAGTGCTGAACACTCCCCACTCCCCCAAAGCCTGGAGCACAGCCTGGACACTGGAGGTGCTCAATGCGTATTTACTGAATATACACCTCCACTCGGGCCTTACCACATACTCAGTGAAGTGCCCTGTGGACATTCTCATGGACTAC
>CM053615.1:36268217-36317253 GCA_028646535.1 Procyon lotor | reverse complement strand
GATAATCTATTCCAGTTCAAGAATCAGAAACGGAAGGTCTCCAAAAGGTGGAGTTGCTCAAGAACACTCCTAGGGGGTGTGAGATCCAGGTCTAGATTCCAGATTTTCTGGTGTTCTTCGCTTCCTATGCTTGTCAATCTGATCAAGCAGTATCTGTTGATTGTTTCCCATGTGCTTACACTATCCAAGCACTGAGTGTGTAAGAACTCTATTCTTGTGGGTACATTAGGAGGCACGCTCATTCTCATCCTACAGACGAGGAAGCTAAGGCTCACAGAGATTGGCAAGTTTGCACAGGCAGGGAGTTTGGCTTCAAGCCCATGCTCTTTCCCCATTCATTATGTGGCCTCTTGGTTTTCACGACTGTGACCTGAGAAGCCCCTAACTGGAACACAGCTGAAGTATGGAGCGAGATGGGAGAGGCCAGACTGCCTACAGGATCTTAGAGCTCCTGATAAAGGTCTGTGAGGCTGAAGCGAGGAGGATACCACCATGGGATTTGCTCTAAAAGCAAACGATTGGTCGATTCTCCAGTGGGTGAATCGGTCAGTAATGGCTCTCAGCTAGAGTGTGGATTCATGGGAAGGCCCCGATTTTCAGGCCACTGCTGAAAAATATTTTCAGTATAGACATCTATGGAGATCCAATAGGATGAGAGCTGAAAGTCTAAGTCCAGTTAAATGGCATCTTCTGGCAAGTACTTCAAGTTCAAGATATAAATGTCTCAGGAGTTTTCCTGCAAAAGGCATCTCATTGTGTAATTATGCAGCACACCGTATCATGGTCATTTGGTGCAGAAAAATGGTACCAGAAAACCGTGTTCTCTGGAAACAGGGATCCTGGTGCTGCTTCTCCCCTTCCCAACCCCTTTCAAGGCTGAGCTGGAGATTTCACTCAGAGGCTGTATTAGTGGGGAGTGGGGCTGGGGTGGCAGGTCCAGAAGGGTTCAGTGAGAATGCTAGGAACCCTCATGGGCTCTCCTGCTGGGCCAGCACGTCTGAGGGGTGCCTGGGGCTGACAGGCCCGGTTGTGCCAATTGTACAACTGAGGCTGAGGAGCGAGGACAGGCCAAAATGTGAGCCCTGTTCCCACCCAGCCCGTGTTCTTGAACTTCAGGATTGAGTTCCTTCCCCCTCTTCCTGAAGGGGATCTGCCTTCTGTTTACTTAGGGGTAACCCCTCATTACTGCGCCCTTCCTGTTAAATTCCATCAACAGGACCGACCAAGATATTTATTTTCTGAGCCCAACACATGTGCCGAATCATTCATAAGGTTAAGAATGAGCTCTTTTTTCCTGACTGAGTTTTTATACATTTATAGGGTATTTGGCTTTCAGGAGAGCTGATACGAGTAATTCTGAAATTGCAAAAACAGGTACTTATGGGATAAATTATTTGCTTTATGGAAGGAGCTATCTCCAGATTTTAAAGGGTATGTGTTCAGCTACATGATGAAAATTATTTGCTTTTCTAAAATTTGATACCACACTTTGTGGGTGTTCAAGTAAATATTTGGGGGGATGTCGGGACTCCGTCTCTGACACAGGACCAGATACAACCACAGTAAGTGCTAAAGAAATTTGTTCAAGGAATGGATCTCCACATGCCAACCCTATTTTTTCCAACTCTTAAGTGGCCATCTCTGTCTTGGCATCCTGCGCCATCTCAAAATTACGTGTACACATGATCTAACTTCTTTCCCTTAGACAGCCCGCCTCCTCCTTTGTGGGTAGTATAATGTCTCATCTCCTTGGCCACTCACTCCAAGCTTGGTTTGAATTCTGGCTTTTTAACTTCTCATCTGTGACCGCAGGACATTTACCAAAGCTCTCTCTGCCTCCTTTTCCTCATCTGTGAAATGGGTAGAACAGTAGTGCTTACCTTCAGAGAGTTGTAGTGAGAATTAGGAGTGGGGAGTGAGAATTAGGAGTGGCGAGTGTGAATCTGGCACGGAATAGCACACCATAGATGTGAACTCGTTTCTCATTTTAGCCAAGCACCTGGTTAGGTACTTCACTCTCAAGCTCACTTCCCCCTTCTCTCCAAGTCCAATCAGACTTCATCTCTTCCTGTTTTTGTTCATCTTGGCACTGTCATAGGTCAAGTGCACTTTATTGCAATATCTTGATCTTCTTTCCCCTTCCAACACAACCCAAGGAGACTGGGCTGTTCTTTTCTCCATTCATTATTCCCCTCCCTCTGACTTGGGAGTCTGCCTGCCTAGCTTGGCACAGCCATCCAAGCCTCTGACAAACTCCTAGGTAACTCTAGACCCATGTTCTCAACTGGTCTTCTCCCTGCTCCCAGAGAAGCTCACACATCCACTCCTCTTAGCCTTTGTTACGGGTCTCCAGGCTTCCCTTCCCTTTTCTTCACCAGTAGTCTTCCTGGAAACACCTAGAGTCCTCCAGAAATACATTGCTCCTCATGTGTACTCCACACAACCTGATAACCCAGCTCAATAATGACGCCTATCCTCTTGCCCCTCTCTGCCTTCCTTACTTCCCTCCTTGGGCAGGAGCTCCTTGAGGCAGGAACCGTGGACCACACGATCCTTCTCCAATCATTGTTGCATTCCTAGGGCCTAATACAGGATTGCAGTTATTTTTTCTATCTTTCCTATTAAAGAATTAAAATATTCTCCTGGAAAAATACAAAGTCCCTATAGGACTAAGTGGCCAAAGATGGGATTTTCCTGTAACCTGGGATAGGTGTTAATCCCTGCCAACGTGGACGGACATCATTTCAGACATTGGCCTTGGGACCATTAACACAGCACCTGCTTTAAAATGGAATGGGGGTAATCATGACACCCTAACAAAGATAGAGGATATTTTTTGTATTTCAGAGATAAACCTGTGCTAGGTTTGACTTTGAAGTAGCATTTTTTTCTTTTAAGTAGAGACTTGCTCCTGTGAAGAAACGATATTGTTATTCTGTAATATTTTTTTTTATAGAATGCCTCCATCATTTGTTTCCACTTAAAAAAGGAAGATACGAATGCACGAGATGGTGGGGACATTAATTTCTTTTGAACCTAAGGGGAAAGCACATGCCTCGACCAAACTTCCATTTGGCTTTGAAGGCAGAACAATTTTTCATTGGGAACCCAAGGAGAATTTCAAGGATGTTGAGCCCTGGGGGCCCCCCTCCCCGAATTGCCACTGAAAGCAGAGCGCCAACCTGGCAGGGTTTGAAGACTTCCTGTCTACATTTCTCAGGAGGGCAGTGTGTAGGGCTGGGTGGGTCCTCTGGCTGGCCAGGGGGTGAGGGCCATCTGGCCTCCTTTATCCCTCCTGCTGGCTTAAGGGCTCCCTTTACGGACACTGCTCCCGCCTTCCTGCTGTTTCCAATGCTGAAATTCTCATCTGATTCTTCACTTATTCCCACTTCCCTTCATTGTCTCCTTAGAAGCTCATAAAGATTCATTTTGGCATCTGGCCCCTGCCAAAGGTACATGTTTTAACCTGGTGATTTTTTCCTTTTGCTCTGGAGTTCATTGTTCTTTGAAACTACCTTGACTGGACTGCCAGAGTCAGGGGTGCTCCTTGGAGCCTCTTAAAGGAATCCGCTCAAAGCTGTCCAGACTCCCTGAGTTAACTTAAATCCTCCTGCATGGGCCACCGGGCTGATGTGAGCATACTTTCCTGGGCTGCGAGGGCAGCGGGATACCCTGCTTGAGTTTAGAAGTCCCAGCCTGGTCCTCCCTCCTTCCCCTTCCTGTTCCTGTCTCCTTCCATCCACCAATAAAAAAACTGAAGAAACCTAAGAAAGAGTCTCCAAAAGGGGACACTTCATGAGCCTTGATTGGACACTGGCCTCAAGCCAAGTCTGAGCCTCCAAATGAGGCCATGAGGGGAGTTACTGGAAGGCAGTTAAAACCCCCTAAATCTGAGGTCATTAACCACCCCCACCACCAAACTCATTTCCTCGGCCTTTTCTTTAAAGGAAAAACAGTCTTCTAAGACATTCTCTAGGCTAGTAAGAAAGTTCTAGAATTCATTGGTCATATAGAGAACAAAATTGAGAGGATGGGTGTGCACATGTAGGTGTGTGTGTGTAAGCAGGTTTACAAGTTGGCTAATAAAATTATCCTAGGTTCCAAGTCCCCTCACTTACAGAAGGTGATGTTTATCATTCATGTTTAAATATATTTAAAAGATTTTATTAGAGAGAGAGCGCGCGAGCGAGCAGGGGGAGGGGCAGAGTTAGAGGGAGAATTCCCACTGAGCAGGGAGCCTGATGCGGGGCTCGATCCCAGGATCCCAGGATCGTGACCTGAGCTGAAGGCAGACACTTAACCAATTGAGTCACCCAGGTGCCCTATTTTAAAATATTTTTACTACTCATATGTACGTATCCACCAACAGTACCATATACTACTTAGTATGCTGTAAAGATTCAGTACCTCATTGTATCAAGTATTTCATAAATATAATCACAAAAAAGGAAGCCAGTACATCAGCATTCTGCTTGTGTACTTTTCTGATTATGACAGTCTCATGAAGAGATTTTTAATGCATTCACACTTGAAATGCAGATGTCAGCCGTGAGGGAATGAAGGTGCTAATTTGTAGTTTTTAAAAACCGTGCGAAGAGAAAGTAAGAATGTAAGTGCAAGCTTAGCAATAAGAGAAGTGAAAACAATACAGGGGTGGGTGCCGAGTCCCTTCATCTAACCAAGGAGGTCTGTAAGAAACCACGGAAGCTGCTGCTAATTTGAAATTCCACCAGCTGAGAACTAAAACACTGTTGGGTTATTGAGGAAAGGTCTTGGCGCCTTATGCACAGGAAATGAAACTTCATTCTGCAATTGGCTTGGAGATTTGTTCTAAGCCCCTCCCTCCCATCTTCCCAAGGCTTGAAGAACAGGCTGGAGTTTGAGATGTGGTTTGCATATACTGCTTGGTTGACAGCAGCAGATCAGTAGTGAAAGCTAATTAACTAAATGAAGGCAGCAAAGATGTAAGGTTCTGGCAATTGACAAAGCCATTCATGAAGCAATGTTTACTTCCACTTGCACTGTTTTTAATTAGCATCAGGGTGTTTTCATTACAGCCCTTTAGGAGGAGATTCTTTCCCTTGTCAGGTGTTGCATCCCTGACTGAGGTCTGGTTAGAAGAGGAAGAATCCCCAACACACCCACCCCACTGCCGGAATTACCAGGCATCTCCCCCGGCCCCTCCCCTCCCTGCACAGTAGAGGTCCAAGCTCTACTGCAGGATAGCTAGCTTCTCCCGCTGGACCAGGTGCAGTTGACTTGGAGAATTCTGAACATATACAGCAACTTTATCTTGCTGGAGTCCAAGCTCTGGATTTCCTAGCTTCTAGTTGATTGATAACAATCATCCAGCCTTGGATGTGATCAAAGCAACTTACTAACCCAGCAAAGTCCGAGTCAGATGCTTTTCCTCTTTCACTATTTTTGGAGAGAGAGAGAGTGGCGAGCGTGTGCAAGCATGTGCATGAACGGGGTGGGGAGAATATCCTAAGCAGGCTCCATGCCCAGTGTGGAGCCCGACATAGGGCTCAAATCCCACGACCCTGAGATCATGATCTGAGCTGAGATCAAGAGTTGAATGCTTAGTAGTGTTTCTTCAGCTCTATTTCTGGAGACTTCAAGGACCTTTGTAGCTTAAGTCTCCTTTTATTTCATGGAGAGAGCACCTGCTTCTATTTTATGGATAGGAAAAATGAGGCAAAGAAGGCTTTTAGCCAAGTCCATGTTGTGGGATGTGGGGAGGAAGGACAAAGGACGGCGAGTCTCTTGAAGTTGAGCTGATAGGTGGAAACTTCTGGGGCAGGGTACTTCAGTCTGTAGAATGGGGATGGGAGATAGCTTCTGCCCAGAGCACCCTATGTTTGAAGAAGGCTGGTGGGTCGTTAGAATTTAGAGTAGACTTTATAGGAAAATGAAGAGGTGAACTTTAGGAGTAGTAGCAACTAGATTCAGTTTGGAAGGGATCCAGTATTGGTGGAAAGGAGAAAGGACAGCAATAAGTGTAGAGACCCTAGTTTTGGAAATCCTAGCACTAGGTCTTGCCTCTGCTATTCTTGTTCCTTCTGGCTGCTTAGTCCAGGCCAGTAAGCATTCAAGGCCTGGTTTGGTTGCCCCATTCTCCTCCAGCTCCCCTCCACCCATCTTTATTCTGGGTTTAGTGGCTCATAGCCCCATGTGACAGTTAATTTTGTGTGTCAACTACTGGGCAAAGGAACACCCAGAGTTGGTAAAGATGTCTGGAGGTGTCTTACAGGGTTTCATTGGTAGGCTGAGTAAAGATGATCCTCACCAATGTGAGTCGGCATCCTCTGAAGAGCTTCAAGAGAAGGAGGCAGAAGGATGAATTGGCTCTGTGGTTGAGCAGGGACATCCATCATCTTTCTTTCAGACAGTGATCCCGGTTTTTTTTTTTTTCCGGTTCATTTTTGTACTTAGACTGGATCTTATACCATTGGTTCCCATGGGTCCTTGGGCCCTAGGATTCAAATCAGGACTTAGCTCAGCAGCTCCCCCAGTTCTCAAGCCTTCAGGTTAGGGCTAGAACTGGCTTTCCTGGCTCATCCAGCTTACAGAGGACATGGGACTTCTCAGCCCCCCTGATTACATGACATGAGCCAATTCCTCATTGTCTCCTATCTCTATCTCCTGTTGTTGCTGTTTGCAGAGAACCCTAATATGTCCCCCAAACATGGTGTACCCTACTCCCTAGATGGCAGTTTCCAGCTTTCATTCTTACTCAAAGTAGTAAGCACAGAGACAAAGACTTTGAGGACAGAGACCATGTGATCATCCTTGTAGGCCCTGACCAGTTTACTGAATTACTTGGTGCCAGGCACTGCAGATACTTGCCATTATTTCAATCCTTACAACAACCAAACGAAGTAGTACTCTCATAGTTCATGTTGGAGCTAGGCTCCAAGAGATTAATTTCAAAGTCACACAACTGGTAGCTGGAGTCCAGATGAAGCTGCAGATGAGTTCAGAGCCCACATTCTTAATCATTAGGCTACCCACTTCCCTAGTGGACCCTCAACAAAAACATTTGCTAAGTTGAGCTGGTAATTTATATAGTGTTTTTGCTCCATGTAGTGGATGTCTAATTATTTGATGATTTCAGAATCATTGGAGAAGTATTCCCCTGAAGATCATGTCTTAGATTCTAACATGAATAGGTGAACAAAAACTTCAGTGTTACCACCAGGTGAGCAAAATATTTGCAGGTCCCTAAAGGTAGTGTTGAAGTCTGGAGATGCATGGTTTTTCTTGGCTTAGGGATCTACATTTGTTATCGTTACTTATTGTAACTTAAAGGTGAAAAATCCCTTCTGGGAGGAGGGTGGACCCAAAGGGATGAGAAGGAGGGAAGAGAAAGATCCATTTTTGGAAGTAAGACTCGTGAATCTATGCCTTGACTTAAATGGATAGGACAGAAGGGCCACCAATGCAGTGGGCTTTCGGGGCAGAGACTGGACTTGGTTAGGAGAGAACTCCATGATTGCTTCAGTCCCTGGTCACTTTAAACCCTGCTATAGTCTGTGAAAGAAATGAACCTGAATGCGATAATTCACATTATCGATAATTAGAAATGGAAATGGGTCAACTGGCTCAGAGTCAAACTGAGCCTCGACCTGCCTCCACTCTACTTCTTCTTGACTTTCGAGCAGAAAGATACCCTGAGTGGTGGTTGGTAGTGAAACTGAACTCCAGAGGGTTCCTAGTTTTTATGAAGTTCCAAGTTCATTTACATCTCTCCAACACTCAGCACTTTGCCTTGGGGTGAGCTTGTTGGGCCCCCCTTGCACGCAGCCCTGAGTTATAGTCACAGGGATTGAATTTGTATCCAAGGCAGACTTCTTCCAAGACCGAAGAGCAGGGATGTGAATTAAGCAAATAATCCATCATAGCACCTCAGGCCAGGCAAGGTAGCTGCTCTCCCTCCCCCCTTCCCTGCTTCCTTGAAGAGGATGGGGCCTCACCTTCCCACGAGGCCCCAGGGACGGGTATGAACAGCAGTGAGGAAGAGAAGGGGAGAGAGAAAGGGATATTGATTTCGTGGAGGGAAGAGTTCAAGTCCTCACCTCTCCTAGGATACTCAAGCCCCAGTCTCTCTCCCTAAGCTTCACTGGAAGCTACTACGAAACAGGGCGACAATTTCCCAGCCCAGGAATGGGCAATAGGAACCCTTTTCCCCAGTTCAGCTGAGGCCAATCAACTCAATGGCAAAAAAACTCAAAGCCTTTTCCTAAATCCCTCTTTTTAGGTGAGTGAAAGCTGCTAGGATTGAGACCTACTGTATATTGAGCACGGGGCTAAGTTTCTTTTAAGTATTAATCCAAGCAAGGCTTCATTTTATGCAGTTTAGGTCACTGGGCCTCAGAGTTAAGAGACTGTGCCCAAAGCCCAGGATGGAGCCCAAGTCTCTTTGTTCCACAGTTCAAGCTCAGTAACGGTCCTGCGTCCCCATCCAAGCCTCCTGCTACCAGTAACTACCCTTAGACCTGGGCAAGAGGGATCCCTGTCTCGGGCCCAGAGCTGTAGATGTAAGAAGCCTATGGCCCTGGATTATAGTCACAGGGATTAAATTCTCCCCAGGGGGTAAGGAGTCTGGGTAGCCAGGAGGCTATACCTACCCAGGGCCCACCTTCCCCCTTACCTGGCCCTTTCCATTTCACCTGACCCCTTCCCATTTTAGACTCTAGATACCCAGGCTTCTGGAACTCCCAGACCACAGGGCTCCAGCTGGGGTTGCCAGATTTAATAAAAAATATAGGATGCCCAGTTAAATTTGAATTTCAGATTAGTAATTTTTTTAGTGTAAGTGTGTGCAATATTTAGAACATATTTAATGCTAAAAAATGACTTATCTGAAATTCAGATTTAACTGGAAATCCTGTAGGTTTTTCTGGCAAATCTAGCCTCAGTTCACTTCCAGGACCTGGTGGACTTTCTCCTGGTGGTTTGGGTAGGGACGTACAGAGCTCAGATAGGCACACTCGTGCATCCAGAAGGCATGCAAGCAAAAGCCCCCTCAGGGCTAGAGGGGGTCTGAGGAGGGAGAGAAGGGGGACTAAGCAGAACCCTTCAGCTGTGCCCACTAGGGGTGTGCTGGTTCCCTAAACCTTACAGATTCCTTTATTCTCGAACTTCATTTGTGAGTTCCATGGTCCATTGTGCTCACAGAACGTGACCCCTTTTGTTTAGCTCACTTCTGACTTCATCTGGCGGTCAGGGGGGATAGGTTCTAGAAGCTGCTCAAAATCCCCATCTAAGGGAGATGTAAATGTTGGTGCAGGTAGCTTCATTGGTTTCCCATCTAGGAAATGGAAAAACTGCTGGATGTGAGGGTCAAAGCTTTCAGTTTTGTTGTGTCAAAGCTTTGTTTTGTTGTGTCAAGGGTACCTATGAGCAGGATTCTTCAACTCTTGGAGGCCATCCCCCCCATTTGTAACATGTGAAAAATATCCCTGCCTCCTAGAGGGGTGTGGGGGTGACATGAACATGGAAAAGCATAGCAGTCCATGGCAGGTGTAAGCCTTCTGTAGTCAAATCTGAATAGGTATAGTTAGAACCCAGGCGTCTCCTTCTGGCCAGCCTCAGCTGGACCACCACACCCCCGTTTTCAGTTGGGGGCCCCTGGGATCTTCTGGAAGTTGAGATGACTCCCAAACTACAGGAGGGATATCACCTCCAACCCCATCTTCTGGAGCATCGTGATGAATGAACCCAGGGATACAGCCTTCCAGAAACGTCTGACTCTAGGGCTGCAACTGAGAATTACTCTACACCATGGAAACTATGCCGTTTTGTCTGCCTAGAGGACACGGGAGGCCCTACCCACCAAGACAGAGCTCAATCATTTATCAGAAATGAATCATGCCCGTGAAGACTGCTGAAATCAAGTCTTACTAAAAATTAAACCCAACTCCTTTCTCGCGCCAGCTAAGTGCTCTTACTATTCCCAATACATGGTATAACAGTGTTCTCGGTGCTTCCTTAGACTCCTTTAGTTGGTGTTAACACCTTCCTAATACAGTCCCACTCCAAATTCCCCCCCCCCCAAATTAGATTCTAATTGTCTGCTAGTGACCCTCAGGAAAAGATTGAAGAGGAAAGTGGTATATTGTGATGCAGAAAAGGCAGACCCTGGTGCCCAAAAGATTTAGGTCCCAATATCAGCCCTGCCATCCACAGGCTAAGTAATGATGGGTAGGCTACTTAGCCTTTTTGAGACTTGATTTCTAACAATGAATTACACAGCCTACCTTAACTTAGCACAGTGCCTGGTGCCTAGAAGGTGCTCATTAAATGGAAGTTTAAGATTATACCTTATGCTCGGGGCACCTGGGTGGCTCAGTGGGTTAAAGCCTCTGCCTTCGGCTGCATGGTCTCTGGGTCCTGGGATCGAGCCCTGCATCGGGCTCTCTGCTCAGTGGGGAGCCTGCTTCTCCCTCTCTCTCTGCCTGCCTCTCTGCCTGCTTGTGATCTGTCAAATAAATTTTTAAAAGAATATATCTTATGCTCAAGCATAAGGGTAGGTGCTCGGTAAAGCATAAAAGAATGAGCAGAGGGGCACCAGGGTGGCTCAGATGGTTAGGTGTCCGTCTTCAGCTCAGGTTATGATCCCAGGGTCCTAGGATCAAGTCCCACATTGGGCTCCCTGCTTAGTGGGGAGCCTGCTTCTCCCTCTGCCTGCTCCCCCTTCTGCTCATGTGTTCTTTCTCTTGTGATCCCTCATGAAGAAATAAGATCTTTTTAGAAGAATGGAGTATTTCTGACATGTTCTTTGCAAGATTGACACAAAAGCACAGTCACCCAAAGGAGTAGCCCCCTCAGGGCAAGAGGGGACTCCCTCTTGCCCTGAGCCCCCAGGCTGGAGGGCTCCTTTGGGGCTCACATTTGTGAATCAGTCTCTAGTTTGGCCTGACAGCGTGCGACACACCCCACCTCCGCCGGCTCACTGTGCTCATCTCCACCTCCTCCATCCTTCACTGATCTGTGTCACGTTTACCTGTAACCATCCCTGATTACCTGCAGGACCCAACAAGCAGGGAGCCATAATTAAGACATCATAGGCACATACTTTCCACATCGCATAATCGCCCTGCAGTCTGTTACCAGTGCCCTGACAAGCTTCCCACTGTGGTCCACTCTACAGAGTTCCACCCACCGCAGGTGAAAACAACTCTGCTTTTCAGGGCCAGAGAAGATGGATTTGGTGCAGCAGAAGCCTTTCAATTATTCAGGATGCTGGCATCTTTTTTAGTTCAATTATTCAGGCGTTTCTGAGTACAGGATTGTGAATTCAGCATTTACTGATCCTAGAGTTTGGACTCGATTGGTTTAGATCCAAACTGCTCAGTAGGTCTCAAACACGATGGTGAATACGGACAAGAGAAGTGGACAGCTCTTTGACAGTCAAGCACAGAGGAAAATTGATCTTTGAAAGTGTTTGATTCACAGCTTCTTGCCAATACAATGGGGTGCTTACGTGCATGTGCATGGGGGTCTTTTCCCCTTTTAAGCCAACACAGGTGGAAAGATTTTTGGAAATCTAACAGCTATTTATGTCTGGTATAGACAAATTTCCAGTGAGTTCTTCCTCTCTACCCTCCACTCCAGTAGTACCACTGTATCCTCTTGAGAATTTCAGATGGAGGTTAGTTTTCTGGCTTGCCAGCCAGGATGCCATGTTTTCCTGTTTCAAGTGAGGAAACAACTTAAGGCTAAAGGCACCAGGGGTTCCAAATTCTCTTTGGAGAAGTTATTAGCACAGGGAAGCATGTGGGTTTAAGAAACCACTGCTGGTGCTAAGATACTTAACACTCACCACTTGTCCCCTCTGCAGCACTGCGTTCTCATGAGAACATGTATGAAGTGCATGAATGCACAGATGAACTAAAGATAACTAAGGATCATTCAACAGATACTTGAGCATTTAGGATGTTGATTTGGGGTTGGACAAGGAGGATATGCCGATTTCTAGATCCTAGTCCCTGCTCTTGGAAGGGAGGAAAATATATATAAAAAACAGTCTAGGTTTAGACACTTTGATGCAAAAACAGTAAAAAAAAAAAAAAGTCTGTGATAATGACCCCAAAACTGGACTGCTACCAGGAGGTTGAAGTCGTGAATGGAGTCATGTTCTTGGCTGCTGTATCTGGCCCCTGCTCAGTGTCTGGAACATTTTCTACTGTGTGAATGAAATCTTTGAGGCACTTTAAGAGTCTCCAGTTTGAATAAAACTTTAATATAGTTTACTGAGGGCCTAGTGTGGACGAGGCACTGTCATAGTTCCTTATGTTCATTAGCTAATTCACTACTTCCTCGAAAGTCTGAGGTGGTATTAATATGCCTTCGATGGGGCATCTGGGTGTCTCAGTCAGTTAAGCATCTGACTCTTGATTTCTGCTCAGGTCATGATCCCTGGATCTTGGGATCAAGCCACATGTTGGGCTCCACACCCCGCTCGGAGTCCGCTTGGTATTCTCCCTCTTCCTCGGCCCCTCCCCTGGCTCATGTGTGTGCAATCTAAGATAAATTTTCATTACACAGCTATAAGAAAAAAAAAAAAAATCAAGCCACCATGAGGCTAACGCACTTGATCAGGGTCACATAGTTCTGTGGTAGAGTCTGGATTTGAACCTTGGCTCAGACTTTAGGATCTCCACTTTTAATCACTGCACTACAGAGCTTCCTGCAAGTTAATGGGCTCTGTCTTGACCATAGGAATGCGATGAGCTGTGTTGAACAAGAAACAAATGGAAATGGAACTTGGATAGCCTGTATTTCCCTGAAGATTAGCACACTGGGGGTTACAGGAGAGCAATGGAGAGAAATAGTGTGGCTAAATCACAACCGCTTCCCCATCACCTGCCCATGATCCTGCAGCTTTCTTGAATCCCTGTCTTTGATCCAGAGCAAGCATCTGCCTCCATAACTCCATGTTCCCAGGAGTGACTGGCCCTGGTTGGTGGCCTTGGGGCTTCTGGGGGAATCCACATGCTGCACCACAATGCCTTATTTTCCATTTAAGGCTGTTCAGATGTCCATATCTAGACCAAGTACCTCAGCATCACTGCCTGGGAGCCCTTCTCTCCCACATGTTCCCAGCTATACATGGAGTGGGGGGCCACAACAGGCTGGGGCATGAGTGCCAGGCTGGATTATACCCGCAATGGGGGGGGGGGGTCAGTCTGCTTTTCTTCTAGGTCTCAACCTCTACCCAGGTCAGGAACAATAGGGCTGTTCCTCTCCCTCCCTCCCTCCCTCTCAGGGCAATAGCAGGGAGCTGAGAAAATGATCACAGCAAGTGCCCATGCTTCAGCTAGCCAGTCTACTCCCTTCTGAGTTAGGGTCACCTCTCGTTCTCCAGACCCCTTTGTTTTTTAAATTTTGGGTGCCTACTCCCTTACTTGGGGATTCGTGCACTATCCTCAACTTTCCTGCTTTAGGTGTATATGGAAGTCAACTGGGTTTATCAAATAGCTGATAGATCTATGACCCTCCCATCAGAGCCGATGCTTGTACCTGGGAGTAAGCAACAGAAAAGCCTAGGTCTCCCAAAGGGGAAGAAAAGGGAATCCAAGGGCTTTGCCTGTAAGCCTTGAGATTTGGTCCTTGGAAAACAGTTTAAAATCTCTAGTTAGAGAGATGTGAAGACAGTTCCAAATTTTATTTGTTCTCAGGTCCTGTGACCAAAAAAAAAAAAACCAAAAAAAACGAAACTTTGCCTGTAATATTTGAGAAATATTTGAGAATTGTAAACTGAGAATGTGCAAGTAAAGGAATTTGTCAATTCAGAACTTCTAGCATTTGTGTTGAGGTGGAGATTTAGAGAAAAATGATTTTTGTGGACTTCATCGAGCCTTTTAGTTTTGCAAAGGGAAATGAAAGTGGTATTTCGAAACGAGGGTCCAGATTTGAACTCCAAAAAGAAAATGGACCAGGTTGTTTTCATCGTGGGTGGAGGGGCTTTTCATAACTATTTCCTTTTGGGGGAAAGGTCTATTTCACAGCACATAGGCCCTGAATATTATTAGTTGGGAGACATGTGCAAGACCTCCTTGGGGCCGTTGTCCCAGTAGTGGTGGGGGAAGCAACATTAAGAGATCAAGTCTCCAGCCTGAGCTCAGGTGGTTATTGAGCCCAGTTGGTTGCCTAGACTGTTCTGGAATGCCCCCAGGTCATGCTGACAGCTGTATATGGAAGAGTAGAGAGGACACCATTTTTCTAACAGAGCATTATGGAAATATGGCTGCTTCATGGTACCAGCCATCGGTAGTTCATTTTACTCAGGTTTTTCCTTAGAGACGTGTAAGCATGCATAAGATTATGCTTTTAATTCTCCGTTAGACCTTCAACTTGAGTGGCTGAGTTGTCATTAAGTATTTTAGTGGCTGACTGGGTATTAGAATGCCAGGAAGATGATGCAAATAGGTATGGACCACTTTGCCAGGTTATTACAGAACCACAAGGCTGAAGAAAAATCAGGTTCTACACCATCACATACCCAAGAAACCAGAAGCCACAGATTTTTGTCGGCAAAGTGTAGTTAAAGATATTTGAGTCCAGCAGCAGAATCAACTTGTTTTTAAAACAATTGACTATGTGTCCTGGCATATAGGAAAACCTGACCATTTGCAAAGAGGCCCCACTTCAAGGTCATTCAGAACCTGAGCATAAATCATCTAGAAGGAGCTTAAGTTGCTGATGTTTGGACTTACAGAATGAATGCAATTAATGTATTAGAAAAGTTCAAGTTTCCGTGGACAGGAGTGCAAAAAGAAAAAAGCCATTCAAGTAGGTCCTTACGACGACGTCTCCCGCCCACTTCTATTAAATCAGAGTGAGTGCTCCAGTCCTGAGTTATTTCCCTGATGTCAGAGTCCACCTCACTGGCTGGACATACGTATTTGTAAGTGGTCAAGTTTCCCCATAGGGGCTGTAAGACTCACACATGGTTGAGAGAGTACAAAAGTTGCATAGGTCCGTGCAATATATAAACATGTGTCTAATGTACTTAAAACAGACAGCTGGAAGAATGTGCCCGCTAGATGACAGGACAGGAATATGTATGTAGGTGGTTCCGGGTCTTCATCCCTATTGCTTTAGCACAATGCCAGGTATAGGTCAGGGCCAGGAGAACATGGGCACGCATAGACCCAAGGGAGCCCCCAAGAGGAAATTGCAGTAGGCACACAATTCATCTCTAGCCCACCTGCCAAATATTGGCAGACGACTCAGGGTCACAACCCACATGTTGTCAACCACGATTTTTACCTCCCCGGGTAGCATGTGGTTTTGAAGGCAAAGGCTGGGAGTTTACGTTCCCGGATTCCATATGTATGCAGTTAGCAGACAACTATGGTCTCTTTATATGTACATGGCCACAAATCACTACAGATTGACGCCTGGCTGATGGACTTGATCTCCTGTGAATTCCCCATATGCTTCACCTTATTCCGAAATGCGGGAGAGGAAAATGCGCAATATGGGGAGCTTCTGATGGAGAATATGGGAAGCCCATACTCATGGAATCTCAGTATGCAAAGCTATAATGGGCCATGGTGGTGGGGGGGGTGCGTCAGGGGAGACAGTTGTTCGATTTCCTTACATTCCAAAAGCAACTAGAGGAACAAAAACAAAAAGCTAACTTGCAATCAGAATAAATTGGCCACGGGGGCTTTCACCAAAGCGGTTAGTTCTGACTGAGCCTTAGAAACTGAAAAGGAATAGCCATCTTGACGGAGTAAGGTTTTATTCCCCTGACAAATGTTGCAATTCCCAGTTTCTCGAACTTTTTCTCCCCCCCCTTGTCTTCTCCCCGTCACTCCTTCCCGTGAAGGTACACATTTTGCTCACTTCATAGGAGGATTTGGGATCACAAGAACAGATGCAGTCTATCTCTGCACCACAATCGAGAGCTGTGCCATAAAGAGTAACTGAGGTTAGCGTTAGGAGCCTCCATATAACTCCATTTTCCTGGGAGGGATCTTAGAATACAGATCGAAGGAGGGAAACACTTCACATAAGGTTTTGTTAACAAAAAGGAAGAGGGGGGTTGCCTGAATTGCCTCAGTCAATTAAGCAGTCTCGGTTTTCCACTCAGGTCACGATCTCAGGGTCTTGAGATCAAGCCTCAGATCTGGCTCCCCGCTTACTGGAGAGTCAGCCCTAGATGGTCTCTCTCTGATCCTCCCACTTATGTCTGTGTTCTAGTAAACACTAAGAAAATTGCTTCCACATAGAGGTCTCCATGGGAGTGTGCTAGGAGAGGAGAGTAGGACAGATTTGAGTGAGGATTTAGAACCCCAGCTCTTGTTTTTTCATGAAGTATTTTAAGTAAACAGGTAGAGAAAGTATCAGAAAGATCAGACCCGTAAAGTTAGGATATCAGGTGTACCCACTCATGTCTCAGCTTTAAAAAAACCCCAAACTTTCCCAGATTTCTTCAACGTTCATAAGGACAGTATTTTAGAAAGGAGCGAATTCCTGCCACTTCTCCTTTCACTCCCCTCCCTCCTCTCCTTTGCCTGATTCTCCCTAAAGCTGAAGCACCCAGACTTTAAATAAGACTTTTAGAGAAGTAGGGGAGGGGCAGAGAGAGTAAGAGAATCTCAAGCAGACTCCCTGCCTAGCCCTGAGCCTTTGTGGACTTGACCCCACAACCCATGAGATCAGGACCTTAGCTGAAACCAAGGGAGCTTAACCCACTGAGCCCCCCAGACTTGTAACAATGTATCTTACGTAAGTACCCACTACAAGCTCTTGAAAACATTTACCCTCTCTCTTAGGTCAAGTTTACCTAGCAGCAGAGCCTGAAAGAGTTGCTTGTGAAAAAGAAAATCTCTAAGGAAGCGAGGGCAGCAAGGCAGGAGAGGAAGGAGCTAAGTGAAGATAAGATTTTTGCTGAAGCCTAGCCTCTGTGTAAGCTCTTAGCAAACTCTGGGCCGTGAAGGCACCGCGGATGCGTGGGACTGAGACAAAGGTGCTTGGCTTTCACGCCGCTTACTTATAAACCATTGGCTGTCGGCTTCCTCGTGGTGGTTTGGGGAGGATTGTAATCTCTCAGGCATTTCCAGTTGAGGTGGTCTCCATCAGCCAATGGCAAGTCTCTGGAAGAGTGCAGTTGTAAGCCGTTAGCAGTCATCACTGGCATTGACTACACCTTCCCACCTGTGATACCTTCTGATACGATTTTCCTCTCCCCTCCTCTCCCCCTTCCTTCTATTCCTTGCTTACTAAGTTGATTAAATTCATTCAGTGAATCAGTGGCGGATAAAATAAATGGTGCTAGGGGGTGCCTGGGTGGCTCAGTCGTTAAGCGTCTGCCTTCGGCTCAGGTCATGATCCCCGAGTCCTGGGATCGAGCCCCACATCAGGCTCCTTACTCGGCAGGAAACCTGCTTCTCCCGCTACCGTTCCCTCTCTCGCTGTGTTTCTCTCTGTCAAATAAATAAAATCTTTAAAAATAAATAAATGGTGCTAGGATAACTGGCTATTTATGTAGAAAACAAAGCAAAATTGTGTCCCTAATCCACACACGCATACACACAAACTCATGGATGAATAAATATCTCAAAGTATTGTTCCTTCCCTCTCTTTCCCAGCCCCTCCCTTCAGGGCCCACTGAAATTGGTTTTGTTCTCTGTCAAGAGGGCACAACCTCAAGTTTTTGAAACACTCTTCTAGGAAATACCCAGGAGGGGAATTGCTAGAATATAAACATCTACATCTGTAGATACTTCCGCATGGTCCTTTCAAGCAGTTTAATGTATATCTGTATCTATCTATATACCTATATATTAGATATGTTGCAAATACCTTTTCCCTGTGTATAGCTTTTACATTGTGGTATGTTGTTGTTTTTTGTTTGTTTGTTTTTGTTTTTATTACATTGTGGTTATGTTTTGATGTGATGTGAAGTTTTACATTTTTATAAAGTCGACTTTATATTTTCCTTTAGGTTTTATGCCTTTTTTGGTGCAATTAGGAAATTATTTTCTAGCTTAGAGACATAGAGACATACTTCATTTTCTTCTAAACAATTTAAGTTTTTATTTGTCATATTTAGATCTTGATTCATCCATGAATTTAGGGGGGCTGTAGATTAAGGAATATAATTTTAGTTTCTATATAAATAGCCAATTATTCCGGGGCACCTGGGTGGCTTAGCCAGTTAGACGTTGCAGTTGATTAGGCATCTGACTGTTGATTTCAGCTCAGGTCACGATCTCGGGGTTGAGGGATGAAACCCCACCTGGAGCCTGTTTAAGATTTTCTCTCTCTCCCTCTGCCCCTCCCTCCCCCCAAAAGCCAATTTTTCTAGCAGTATTTATTGAATAAACCATCTTATTCCCACTAATTTGTAATTCGTCAATTTTTTTTGATCTACACAGGTCTGTTTTTCAGTCTTGTTATCTTATCCCATTGATCTATGTGTCTATTTACCTGCACCAATATCATATTTCTTTCTTTCTTTTTTTTTAAGATTTTATTTATTTATTTTGACACAGAGAGAGCACAAGTAGGCAGAGCGGCAGGGAGAGGGAGAACAAGAACCAGGCTCTCCGCTGACTCTCCACTGAGCAGGAAGCCTGATGCAGGGCTTGATCCCAGGACCCTTGGATCACAACGGGAGCCGAAGGCAGCCGCTTAACTGACTGAGCCACCCAGGTGCCCCTACACTCTCTTAATTGTTACAACTTTATGATAAATCATGATATTTGATAAGGCCAAACTACTCATTTTGTTCTTCAAAGTTTTCTGGGATACTTTTCATCTTTCTTTTTCTTCCATATAAATTTTAGGATCAGCGCCTTTTAAATATCATGAAAATTCCTGGTGGATTTTGATCAGAATTTAATTAATATGCTAATTTGAGAAGACTAGATGTCTTTCTATTATTGAATTTTTTCCATCAATGAATAGGACATGTCACTGTATTGATTCAGATCTTTGTCTGTGTCCTTCAAAGCTATTAGCCCTCCTCATAAAATTGTAGTCTATAGGTCCTTAGTTTATCACTAGATTTTTTTTTTTACATTTCACTGATATTTGAGTAGTATTTTCTTTTTCTATTACATTTTATTTTTTAAAAAGATTTATTTATTTGAGAGAGAGAGAGAGCACAGGTACATGTGCAAGTGGGGGGAGGGGCAGAGGGAGAGAATCTTCAAGCAGACTCTCTGCTGAGTGTGACCCATGAGATCATGACCTCAGCTGAAACCAAGAGTCAGACACTTAACTGAGCCCCCTCAGGTGCCCCTCTATTATATTTTCTATGTGGTTATTGCCAGTCCACAGGAATAACACTGATGTTTGTATATCCTAAACTCTCTTATTGATTCTGACTTTGCCTAGACTCTTAGACAATCATAAAATCATCAGCAAACAAAGAGAAGTTGGCTTGTTCCTTCCCAAGTTTTTGACTTCTTATTTCCTTTTTTTCTCTTATTTTATCAGTTAGGACTTTTGTTACAATATTGAAGGGACTCAGTCACAGCAGGTGAAATGTCTTATTAAGATAATGCTTGCTACAGATTTATAGTCTTAAGGAATTTCTCCTATTATTCTGGTTTGCAGAGATTTTTAGAAAAATTGACAAATATTGGATTGTACCAAATGATTTTTTCTGCACATATTAAGATAATTATATATACTTATCTCCTTTAATCTGTACTTAAGGTATATGAAAGATTTCCTTATATTGAACCATCCTGAACCTTCCTGAGATAAACTGTTTGGTTTATCAGTTTGGTACACTGCTTAATGATTTGCTAATATTTTATTTAGGATTTTGCATCTCTTTGCAAAACGTCTTTTTCTTATACAATCCTACAGTCCTTGTCTGGTTTTAATATCAATGTTATTATACTAACCTCGCACAATGAGCTGGAAATGTTACCTTTTATTCTCTGAAGCAGAGATTACCATATGGGAAACAAAGACACAGTCTAGTTTTATATTGCCTACAAAAGACTCTGGAAGCCAAGCTATATTTTTTATTAGGTAGGTTGGAATACCTACATTGGTTGAGTTTTCTGATATACTTGAGTTTATTTCTACCCTTTTATTTTAGGTTTTCTGAATATCTTCTTTATTCTTGCTTATTTTCTTTTACTTCCTATCTTCTGGTGGACTGATAGGATACCTACATTCTTCCTACATTCTTTTCTCCCTTCTGCTGTTTGTTTTTTGTTTTTTGTTTTTTTTTTTTTAAAGATTTATTTATTTTAGAAATAGAGGGGGGGTTAAGGGGAAGACAGAGGGAGAGAGAGAGTCTAAAGGCAACTCTGTGTTGAGTACAGAGACTGACCTAGGGCTCAATCCCAAGACCCGGAGACTGTGATCTAGCCAAAACTAAGAGTCAGATGCCTAATCAACAGAGCCACCCAGGCGCTCCTCCTTTCTGCTGTTTTATAAGCAAGATTGTTTGCCTACCATTTTAGCTGCTACTCTTAGATCTTTGCCAAAATATTTAAGCATATTTTTTTCTACCAGCTTTCAGTATTTAATATTTGTCTTCCTGCTAAATATAACAAGATCCACAGCCCACCTTTACCAACAATGAATAATGCCCCCACTCCCATCTTTTAATTTTGTTTAGAGTTTTTGCTGTAACTTTAAAAATTCCAAAAATTTTAGTTATTTTTCATTATTTGTGTGTGTGTGTGTGTGTGTGTGTGTGTGTGTGTGTGTGTGTGTGTGTATTCACTGTTTCATTTCTTCTTTCCAGGTTAATTTTTCTTCCTGATTGAGGTAATCATTTCATAGTTTCTTTTGTAAGGGTCTGTAGGTGGTAAATTTAGCCCTAAGTCTTTCTGTGGTGAAAAATGACATTATTTGTCTATACAGTTGAAAGATTGGACATAAAAATTGTGGATTGACAGTTATTTCCTGTCAATTTCCCAAGGATCTTTTTCTGTTATTTTTGACATTGATTGCAATGAAGGAGAAGTCTGCTGTCTGAGAGCTTTAATTATCTTCTAGTTTTCTTTGGTGGTCTGCAGGTTCATTATGATGTTATGAAATTTAAAAAAATTTAAATTATCTTTTATTTTTTATTTTTAGAGAGGAGGGAAGGGCAGAGAGAATCTTAAGTAGGCTCCACAATTAGCACAGATCCTGATGTGGTGCTCGATCTCACCACCTTGAGATCATGACCTGAGCCAAAATCAAGAGTCGAATGCTTAACTGACTGAGCCACCCAGATGCCCCTGATGTGAATTTATTGTTATATATTCTGTTCAAGACTTGGGGATGCACTTCCAATCTGAGAACTTGTCTTTTTTCAATTTTAGAAAATGGCTATTTGTTATAGTTTTGGGTCTTTCTTTTCTCCTTTCTTTTCCTTCCTAAATTTCTTTTTTTTGCCTTCCTAAATTTCTATTTCATACTTTCTCCTCTTTCTTCAAACATCTAACACCTCCTCTACCTTCGTCATTCAAAACGAGTCCCTCACCTTCTACACCGAGTTAGATTCTCCCATGCTCACTGTCTTTTCTTTCTCTCCAATTCACTTTATCACCAATCCTGTGGGCACTAAAAATAAACCCAGAAAGTGACATCTTCTCACCTCTTTCACTGTCATCACTTACCCTAAGCCACTATTACATCTGCTTCTCCCATGTCCTCATGGTCTATTCTTAGCATTTACAATGTTAAATTTTATCCCCACTCCTGTTGTTCTTTTTTTCTCCATGGTACTTACCACAATTAATCTGTTTTCGTCTCCTCATTCTCCTCCATCTTCTTCTTTTCTTCATCTTATTCTTCTCTGTTGTCATTGTCTTCTCCTTCTCCTCTTCCCCCTCCCTCATCGTTGTCCTCCTCCTCCTCATCATTTTCTTCTCTTCTCCTCCTCCTTCTTCCTTCTCCTTCTCCTTCTTCTCCTCTGTCATAGTCTTCTTCTCTTTTTTACAGTATATAAGTTCTAGTGAGATAATAATAGGGATCCTTAGAAAAATAAGGATTTTTGCCTGTTACTCTGCTCAGCTCCCACAATAGTGTCATACATAGTAAGAATTCATTACATATTTGCTTTTTGTCTTCTTTTTAAGATTTTATTTAGTTTAGAGAGAGAGAGAGCATAATCAGGAGGGCCAGAGGGAGAGGAAGAGAGAATCTCAAGCAGACTCTGTTTTGACCTGGGAGCCCAACATGGGGCTTGATCTTAGGACTCTGAGATCATAATCTGAGCCAAAACCAAGAGTCAGACAGTTAACCAACTGAGTCACCCAGGTGCCCCCCCATTACATATTTGTTAAATAAATACATATATTTAAAGTAAAATTTATCTTATATTTAGCAAGTCTTGGGCATTTGCCATTGTGCCAAAATTTACTCAGATTGGGTATTTGCCACTTAGGTAGATGAGAGCCAGGGAGCTCAAATAAATGATGAGAAATACATTTCAAATAACTAAGAACATGACACTACTTTAGAGAATTAGCATTCCATCCTGGATCTTAGCATTCATGTGTTTTTTTAAAATAAGGGCTTCATGACTGCATTCTAAGTTAGGAGATGATGAGGCACACAGAAGAAAAAGAAATAGGAAACTTTGCATCCAACTGCCCAAGTGAAAGCTAAATAAACAAACAAACCAACTGTCTTTCTGGGCTTATGATAGAGGTGCTGGAAATCACAGGAGACTTTCCTGGGACATGTGTTGTGTAACAAATCCTGACAAATACATGGATCATCAAAGAGATTTCTATTTTATATACTGAGAAGCTTTATGATCCAGGAAGTGGTCAGGCCATCTGGGATCTCCTGCTTACCCATATGGAGCTCTGATTGAATATGTTAGAATAAGAGGAAAGCTCAATTTTAGCGAACATGAGTTGTTTGGAGCCAGCATGGTGGTGTTGAGACAAAGGGATTACTTTTCCATCAAGGCCTGTAAAGGAGAGCCGAGGGTAGTCAGAGTCTTGCAAATTAAAGAAGGAATGACAAAGAAGAACAGAATGACCTCCATTTCTCCAGGTGACAACATCATAGGATGCTGTCCCTAACCTAAAGAGGCAGACATTTTGGGGGGATAGGAAATTGGTCATAAATATATGGAAGCATTATGTTGTCAGGAAAACAAATTATTTTGAACTATAGGAACCAGCATGTTTTCTTCAGTAAAAGCAATAATTGTATTTACATAGCATGTTATACTTCTTCAAAGCATATAAACCACTTCACTTGATATTTTCAACCCTATGAGGTCGGTAGGACAGCTCATTTGAAAGCAAACATTGAGCCATAATTCTTTAATTATTCTCTCCCACCCTCCTCACCCTACTAGAATCTAGTACAGTGCTGGATGAACAAAGTGATTTTAATCATTCTTTATTATATCCATTTCCACTTTATAGTTAAGATCAAGAGGAATTATGAATTATAATTATTGTTGGTTGCCAAACATCACCATAACCAGTCATGGCACACCTAGAGCCAAGGAACAAGTCTAGTAATTTTAAGTTTTGTGCACTCAAAATCCTATCACATGCCCTGCCAAGCGTGCCAACATCTGAAGACCACACAGACGCAGGAACAGGAAATACAAGTGTTCATGGCAATTATCCTGTGCCAAGGGTCATTGATCTTAATGAAGAGCTATGGCTGATTTACCTAAAGCTTAATAATCTACTAGTGAAAGCGCTATTAAGAATTGTTTAACATAAGCACAACTTGCCAACTGAGAGAACCTTAGCACAGCCAAAGTCCAAGTTCATACAAACCAGGAAATTTTATTAAAATCTCCAAAACTGGTCTAGCCTCAAAGAAGCAGTGCCAAAGAGACTCAAGAAGAATAAAAGAATTTTTTTTTTCAGTCCTAGGTGATTTCCTTGAAAAGTCTCACTCTTTTCTCTTCAAGTCAGTGTCCAGCTCCAACACTGATGTAGGTAACAGACCTCCTCCCTATAGCTTTCCAGTATGTTCCTATATCTCAGGGGAAACCTGCTTCAGACTGGGGGTATTCACCTGCTACCAGGAAGCTTCCCCTTAGTTCATTTCCTCAGCAAGTGTACACAGTCTTCTTCATACTCTCTGCTACCCATATTAACAATGTGTTTGCAAAACCACCTATTAATGGGAATGTTCTGGGGTCTCCCAAACTTCCTTGAGTAACTCAGTTTCTAGCTTTCAGGGAAAGGGGGCCATATGGTCAGTTATCCAGATTTTTTTTCAAGGTTATTTATTTATTTATTTGAGAGAGAGAAAGAGAGAAAGTGAGAGAGAGCATGAGAGGAGAGAAGGTCAGAGGGAGAAGCGGACTCCTTGCAGAGCTGGGAGCCCAATGTGGGACTTGATCCTGGAACTCCAGGACCATGACCTGAGCCAAAGGCAGTTACCTAACCAGCCCAGGTGCCCAGTTATCTAGCTTTTGATAGCAGAATGGAAGAAGCATGGTAGATCCTCAGGATGGTATATTTTTATTTTAGCTAATAAAATGTTTCTCCTTCTAGTCGATTAGATTAACTTGATTAACAAGTTCTGGGATCTAATGTAGTATAGCTAATACTACTATATTATATATTTAAAAGTTGCTAAGAGAGTAAATCTGAAGTGTTCTTACCACAAAAAAAGAAATGCTAATTGTGTGACAGAATGGAGATGTTAGCTAATATGATATTGCCAATCATTTTGCAATACATAAATGTATTAAATCAACGTGTTGTACACCTTAAACTTATACAATATTATATGTCAATTATATATCAGTAAAACTGGAAATAAAAAACAATGTCTTTCCACTGTTGGCTTTGAAGAAGTAAGCTATCAGATTGTAAGAGGGCTCATAGGAAGAGCCTCATGACGAGGAACTCTGAGCAGCCTCTCAAAGTTGAGAATAGCCAATAGCCAACAGCCAGCAAGGTGGGGACCTCAGTCCTGCAAGTGCAAATAGATGAATTCTGCTGATAACAAGAAAGTTTAGAAGCAGATCTTTCCCCGTTGAGCCTCTGATGAGATCTCAGTTCTGGCTAACCGCCAGACCTCAGCTTGATGAGATCCTGTGGTGGGGAACCCAGTTAAACTCTGACTTCACTTCAGAACTATGGAAACTGGTAGATAATGCATGTGTGTGTTGATTTAAGTTGTTAAATTTGTGGTAATTTATTACATGGCATAGAAAACTAACACAACTGGGTACTAAAAGACATGGGCCCCTTTCCTTGAGCCAATCCCATATGAACTTGAATAAATTATTTTGCCATGTCCAGCGTTAGAACTAGAACTTCACAGGATGTTAGAACTCCAGGGAACAATATTGTGACAGTGATACTTGTTATATATATATTTTTTCTACTGATTCAGAAAGTCTAAATCTAAAAATCCCTGGCTTGAAGACATTCTAAAATGGAGTACAGAAACTTCTGGAGTGGTTTGCAATGCTCCCAACACAAGCTTGAGTGTGTGTGTGTGTGTGTGTGAGTGAAGGGGAGGTGAGTGGGTGTGTATGTGTAAAGCAACTTATTTATTGGGGCCAGAATAGTTGGATGGAGCATTAGAAATTCAAAGGAATGTAGAATGGAAGAGCAAAATCTAATCATAGATCAATGACATGGAAACAATTCTATTACCAGGAGTTGAATCAGAGACATCAGTAACTGAATGGACAAATATGAGAGGTCGAATTCATGGAGATTTTGGTGTGAAAATTGGAGCAAATGAGTAGATTGGAGATGTAGATTTTAATGTTGGTGGCCTGCAGTGACTGCCTTGTTTCGAATTAATTCTCTCTGTGAGTACCTTTTGGAACCTCAGGGCTCAACGTTGGAGTGCTCCTATGTTGGAGATCTAGGAAAATGCTTACTTCAATTCACAGATCATACCCTTCTAGAGAAGGCAAAGTGTTTGCCTAAAGCCCCATAGCATCATCTCAGGAAATAAATCTGGGGCTTCTAATTTCCAGCTGACTGTTTTCTTTGAGATCACTGAAAAATGGATATAATTGATTTAACACAATGCTTGGAGGAGGCAAAAGTGGGAGTTGTTGAAAGTTCCATGAAGATAGAAAGGCAATACCAAAATCTGACCAAGATCAGGAATATGGGCAGGAAATAGCCAGATGTGATTCAGATCGGAGAACGAGAACCCAGAACCTCTGGGGAACAATAATTTGAAATAGATACTCTCCAGGAGAAAGCAGTTTGGAAAGCATTCACGTGGTGAGACCTGGATAGCCCTGTGAAGACAAATGGGGTCTCTGATATTGTGCAGCGGCCCAAACTGGCCACACTGGGTTTGGAAGCCACAGCTGGAGAGGGTCAATGGATATGGAGGGAGGATGCATTTTTGCAAGCCCATGTGCCTGAAGCCATGCACGTCCAGTCCTTCTTGGCTGTGCACTGAGATCCGTCTGGCTAGAAGGGAAAGTTAAAGATGATATACTACAAATGAAGATAAGGGACAGTTCCAAGGATTTGATCCTCTCAGCCCTCAGAGAAGCTGGAACTCCTGGACCAGTTCTTCAGGCTTGACCCACCTCTTTTTTTTTTTTTTTACCCCAATATGCATTCAAATATTATCATGGTCTCTCTGTGCCATACATTTAAAAAGGTTAGGACTCACTGGCCAAGAAAACCACCCCGCCCTCTGCTTGTTCTTCTTTCTAAACGCTATCAATTAAAATTTTTATATCAAAGTATTGTGCACATATAGAGAAGAGCAAATAGTAGGTTTCCAGCTCAGTGAATTATTAAAACTGAACACACCTGTGTAACCAGCACCCAGGTGAAGATGTTGAACATGAACAGAACTCCGGAAGTACCCCTTCCCCATGCCCTAGGGTAACATTTTTCTGATCACTACTCACTCCGCAACAGCACAGATCAGTTTTGTCTGAACTTGAACTTTATATACGATTGGCAATTTTTCTTTTTCTTTTCTTTTTTGGTTCAAGTATAACTAAGAGTATAATACTAGTTTCAGATGTACAAGATGACATTCAACAATTCCTTTTTATTTGCAAGTGTAAACTATAAAGCATTTTGTATTTTTGTTTGTTTTTGTTTTTTGTTTTTTTAAGTTTTAAATTCTAATTCTAGGACAGTTAACGGTTATATTAGTTTCAGGTATGCAATATAGTGATTCAACAAATTTGTACATTATTCAGTGTTCATCCCGGTAAGTGTCCTCTTGAATTCCCTTTACTTGTTTCACCCAGCCTCCCCCACCCCCCACCTCCCCTCTGGTAACCATCAGTTTGTTCTCTGTAGTTAAGAGTCTGTTTCTCGGTTTATTTTTCTCTCTTTCTCTTTTTTTTTTCTTCCTTTGCTTGTTTGTTTTGTAAATTCCACACGAGTGAAATCATATGGTATTTATCTTTCTCTGACTTATTTCACTTAGCATTATACTTTCTAGCTCCATCCGTGTTGTTGCAAATGGCAAGATTCTATTCTTTTTTTATGGCTGAATAATATTCCTCTGTCTCTGTGTGTGTGTGTGTGTGTGTGTGTGTGTTTGTGTGTGTGTGTGGTGTGTGTGTGTGTGTGTGTGTGTGGTGTGTGTATCTATACACACATACTACTCTTCTCTCTTCACTCATCTATTGACGGACACTTGGGTTGATTCCATAATTTAGCTGTTGTAAATAATGCTTCAATAAAAACAGGGGTACATGTATCCTTTTGAATTAGTATCTTTGTGTTTTGGGGGTAAATACCCAATAGTGTGATTACTAGATCTTAGGTAGTTCTATTTTTCACTTTTTAAGGAATCTCTGTACCGTTTTATTCACTCTGTTTTCCAGAGTGGCTGTACTGGTTTGCATTCCCACCAATAGTGCACGAGGGTTCCTTTTTCTCCACATCCTTGCCAACATTTGTTGTTTCTTGAGTTTTTGATTGTAGCCATTCTGACAGTTGTGAGGTGATATCTTTTTTGTGTGTGAAGTGATATCTCATTGTAGTTTTGATTTGCATTTCCTTGATGATTAGACATGAACTTTTTTTTATGTGTCTGTTGGCCATCTGTATGTCTTCTTTGGAGAAATGTCTGCTCATGCCTTCTGCCATTTTTAAAATTGGATTATTTGTTTTTTGGTTGTTGAGTTGTATCAGTTCTTTGTACATTTTTTGATACAATTCATCAATTCTATATATTTCTCAATGTTCATCAAGATAAGTGTACTCTTTTTTTAAATTAATTTTTATTAACATATAATGTATTATTTGCCCCAGGGTACATGTCTGTGAATCCTCAGGCTTACACATTTCACAGCAAGGATAAGTGTACTCTTAATCCCTTTAATTTATTTCACCCATCCCCTCACCCAGTCGCCCTTCTTGCAAGAGAGAAGAGTAGTATGTGTGTATACACTGGTTTATTCTCTGTATTTAAGAATCTCATTTTTTGTTTGTCTCCTTTTTTCCTTATTTCTTAAATTCTACACATGAGTGAAATCATATGGTATTTGTCTTTCTCTGACTTATTTCACTTAGCATTATACCCTCTAGCTCCATTCATGTCATTGCAAATGACAAGGTATCACTCTTTTATGACTGAGTATATATAAGTAATTAATTACTTATATATAAGTAATATTATATATATATTTCTTTATCCATTCTTTATCCATTCTTCTATCGTTGGACACTTGGGTTGCTACCATATCTTGGCTATTGTAAACAATGCTGCAATAAACAAAGGGGTATGTATAGCTTTCTGAATTAGTGTTTTTGTATTCTTTGGCTAAATACCAGTAATGGAACTACTGGTATTCAATTTTTAATTTTTTGAGGAATCTCCATACTGTTTTCCACGGTGGCTACACCAGTTTGCATTCCCACCAATAGCGCACAAGGGTTCCTTTCTCTCCACATCCTCATCACACAGTTGGCAATTTTTATGTCTGCTTTCTTTTGCTCGACATTAGCTTTGTGCAGTTTCATGTGTCTCATTGCCTGTAGTTATACATTTCCCACTTTCATTGTTGTATAGTATTCGATTGTGTGACCATATTTACATTTTCTAATGGTCACGAACATTGGGTTGTTTCAGTTTTAGTCGATCATGAACATTTTTGTTTTCGTGGTGAGTATATGCATGCAGTTCTTTTAGTTTTACTCAGCTTTTAAGAGTCTTTTGTGATAACATTCTCCAAATTCCTTTTTATGCCTGAAGTCCTCTTGAGCTCAAAACACATTTAAGTATTTTTTCTCCTCTCTCTTCCTCGGGAAAAGATGGAAACCACCAATTGTGAAAATTAACTATTATCCTCAACTAAGGCACACCAAGATCTCTGTATCTCTTTCTCCGAAGCATTATTACAAGTGGAATACATAGTGTTTACAACCATCCTGTGAAAGACCTTGGTTCAAAAATTGAGCCAGCTTTTTTTGTTCAATGATACAACCAAAAAACAGAAGGATACCTGTATATTGAACCTACCACAAATGAGGTATTGGATATCATCACTGTCCCAGGGGAGACAATAAAAGAGGGTCAGAACCAAGATTCTAGATTGTCTCTTGAGAACCCCCCAACCAAGCTTGAAGAGGTTGACCAACCTCTTTGTTTACCCCATTGTGCATTCAAATGTTATCGTGGTCTGTGTGTGTCATTAAATTGAAAAGGAATGCTCCTTTCTGACACTTTTTAACAGATACACGCGACAATTCTCCCTTCTCTGATAATAACAATAGGGCTTATTACCTAAGGGAGGCCAAGACTTGTATAACACAAGCCTCTGTGCCTATTTCCTGACCTCCCACCCCCTCTTCTTGTCTTAGAAGGAATTCATTTTCCAAGGAAGACCCAGGCTGTCCTCTATTTCCTCTTTGGGAGAAGACAGAGAGAAAGAAGCCCAAATCAAATTTAATCTCTGACAGGTTATCCTGTTCTAGCGCTGGCATTTCCTTCCAGCACACATTTTCCTGAGGCAAACTGGATACAATATGATGCATTATTTAGAAAACACATTCTGCATTAGACTGACTGCCCAGGGCCCCGTTGATACCAGGAACTAACACTGAAGTAGAAAATAGAAGGAAAAAAACCCTGTGATTTGGTTTGAATGTCTTTGTGATTTACCATTAAAAAATGGATCTATCAATTAAGGTGTTTTTTTTTCCACCTCATAACAGAAATGGACTCAGGGTAACTTGAAAAACACAAACAACACTGAAAGGTGTTATTGGGAGGGTATTAGGAGCATTGCAGACTTGAAGTAATGGCTGAATAGTAATTCCTCAGGACCAGGAATAAGCATGAGACACTGGCATGCCAGTGTTCATTCCTGGGGCCACTCACTGTGGCTGGGGCTGTGTGGGCTGAGGCAGTCTCAGGGTCCAGTCTGGGTCCTGGGCCCCATCTCAGGGGCAGGTTTGTTACCAGAAAATGGTCAAGGGAGGCGCTGGCAGACAGAAGCAATAGCCTAGCACTTCAAGGGTGACAGCTGAAGGCATCACTGATGGAAATAGCACAAGGAAAAAGGAAAAGTGGTCTGATAAAGACGATAGCATTGTTAAGTGGGTATAAGAAGTCCCAGACTAATGACAGGACTGGAAGATACAGGACAAGGCTTTACTTAAGCACATACCATAATCAAAGACTAGATTTGTTCAGTATATATTTTCTATAGCTACACATTTTTTTTTTCTATTAAAAATATTATTAAACTACCTGCAGAAAAGTAACTTTCTTACTGTGGCTCTTCTCATTCTTCCCATTGAAATCATTGTCTTTATTTATTTTTTATTTTTTAAGATTTATTTGGGGGAGAGAGAGAGTGAGCACGGGGGAAGGGGGTGAGGGGAGGAGGGGGAAGGGGGTGAGGGGAAGAGGTGGAAGGAGAAGGCGAGAGAGTTTTAAACAGACTTGGCGCTGAGCACAAAGCCCAATGTGGGGCTTGATCTCACAATCCTGAGATCATGACCTGAGCTGAAATCAAGAGTTGGATGCTCAACTGACTGTGCCACCCAGGTGCCCCAAAATAATTGCCTTTCATAGTTCTCAATAATAAGAGGTTTCTTAGAAACGCAACTATGACATTATAGTTGAACATATATGTATATGATGGGATCTATAGGATCTGTCTACCCTACCTACCTATCTTTTGGATAGGATATATGTTAGGATCTTTGCATCATATACATAAATGAGACAAGATTGTGGTTTTTCTATACTATACTATTCTTTTTTTCCCCCAAATACGTTTATTTTATTTTTTTAGTGTTACAAGATTAATTGTTCCTGCACCCAGTGCTCCATGCAATACATGCTTTCCTCAATACCCACCACCAGGCTCACCCAAGTATACTATACTATTCTATACTCTACTATAGTAATGATGTCCCACAGTTGTCATTCTTTCAATAGTTTATTGATTTACTCTATGTGAAAGGCTTAATGTAAATACAGGTGCTGGGGATATGCAGATGTTTATGTAGACACAAAATATCCAGCACTGTCCCAGTGGAGCTTAGATTATTGTAGGGAAGACAGGTGATAATAACAGAATTTAACAAGTTTTTGGTGACAGAAATACAGAGTGGTGTGGAGACAGAGCAATATAGATAATCATACCTACCTTACAGGGTTGTTATATGAGGGATAATGAATAAAGCCCCTGATACAAGACAGAGCACATACTAGGCACCAAGAAATATTATTACTATTATTTGACAACTTTTTCCATTTTTTTTAAATAACTATTAGTTGGTATTAGTTTCTAAGATCCTCAGCCAATTTTGGTAATATCTATTTCTTGTGAATTTGCCCACTTCATTGTATTAGCACAAAATAGAATATTATCTTGTCATTTGAAAATCTTCATGTCTGTGGTTATCTACACTTCTCCTTCTAATTTATTTTTTCTTTTTTAGATTTAAGGAGAAAAGATTAATAAATTACATGAACTTTTGAAAGTTTTATTTTATGCTTGAATGTATTGATTCTGCTTTTTTGGCTTTTCAATCATTTATTTGTGCTATCGTCCTTAATCCTGTCTACCAATTTTTGGGTTTTTTTTTAACAAATTTTTTTTGTTGTTTTTTCTCTGGCATCTACGTTTTCCTTTTTTGTATTTGGGGGCAACAAGTTTTTGGTATATAAAATATATTAACTCGTATTTTCATTATGAATTGAACCACTTATCAACATGAAATCATACTTTGTGTTATGCTTATGCCTTAAATTTTCCTTTTTTCTGTATCAGTATTGTGGCACTTATCTTTAAGGGGGAAGGAAAACATTTAACATTTTTGTATCTTTATAATTCAGGTTTATCACTTTTAATAAACTATCACTGAATTTTAAAAATTTATTTTGAAAATCTTTGCACTTTAATAGGGAATTTCAACCCACTTACTGATGTAACTATTTTGATTTTACTTCTAACGTCATGTTCTAATTATTCTCCCTAGACTTCTTTGTCTTTTTCCAATTTTTTTCCCTTCAGAGAGATTATACTTTATCTTCTACAGTGCTTTAGAAAATTCATTTTCTATTTTAACAGTTAAAAAGATTGTTCCTTGACCGATGTCTCTTTATTTTTTAAAGTAAAATATAAACACGAATCTTTTGAGACCCCTTTTCTAGACAAACAAATTAATACTCCTATATTTTTCAAGCTCTACCCTTATTGCCCAATTTTTGAAAAAATATAACTTGGGGTCTTAGCACTAATTAGTTTTATTCAATTATTACTATAATTTTTTATATTTTCTACCTCACCTTTTAAGAGTAATTTATAGAAATCCTTGCTTTTGTAACATATTGATACAGTTATTTGGACAGACATTTGTAGCTAACTAGTTTCAGTACTCAGTCTGAGCCCCTTAATTTTGCAATTAATATGTATTCTTTTTATAATCCCAAAAATAAGGCTTTTTTTTTTTTTTTTGTTTAAAGAGAGAGGAGTCAAGCAAGCACCAATCCAGACAGCAAATGCTTATTAAAACTTTGCACATTGTTTTCTCAAATTTAGCACCAGGAGCCATTTCCCGGGGGTCTTCAAGAATCAGATGTATGTTTCATGGCTGACCCAGGAGGAATTTTTCTCCCTTCCTCTTGCCAAAGTCAAGTTTCTCCTTAAAAAACCTGCAGTTCTGCCTTTTCCGGCGCACATTCTAGACCTACACGGCTTATGTTGGTTGTTCCGATTGCATCGGACTGTGACTGTGATGATGATCTTATGTCAGACTTCTTTTCCCCTCATTACTTACCTTCCACGTGGTGATTTGGTTGATCCTTTCTTCTTTGCTTTAAATGCTATTTTGCCAAATGTTTGTCTTCTGTCCTTGCTTTCTATCACCTGACAGATCTTTTTTTTTTTTTTTGAGAGCCATTTGTTTACTGTCATAAATTAGTTGCCAGCACTTGCTTTAAATTTTGTGTGTGATGTTAGTCCAGCCCCAACCGTGGGAGGCCACCTGCCTTACTGCCATCTGTCAGGTAGTGTGTCTGCATGTGTGTGTAGGAGTGTTAGACTTGTCCCTCAAAGAAAACCACATCAAGTATTTCGTCCCTTGTAATGCTGTGGTGGGTTTGTTCATCCCCTCTGAATGCAAAGTTCAGAGTGCTTGGTTCTTGGAATTCAGGAAGAAATAATCGTTGGTTGAAACTCCTGACAACGAACTGTTCACAAGCCCCCTTAAGTTAAGCTGTCTGCAGGTTTTAAAAAGTGTTTCAAGGTTCTAAGTACTTTCTTTCATTTGAGATGCAGAGATATTGATATGAAAGTCTTCAAGCAAAGGTCAAGGGTGTTGTTTTAGCTATTTCATACTCTGGGCACGCTTTGACCAAACGTATACTTGTGAAAGCCTTTCTTACTCCTTATCCTACACAATTTCAATGTGGTCTCTATTGAGCCTTGTTCCACTGTGGCTTCGGTAAGAAAGAGTCACTTTTCTCTCACAGACACATTGGACTTTGAGAGGCCTTGAGGTTGGAAAAATATCAAAGTCTGGGATTCCTTCAGGCTTTGCTCAGTCTTAGGGTAAGTGTGGCTGGTGCTTGGCTTCCAGGTGTTGCTGGATGTGAGATGAGGACCCCCGACGTGCCCACGTCTGGGTGGGGTCCGCGCTGGTGAGTGACAGCAGAGGGGAACTGCAGTTCTCAGGCTGTGGTGTTCTCAGACTCCAGCAGAAAGGAGGCAGTTGGCAAATTCAGGGAAGAAAGGGCTCTTTGGAATCATGTTTTAGATATTAATAGAGAGGGATTTCTTGGAATGTTTTTAACAGGATATAAAGATTCTGAGCAATAAGGAAAGGGGGGAAAAAAAAACCCAACTAGTTTTCTTGCATGGCGGGTTGGCTAGGATTCCATCACATGAGTGTTGTATCTGCAAGGAGACTAAAAACAGGGTGATTCATTACAAAAACTGTGTTTTTAAGATGCCAAACAAGTGGTTGCAGATGGAGATGAAAAAGGCAGTTAGACTGGTATTGAGGCCCAGTGCGTTGAGACTTGGAGAAACTCTTGCCTGATTAGTTATGGGCAATCCTGATCATGGCTGACATTTAATGAAGGCTTTGCTCCGCATTGATTTTATGTTATCAAATTTAATGCTCATAGTGGTCTATGAAATAGGCATGACTTCGTTTTACAGAGGAGGAAACAAGTGACAGGTAGGTTAGATATCTGAACTGGGTCACAGAGCTGGTAGACGGTTGAGCTGGGGTTTAAACATAGGCAGTGCACCTTAATTAACCAACGGGACCTATGCCGCTGATTAGCTTGACTCCATTTCCTTCCTCCCCAGGTCGAACAAGCCAGCTGAAGAAACTCATGGAGCTTTGTCGTATCCTCCCAATCAATCGAGTGGCTGACCCTTCAGTAAGAGTTGGTCCCAGCTCCAGGATGGGTGTTTCCATACATTGCCATGACTCTCTTGAGTTATGTTCCGGTTTCCAGGCAATAGCCTGAGTAGGGGTATATCTACTCATTCTGGAAACAACCATAGCTGTGCTATTTTTTTTCCTTTATTTATGGTTTGTGATCACTGCCAGCACATTTCTCTGAGGAGTGCATTTAAATATGCCACATTTGTATTACTGTGTGTGTATTCTGGGTGAAACATTTATGATAAATCAAGACTTTTAGGTGCCCTATGGGGATAGGGATGACAGAGAAATCCATCTGAAGAAAACTTTTCTCTTAACAGTAGTTACTTGAGGAAACAGGCTCCATTTATCTTGAGAGGGCTTATGTGAAATGAATATAGACCACCCAGAATGGTGGTTCTGCCTATCGCGAGAGGAAAATGAGGTATCCAAACTTAGCTCGAGGCTTCCTTTAGGCCTCTGTGCTGTATGATAGAATCCCTCTCCTATTCTCCAGACCTCATTCTCTAGCTTGCTAGCCTGGTGACACTGGCAAAAGCCTACTTTCGTGCCATGCCCTCCGCCCCAGCCAAAGTAACCACCCTGCCCACTGCATGGGATGCTTTTCCCAGTACACTTGTGGCTCGCTCCTGCACATGCCTTCACTCTGGTACATGTCAATCATTTCCTCAGAAACCCCCATTCTGATCCTTTTTCCCCTCCTCCATCTACATCAGACCCCTAATAATGGCGTCTTTGTACTCTTTTTCCTCCTTGGCCCTGCACATCCCTCGTAATTTATATACTTATTTATGTGATATTTGTTTAATGCCTGCCTCCTTCACAAAACTTGACTTTAAGTTCACTGAAGGGACACAGTTCCATTAGTATTTTGTACAATGTCTTGCCACATAGAAGGTGTCCTAAATATTTGTTGGAAGAATGTGATTTTCTTGGGCTCTACAGAAACATGCGCATGTAGCTTGTTTATTATATGCTGCCATCTCTCTCTCTCTCCCTTTCTTTCTCCCCCATTGATATAAATATTTGTAATTCCCAATGCCAATCATAGTGGTTGGCACATATAAGTGCTCAATCAAAGTGAAGTGGAATGGACTTTGCATGACGTACACCTCAAATTTACCATGATGGTTGGGGAGCATTTCAGTTCAGTCTAATAAATATTATTAAGCACTCATTAAGCATCAGATTTTAGGGATGGTACTGAAGATACAAAACGTATGAACTGACCCTCTAGAAAAGATAGAGACACAAAGGGATAACTACAGGCGGAATGTTGCCTGAGCAATTAAAAAGATATACAGTGTATTACAGTAGCTCAGAGAACAGAGAGAAGCTTCATTGTCTAGCCTGATCTGAATCTTCAAAGTTCAGAGTTATAACTATGAAGAGTGTGTGCATGTAAGCGCGCGCGCGCGCGTGTGTGTGTGTGTGTGTGTGTGTGTGTGTGTGTGTGTGTATGAGAACAGCTTCCAGATACCGGGGGCAGGGCAATGCTAAAGAATGATTCAGCAGCAGTTTGAAGCCGCTAAACGTAGAGCATGAGGCAGGGAGTGGGGACATGAGGAGAAGGGTAAGTCATGCATGATCTTAGGAGATAGATAAAAGAATGTGTGGTTTTCCTTTATGTTTTTCTCTACAAGCCAGACATTATAAATGCTGAAGATTTTCTTGATCAGTGAGATGAAGGCCAATATTACAAAATGCAGGAAAATTTCAGACCCTAATGTTGAATAATTTATTCATTTGTTCCTTTAGTGAATGTTTACTTAATATCTGCTGAGAACTAGGCACTGAAGATAGTTACAGATTCAAATAAGATACAGTGTTTATCCTATCTAAGGAGTTCAGTATAATGATGGAGAGAAGAGAATAAACAAGAGTATAAAAGTATGTCAGCAGTCGTCAAATATTTTGGTCTTAGGACTCCTTTATTTTCTCCTGAATATTATTGAGGGTCCCCCAAGGACTTTTGTTGATGAGGCATATATAGTACTATATATGCATAGTACTAAAAATTAAAATAGAAATTTTAAAAAAGATTTATTAATGAATTGAAAATTATAAACCAATTTCACATTAACATAATGTATTTTAATGAAAATAATTATCTTGCTATTTTTCTTTCACAAAAAATTTAATGAAAAGGGTACCATCGTTTCACATTTTCACAAGTCCCAAGCCTACCTTCATAAGTGTTGGATTCTCATATTTTTCGGCATTCAGTCTGATGTGAGCTGTTGTTTGGTTGAAGGTCGTGAAGAAAATCCAGGCTCATACAGTTATGTAGTTGGAAAGGGGGGTTGTAGTATCTCAATAACCTCTTCTAATAATTATGGATATTCCTCTTTGACATTACACCAAAACTTGACAAATGGTAGTTTCTTAAAATGGTAGTTGCAAGGTGGAATCTGAAATTAATTAATAAACTTTTTGTACTCTGTCATATGAAAATGTATTGGTCTACTTTGTACTTTGAATGGATATTTTAACTTGGGCGATTTTGTAACATCAGGTATTAGTCATTTGGAAAATATTGGTTCACTGAGGGAACCAGAGATACATTTCATTAGAAAACATCAAATCATAATATGTATATAATATAAATAACATAACGAAACATCATAAATAAACATAAAAATTTTAAAGATTTATTAATATCACTGGTGGCCTCATCAGAAAAGTCTGTAAGTACTGGGAAGCTATAAAGCTCATGGTGACAAGTTCACCAGAATTCTAAGTTGTGTCTGGAAGTACAAGTTTCATCACTGACAACAAATACTGTCAGCTGTTTTCTTTCAAGCCCTAAGTGACTGGCTCACTTTATTCCTTTTCTAGAAAATGTCAGGTAAATACTCAAGTCTAAATAGCCACAGTTTTTACGTAAGTCATTCTTGCAAGTTAAAAATGGCATTCCACAAAAAAAGTTCAGCCTGCAACTCAGGCACACAAATGCTTTTCTTCAAGACATCCGTAGAAGTAAACTATCACACTTCCACACTTCCACGTGCGTGGAACTTTGTGTGTACTTCCCTTTTTGCCATATAGAGTTAAAAAATGCGTACCGAAGAGCCAAGTTTAGTAACAGCAGTACTTTTTCTTGTCTTAGCAAACATAATATTAAGTGAAACAAGTGTTTCTTTGTCTATACTTTTCATGTGTGGTGGTGAAGAATGCAATGGGTCCTGGCACAGTTTGGCGCCATGATTTGTGGCCGGATGGGATGCCAGCAGTTTCATCCACTGTTGCTTTTGCAACATCAGCGCTCTGCGGATGTGGTGGTTCCAGGATTAATCAATAGATTTTTAAAAAGGGATTGAGCACTTTGAACATTTCAGCACCACTCATCTTTGTCATCAAACATTCACATTAAAGATGACCTTCTTTAATGATCACTTGGTGCTGATGTTGGATCAATACAAGCAATATAGTTATGTTTCTAGATTCTTCCATTTATAAGGCAAAAGTACAATTGTGCAAAAGGGAGAATAACTCAGTCTTCTCGTTTCCAGCTAAATCTTTAATTCATCAGATGACCGGGTTGTTGAAAAGTGGCAGTGCTGTGAATTCTTTTTACTGACTTTTCATCCAGCCGGCATTCCGCACTTCGACTATAGGAGGCTTTATTGTCTCACTATGGCTACTTCTCCAGTCAATGCAATTTGATGATTTACCCTGTGAGATACTTCTTGCAGCTTCTTCACTTGTAGTTCAAAGGTATAAGCAATATTTTTTTGCATTGAAGAGCTCATTACATCTATGTTTAAAATATTTTTAAGTCATTCATCTTTCCCCACTATGTTTTGTTGAATTTTCTTTTGTGTATTGAGTATAATTCAGCCCAGGAGAGTAAATTAGTAATATGAATCTATTCTGGAACACAATTTTTTGTTACCAAGAAAATAGTTTTCCTCCTCCAACTCCAGATTTTGAATAAATATTCAAAGAATACTGGTTCGAAGGGGTGCAACATTAGGAGTCTGTGAATGTGGTCATCCCAAAAAAGATGGACAAGAAGGGCCACCACCCCAGAGTTCGGGTTGATATGCATTTTTTTCCCAGTTAGTGATAGTGTATTTGCCCACTTTTATTAGGTATAACTGAGCCCCAAGGTCCAGGATTGCAGGTGTCCAACCAGTGTGGGGAGCAAGCTCTAGCTCCAGAATAGAGCCAAGTTGGCTCTCCCATATGCTGATGATCTTTCCCTACTTTAATGACCCTGTCGCTGTCCTAACGTATGGCATACAGTTAAAACCCAGTTTGATGCTATGAGCCTCAAGGTAAGGTTCTAAATGAAGTAGCACAGACTGTTAGTCCTCAAGGGATTTAGAAGCCATGAAGCCCACAAATACACAGAAGTGCTGAGAGCTTAAGTTACTTGCCTGAGTTCCCCCGCTAATTAGTGGTAGGGCTGAGCCAACAAGTTAATGCTTTGATGTACAGCGGCGCTGAATCAGGAGCGAATTCACATGCCAACTTGAGGGGCAACTCCCTGCCGCTAAGAACTACATGGCCTAGCTTAGTTGTCACAACAACAAACAAATCATAACATGCATTGAGGTAATAGGGACTCCATGCCCAGGGAGACTATCACTGAGCACTATAGAGGTCTCCTCTCTTGTCCCAATCACACCTGGATTTGGTAGAGCTGTTAAGGGAAAAATAACATTCTAACCCAGTCTTGTTTGTTTGTTTCTCCTGTGAGGTCAGTGGTTCTCCAACTTTAGTGTGGAGAAGAATTATTATTTAGAAATGTGCATAATTAATGGGAGATTTAAGGTTATTCAGGGCAACTTTGCTAATAAGCAATATTTGCCAACCTTGAAGTCTAACTCTGGAGGACGTGGAAATCTGCTTTCATGCATTATAAATTTAGCATTTAATAACATCTGAGTTATTTCCCAAGTTAAAATTTTGAATACAAATTTCAGAAAGTAAGATTGGCATGTTTTGGCGGAAACCCTAGAAGCTATTGCTGTCTGTGTCAATACCTCCTAAACCCATTCCTGGTTTCAATGCCAGTTTTCAGGGGGTTCTACTGCGCTTATATTTTGTAAACATCTACCTTCACTCCCTTTTCTCTTTCTGTAATCCAACAATACATCCCATTTGCCTTCTTCCCTCCTCTTCTTAACACCAAACACTCCTTTCTGGAACATGCACATTCCAGGGAACTCTGACCCACCAATCCAGGCCAACTTTTACAGCATCATATTCTATATTTTTATATGAAGGCAACTCCTCCCCTCTGCCCCCACCCCATAACTGTCCCCTCCGGCCCCACCACTGTGTTTTCCCACCTGGCAAATAGCCTCCCTGAATTCTGGGTGGCGGGCATTGACCAGACTTCAATACAAATGCTCCTGTCGAAAATGGCACCAACTTAGGTGAAGAACAAAGACACTCTGGCTTCAAAGTGGAAGCCCCAGTTTCTGCACAGAAGGGGTTTCACACAACCCCGGTTAACAACAACAACCACCTCAGGGGAAGAAAAGTCCCCGACTACAAAGAAATGCCAAACAAGCAGTCACCAGCCCTTCCTTTCTTCCCTTGGTGTGTTGAGCACAAAACCTGATCAAGACTGCAGTTCTTTGATAATTGGTTGGACCGTGACGGCTGCTAGGAGCACTTCTTCAGCCTCATGTATACCAGAAATGTATGGAGATCTGAGTGCTTGGTGCTCACCCAGGCTTAGAGGTGAGAAGCACCCACACATGTGTGTGCACTTTTGCACACGCACACTATAGGATGGAATTGGTCCCCTGGAGAAGGATTCTGGCACCCAAAGATTACAGACCAGGTCATGGTTTTCCTTTTTTCTTTCTTTTGTTGTTATTCTCTCTTTTTTCTCCCCATTCTAGTCAACCGCTGGGGTGTGACAACACAGCAATGGCAAGTGCATACTTCCTCTCATCGCCATGTGTTTGAGAAAAAGACAACGGCCACAGTGAGAAAGTGTGTGTGGGGGGGTGAGTACATAGGAAAAGAGAAAGAATGAACGTTTAAAATAGTAAACAGGGCACCTGGGCGGCTCAGTTGGTTGGGCAACTGCCTTGGGCTCAGGTCATGATTCTGGAGTCCCAGGATCGAGTCCCGCATCAGACTCCCAGCTCCACGGGGAGTCTGCCTCTCCCTCTGATCTTCTCCCCTCCTCTCATGCTCTCTCTATCTCTCTCAAATAAATAAAATATTTTTAAAAATACAAAAAAAAAAATAAACAGTTGTTGAATGTTACCTTTCCCCTCTCCATACATCCAAAGAAGAAAATGGAAAAGAATGGTTGGAGCTTGATAGAGCCCTAACTCAAAATAAAAGGGGCATCGGTCCTTTGTGGATTGAGGCATTAAGTACGTAAACAGATCGGACACACAACATGCTTAAATTCCCATTCTTGTTCTGTTAAGATGCCTCTCCCAGCTTGTTATATGATAGATTTCTTTTTCCCTTTAATCCCTCAGTTCCCTTTTCCTTCCACCACCCCAAACTGTCTGTTCTCTCCATTTCCCTGCTGGTCTCTGGTATCCACAAGGTGGACAAGAGCCAGGCCTAGCAGTGGTTCTTTGCCATGTCACTAGTTACACCAGTTGTTGATGAAAATCTGGCACCGAGAGATGAGACCATCTGTGGTGAAGTTTAAACCTATTTACCTCTCTGGCAAGCTGGTTGAAGCCTCTCTTTCACTGTATTCAGTGAGGCTGAAGATGACAAATGCAGTGGGATTAAAGCCATGGGATGAAGTTGGGGCAAAACAAAACCCTTCCCCAAAGACAACTCATGTTAGTTAGCTGTAAGGATAAGCAAATCCCCAGTGTCTGGAGTGCATAGCCATGGGGCGCTCCCGTCCTGGGTTCCACTCTCCGTGCACAGGAAGCAGGAGGACAGTTGATCGTGTTACAGTCTGGACTTTGGGTCTTGGGAGTTGCAAACTGGAATCTGCCACTTCTTTGTTGAATGTTCTTGGAATAATCCTGGGCTGCATTTTGCTATTTTTGGGGTAAACACCCTGTATCAGAACTGTCCTCAGATCTCAGAATTAATGATCTGTAGAACACTACCCAAACTTCTGACCTGAAAACGGGACTCTACAGCCTGGCCAATTACCTGAACCATAACACTTGAGTCCAAAGGATTTTGGCTGTTTCCAAAAGTCCAATCAACCCTTAAAGCTACCAGTGAGACTATTCAGACAAGCATGAAGTGAGCTCTGAAGTCAATGCCAAATATTCTGGACAATGGCAGGATCCCTGGGCAGAGGCCAATTTACCATGAAGCTAATAAAGCTTAAGCTCCTGGGCCCCTTTTGAGGCCCTGAGAGGGATCCTAACAATGTGTTCACATGTTTGCATTTTTGTTGCAAAATCTGCTAAGGCCAAGGCTCAATGAGTCAACCACTACCTCCATTTCCAAGTCCCCTCTGCTATATTTCTCCTACTGTTGCATGGGGTCAGAGGGATCCAAAGCGGTTGAGTTAGAGATAGATTTAATCTGAATTTAGTGAAATACATTTATGAGGGTCAAAGTCACTTCCAGACACTTGGTTGCTGTCTATCTTGGTATAGGGATGGCTACCGGGTTCACACCTACAGCCCACCCTGCTGACCTACCTGCCATCGTGACACAAGATGGCAGGGCTGGAAATTGACTCTCCATAGGAAAGTACTCCATGGTGGTTGGGCCTGGAAACACATAGGGAGTGGAGGAGGAGAAAATGTGCAGAACCAGAGGCTAGTCTGTGAAATGGGGATAAAATACATTATGAGCTTATAACGAAGATTAAACAAAATAAGGAGTGTTGGGAGTGGTAACCAGTGTTTGGTATTGGTTGGGAAATAAAGGTACTTTCATTTCTTACTTGGGGCATCTTGGTATCATTACTATGAAAACCAGGTAGCAGGATATCTGGGCGATTATGGTAGCCCTTGAAACATATTATTCTAAAAAAAATCTCGTTCCTTTTTCCTTTTTTTTTTTTTTTTTTTTTGCCTCCTTATCCTCAAAATGACTCATGGGAGAAAATATTGAGGATACTGGTTCTTTGGATTTCAGGTAATAGAAGTGCCCTCATTCTAAAGGATTAAAATGTTCGACATCCTTGAGGTGCTTCCCAGTGACATTAGTAATAGGAATCAAGACCTTCCAAATGCTACTGGTAAGAAGCAAAGTGCATGTGATACGATTAAGCAGCTCCCTGCTTTATCTATTGCTAGATTCTCTGAGCAGAAGACCATTTTGGGGCTGAATAATATATGGTGCTTGTCCCATGACAGAGACACCCAACAGGGACTGTTACACATCTCCGATTGGTCTTTTTATTGGCTCCTGGTCCTTGGCCTCTATCCAATCTGAGCTTTAAAGATGCAATTGAAATGGGCCACTTAGTCTCCATTTGTTCCCATTTCTGAAGTAATGGCTGTAATCAACTCTATCTCGAGAGATAAAAAAATAAAATGACACCTGAAACATTCTTGTTAGTGAATCAACAATCAGCAGGCTAGAAACACACTTTCCACTGCAGAGAAAAGGCCATGCGGTCCTGTCCTCGGCCCAGGCTACCTTCTGTTACACTTTTTTTCTGCTTCTTTTTCCCCCCTGCCACATCCAAAAGAAAAGAGGTGCCTCATTGAACTGAAAGCAACTTTCCCCACATTGGAGAACCAGATCCCCGTCCCTTTTAGCCCCGGCATCACCTTGGTGAAACTTCAAGAATGTGCCTGCACACAAAAGAGAATTTGCTCCTCCTTCTGGGAAACGGGCTGCCTCAGGGCCCCCATCAGGTCTGGCGGAACCAGTTGAAAGTTCAGCGATTTTAACCGTACTTTGGGATGGCAGATCCAGCCACGGTCCAGGCTACAGCTTTAGTGCCTAGGGGTGGACTGCAGTGCAGAGAGAGAGAGGGAAAGAGGAAAAGGGAGGGAGGATGGGGAGGCAGGCAGGGGACCCTGTGTGTTCTGCAAAGTGCCTTGCTCCTGCACCCAGCCATGAGTGTATGAAATAATTCCTCCTTTGTCCACCAGCTGGCTTTCAAAGCTGTCGGGATGAGCCTGCTGGACCTGTCTGGGAAGCTTGTTAAACTGCACTGAGGAAGTCAGGGAGAGGGAGGGGTGGGGAAAAGATGAAAGAGGGGAGCGCGGTCTGTGTGAGGCAGTGGGCCTGACTCTAAAGAAACAGCCGATCTAAGGAAAGGAAGAGCTTCCTCTAAAACCACAGCCCTCGTGCAATGCAAATGACCCCTCCAGCAGCTGCCTCTGGCAGGCAGCCACCCGCCTCCCAAAGAATAAAGTCAGAGCAACAATTCCCTCCTGAACCCTGAAGCTTAGTGACTTCAAACAAGAAAAAAGAAAAGTGACATGTTTTTTTTTCTTTCTCCAGTGAACTCATCTAGTCCCCCCAAATTGTGCTGATGACCTCATCAGCTGCAGCTGTGTGCTCTGAGCTCGCCACCCACTGCCCTGCTTCAAGCCCCAGGGGATCATATCTGGTGGGGAGCCTCCGGGACTTGGGGCAGGCACATCTGGAGGGAACTGTCTCTGGAAATGGAGGGTTTTGTGACCCGCTTCCATTCTTATCGATGCAGCCAAGGGGCAGGGCAGTTTTCTTTCTTGGGAGATAGCCCTCTGGTCTTCCTACAGTAAGGATTTGCAGGGGAAAATAGTGAGGTCCAGGTTAGGGCTTAGGATACCTTTTCATTTTTCACATTTACATTCATGAGTGACTGCAGAGCTGACGTTAGACATGATATTGGTCTTTTGAATCCATTCTGCCGGTGTTTGTTGTATCATCTGGCAAGGCCCTGGCTGACAAAGGCTATTAAGGTGTTAGCTGATATGGAAAATGACCTCAATTAACAGAATTAAGAATAGTAAGAATGGCCCCATAGTGCCCTATTTCGAGACTATCCGTTGACCCAACAAACCCTCAAACCCTCAGAAAGGGCATTTGGCAATACTCTAGATATCAAGGGCCTTAAAAAGGTTCGTATGCTTTGATCCAGAGTTCTATTTCTGGGACTCTCTCCTACATATAATACAGACATGCACTAAACCATGGTGATGATTTTCACTCCAGCATTATTTATTATAGTAAAAAGAAAAATAAAACACCCCCCAATCATAAAGAATCTAATTAAATGCCCAACATTAGAGAAATAAATAACTGTTATGGTCATATCATGGAACATTACACAGTCATGAAAAATGATGAACAACTGTTTATGATGCAATGGTTGGGACATGCTGTGCTGGAATATTCCAGAAAACAAAACAATTTCAACTTTGTATGAGATGATGCGTGCATGGGCGAGGGATTAAAAGAATATGTACACCATTTCTGCAAGAGTTATTTTTAGAAGGGGATACTATTACTAATATCTGTTTCTTTTTTAGGACTTTCTGTGCTTTAAAATTTTATATAGTGAGTATGCCTTACTTTTATAGTTAGGAAAAAGAATTTATTTTAAAAGGGGAAAAAATCAAATCCTTGGCAGATCAGTGCCCCTGGCAGGACATAATGAATTATTAGTCTGGGAATTGTACACTAAAATGGTGCAGGTATTAGGCAGGTAATATAAATGAGTGATCCAGGATTGGATAAGAAAATGGCAAACCACAGGAAAGCTTATATTCAATCCTGCTGATGTTTATCATATGGAAATATAAGTGGTAACTAAATTTTTCCAGAAGTCCTTAAACAATATTTTTAAGTGAAATTGACTGATTTTTAATTTAATTTTATTTTTCTTTTTAAAGATTCATCTATCCATTCTAGAGAAAGAAAGAGAATGGTGTGGAGGGGCAGAGGAAGAAGGAGAGAGAAACTCAAGTAGACTCTACGCTGAGAACTGAGCCCCATTAAGGGCCTGATCCCAAGACCCTGAGATCATGACCTGAGCCAAAATCAAGATGCTCGGGGTACCTGGGTGGCTCAGTCATTAAGCATCTGCCTTCAGCTTAGGTCATGATCCCACAGTCCTGGGATCGAGCCCCCATCAGGCTCCCCGCTCAGTGGAGAGTCTGCCTCTCCCTCTCCCACTCCCTCTGTGCCCTTTCTCACTGTGTCTTCCCCCCTCCCTCTCTCTATCAAATAAATAAATAAATCTTAAAAAAAAAGTCGGATGCTCAATTGACTGCAGCACCCAGGTGCCCCAAAATTGACTGATTTTTAAATGAAGGCAACAAACTCACATTAAACAGAAATCAGCTACATATGTTGAGTAAACAAAATATCCAGCCTCCCGGGCATCTCTCTGAAACCTACATGTTAGTCAATGAAAGTGTACAGTTGGGGAGCCATTCAGTAGCCTGGGGAGCATCCAGAGATTTCATTACTATTACTAATGCTTCAATGAAGATCCCTTTGTATCTGTCTTTTCATATCTAGGCAATTATCTCCTTAAGGTAAACTTTACAAAAGAAGATTTGATATTCAAAAGTAATGGACATAATGTTTTGGAGGTTATCTGGAAAACATATTGTCAAATAGCTTTTCAATAAGTAAACAAATTTATATTTCCATTAACTATTCATTAAGTGCTCTTCATTTCTCACACTCTCACTGGGAGTTCACTCAAGATTTTACTTATCACTGATCTTAGAGATGAATGTTTATATCAAATTATATCAACTTGCATTTGTTTAATTAATGCTATTAAACTGGTCTCATATGTTTATTGACCTTTGGTATTTTTTTTTTCTTTTATGAATTGCCTGTTCCTATTTTTTGCTCAATTAAGAATTTTCTCTTGGACTTTTTCTTATGGTTTTATATAAACTTTTTCTTTTTTCTATATTATGTTATTTACTGTTTCTCTCATATGAATTACATTGTAAAAAAACTGTTGTTTGTCTTTTAACCTTGTATAATGGGGTAACATTTTTATTATTTTAACATTTGCCATGAGAGTATTTTGAGTGGGAAATTAGTTTGCTTAGGAGAGTAGCTTAAGGAATCACTTAGATTTGTAGACAATGAGAGTGCAGTTTGTACAAAAACAGTGAAACAAAGGGACAGTCAAACTCAGTGCAGTGCTGGCAAATGTCTAACAAAAGACACAATAAAAAGAGAAAAAAGTAGGGGATTTTTGCAGCACATATAATTCATAAAGTATCAGTTTTCAGTTTATATAAAGAAATGCTACAAATTGACAGAAAGAAGGTAAACAACCAATAGAAAAATGGACAAAAGATTTAGACAGAAACTTCATAAGAGATCCAAATGGCCAATAAATGTATGTAAATCTTCTAAAACCTAAGTCGTAATCAGATCAATGTAAATTAAAATATCAATAGAAACACACCTATTAGATGTTTGCTGCCACCAAATGTTTTTGAGGATGTAGAAGATCAGGAATTCCTCTAAATTGTTGATGTGACTATTACAATCTTTCTGGAAAAGCTCCTAGTGTACTGTTCCTAGTGTAGACATGCATTTCCTATGATCCAGGGATTTTCTCTGTGTGTGTGTGTGTGTGTGTATTGAATATTGACTATAATATATTGAATATATATTGAATTATATATATAATATTAAATATATATATGCAATAGTGTTTACTGAAGCCCTGTTTATAATTTCCCCAAAGTAGAAACAATTCAAATAACCATCAACATAGAATAAACACATTGTGATATGGAAAACGATATATCTGTGACTACGAACATATTAAAGTTGCACACTCTAGCATGGATAAATCTTACCAACATGTGTTGGGCAAGAAAAGTGAGACACAAGGACATTCACAGAGATTATTCTATGTATAAAAATTTCAAAAAGAAAAGTAAATTATATGGTTTAAAGATGTATGCTCAGGTGGCAAAACTATAAAGAAAAGCAAGGGTGTGATTACTATCTTAGAATCCTGGTTGTTCTTAGCAGATGGAGTGGTGGTTGTGATAGGAAAAGGGGCATGTGTACACGCATATGCGTGCGTGCATGCGTGCGTGTGTGTGTGTTCGTGTGTGTGTGTTCAAGAAGAGTCCCAAAGTATCAATTATGTTGTCTTTCTTCATGTAGGTATTTGCTATTTAACATTTAGGCATTTCACATTATAACTCGTGTTATATTTAACAATAAAATAGAAATTTGGGGAGTTAGAGAAAGCAGAGAGATGAAGATACAGGAAGTAAGAAGGAACACCGTAATAGAAGGGGCTGGGCTACATAACAGAGGGCTGAAAGCTTCAGAGAAGTATTAATTATTTGTTCCAAAGAGAAGAGCATACAAGGGAATTTTTAGGACAAAACAATCCAGTATTCAATTCGATGTTGTCGGTATATGTCTTCTCACTGTAAACCTTCAACATGTTTTATTAGATATGTATATATTTTATCTGAGATTTGGGGGAAATAAAAGAAAAGTAACTGAGTTGGCAGGAAAATGGGAGGGAGGTATAGGTAGATTTAGATCGAGGATCCTTTGAGAGAGGTGAGGGGTGGCCAGTCTCACAGAATCTGGAATAGGGACTTAAGCCAAATGGATATAAATATCCAAAGAATGTCATCTTGCCTCCTGCCCACAGATATTAGTTTATGGCAGAATTTTTCTCTTCTTTCTCCTTCTATTTCTTTATTTCATATAGAAATCTAAAACTTATAATCAACTGTTTACTTTTTGATTTCTGGCTTTTCATAATAGGCTTGAAAGATATTTTCTTATTATATTTTATTTTTTAAGATTTTGTGTATTTATTTGAGAGAGAGAGAGAGAGAGACGAAGACAGTGACAGAGAGCATGAGTGAGCAGGAGGCAGTGAACAGGAGGAGAGGGAGAAGCAGACTCCCTGCTGAGCAGAGAACCCGATGTGGGCTTGATTCCAAGATCCTGGGATCATGACCTGAACCGAAGGCAGATGCTTAACCAACTGAGCCACTCAGGTGCCCCAACATCTTCTTATTTTAAAGATATCTAAGTTCTTGGTTTGCCTAGAACTCTACTTAGTGTAAAGATAGAGGGAGAGCTTGATTTTGTTTTTCCAGAAAGCCAGCTCAATTTTTTTCCTGACAATTTTAAATGTCTTATTGAATCATAAATTAAATTTCACATTAATACACTCTCTGTTCCATTGATTCTACTCCTGTGCTACTACTATCTTTAAAACTATGATAGTTTGAGTTGGAGGGCAAGATGGTGGAGGTGTAGGAGGCACAGAGAGCCCTGGGAATCAGAAGTCCAGCTAAAGAGGAGGAAATCACTCTAAAAGCCGGCAAACGCAACAGCAGAGAGAAGAGAATAAGAACAGCAATTCTAGGAGCAGA
>CM053615.1:36249582-36267717 GCA_028646535.1 Procyon lotor | reverse complement strand
GGGAGGGTATGTGCTATTAAGTGCTGTGAAATGTGTAAGCCCGAAGATTCACAGACATGTACCCTGGGGCAAATAATACATTATATGTTAATAAAAATTAATAAAAAAAAAAACTATGATAGTTTACTGATAAACTTAAGAATCTGATAGGGAAAATCTTCCCTGTCAGTATTTGCTTGGCACTTCCTCCTTGATGATTCTTTTCAAATACAGCTTAGAACCATTTCATCATATTACAGAACAAAACCCTATTAGGACTTTGATAGAGCTATCATTGAATTTACAGATTACTCTCAAGATCTCAGGAGCAGTACAAAGTATTCTTTTTTTTTTTAAGATTATATTTATTTGAGAGAGAGACAGAGACACAAGCAGGGAGGAGAGGCAGAAGAAGAGGAAGAGGGACAAGCAGACTCCCTACTGAGTGTGAAGCCCAACATGGGGCTTGATCCCAGCACCCTGAGATCCTGACTTGAGCTAAAGTCAAATGCTTACCCCAATGAGCCACCCAGATGCTCCAATACAAAGTATTATTATTCAAAAAACTTGTGTCTCTAATTAATCGGTTATTTTTGTATACTTCTCTATTGGGTTTTTTATTTTTCTTCATCAACATCCTAAATATTTACAATCTCTAAATAAACTATCTTGTTTATCAGTTTCAGTATTCAGCATTCATTTTGAAACCTACTTTGATAGTTGCTTGTTTCTACGTTAAAAGATTTTCATTATATTTCTTTGGAGGATGTCAGTTGTTGTTGTTGTTGTTGTTGTTGTTGTTGTTGTTGTTTTAACATATCATATTTCCTTCTATTTAATGGAAAATCTTCCCAGTTTCTGGCACTGAGTTGACAGTCTCTGTTTTGGGTGGGGTAAATTTTCAAGTTTCCTAGTTTTTCTGTGTCTCCATAGATATTTTAATAGAAAGCTGGGGAGGATACACCAGGAAAGTCTAGGCAGGCAACATTTTAAATAAGAAATCTGTTCACTGACTAATAAATAATAGACTTCCAAGGCCTAATTTATATGTCTTAGTGCTGGTCAAGGTTACAAACCTCATCGGTTGCTTTCTTCATTTCAAACCCATTCCTGTCATGTTAATTGATATATGCAGCTAATATCTGTATGTTCGAGTTTTAAATGTATGTGATTTCATGGTGTACTTAATATACAAAATATGTGGCATGTTCAAGCACCCGTCACTGTTGCTTTTCATCAGACCCAACCAGAGCAGGGATCTTACTACTTTTATTTAATTCCAACTTTAGTCCTTTTATGATAATCAAATGTCAATTGCCAGGGATGGAAAAGCACCGTACTGTGTGCCCGGGGGTTCTTGAAATAAAAGGGTGGGTAATTTATATTTTTAATATAAGTGATTTAGGGCCTGAGGCTTTTAACCAATTAAGTAGAGAATCGAATTAGCTAGAGATTAAATGAAGATGGAATGAGGGGGAAGTCTTGCTGGCTCCTGAGTTTCTAAAGGAGGCTTCTTGGAGTGCGGTGATTCTCAACCTTGGCTGCAGAATTACTTGTGGGGGGTTAAAAAAATGCTGATGCCCTGACTCCTCATCCCCCCACCCCCCACTGGAGAGTTCAGCTTGGTCTGACCAACAGCCTGGGCATCAGGGATTTAAAGATCTCCCCAACTGGTATGATTCTCCTCTGCGGCCATGGTTGAAAATGACATAGTTCTCAATCCCTGGTGAGGTAAGTAACGGTTGCCTCAGGACTAGTTTAAAAATCGAGATGTTGGGCATCTGGGTGGCTCAGTGGGTTAAAGCCTCTGCCTTCGGCTCAGGTCATGATCTCAGGGTCCAGGTCGAGCCCCACATTGGGCTCTCTGCTCAGCAGGGAGCCTGTTTCTCCCTCTCTCTCTGCCTGCCTCTCTGCCTACTTGTGATCTCTCTCTGTCAAATAAATAAATAAAATCTTAAAAAAAAATTGAGAAATCAGGACTCTACCTAGACACCTTCTGACACAGTGAACTGGGATAGGGTCTAAAAATCTGCATTTCTCATATGTCTAGTGATTGTGCTGTAAAGGATTCCTATTCTACCCAAGGATGGGTCTGTTTGACTGCAGTCCATTCTCTCCCCTTCTACCTTTAACTTGGTTCAGAGAATATTTTCAAAAAGAGCTCTCTCTTCCCCAATCTAAAACATTCACTGGTTGTCCATTGTATTGCAAACACAGTCTTTAGTGTGCCTTTGAAGGTCCTCCGTCACCTCCAGCTTTCATCCATCTTCTAGACCTTCTCAAGCATTCCATTCCAAACCCTCACTCTCTCTCTCTCTCTTTAAGAATTATTTATTTATTTGAGAGAGACAGAGAGAGAGAGAGAGAAGTGGAGCGAGGGAGAGGGAGAGAATCTTCAGGCAGACTCCGCACTGAGCAAGGAGCCCAATGTGGGGCTCGATCTCTGACCCATGAGATCATGACCTGAACTGAAACCAAGATCAGAGGCTTAACTGACTGAGTCATCCAGGTACCCCATTCCAAACCATCTTTTAACATGCACATTAGACCCTTTCCCGAAGTAACTTCTGCCTTCTCTCAGAGTCTTTGCCTCTGTAGTCACTTCTGCCTTCAGAAGCCTCTCCCATCTTGATTCACCTAAATTCTGCTCTCCAGTAGCCTGAATGCCATGACTTTCATGAAACTTTGATCTTTTCAAATGAAGATAATTCATGCTTTTCTCTGTATGCCCATTGCAATCGAGCTGCATCTCTCTCGTTTTGTTTGGTTTGGTTGGACTTGAACTGTGGAAAGCTGAGTTCATCATACCCCTCTATGTCTAGCACATTCACTTCATTGGTTAATGCAAAGTCCCTCTAATATGTTTGAACAGTACCCAAAAATATGTGTCTATCCTCCTAAAATAAATCACATAACTTTGTGTCTAGATGTTTTTAATTTACATAGTTTTATGCTATAAACCTCACTTTTTCTTTTTCACCCCAGATTTTTTATGATCTTTCCCTATTGCTGAAATGGAATCAAATTCATTACTTTTAGTTGCTACATAGTAGTCCTTAGTGGCCATTTGTTTTCCCCTCTTAAAGGACATGAGCTGGTTGGGAACCAGTGAATATTCTCAGAGATGGTCTCTGATAGATCTTCATGAGAATTTCTTTGACTAAAGAATGGGGTTACCTAGTCACAGGACATATGCTGCCTCAGTTTCACCAGACACTATCAGGATATCTGCCAGGTGGCTTCACAGTTGCATTTTCTGTCTGGTCCTAGACACTCACCTCCTGGCATATAATCTTTGTCTCTCTAAACTACCCTGGCAAGGGGAGACACCATTTATGAACTCAAGACCTTAGAGGAAAAAGTGAATCAGGATCTTGAGGTTGTAATTTTACAAAAACCCTTTGAGATATTCTTATGTCTGCTACAATAATAATTATAAAAACCTTATACTTATGAAGTAGATAATGATATTTTACAAACTAAAGGTAATAATAGATATTTTTATGAAGAGGAGTAAGAGATTCAAAGATCTGGTCTGTCCCAAGAAAAAGTGGTCTAGAAAACCTAATGACTACAGTTTGATTTGGCCCATTTTATGATCTTGAATAACTCAAGATCACTCAGTCTGAGATTTTTGCTAATGGAGAAACAATCCTCAAAGACAATTCACAAATGTTAAAATTTTAGAAAAGAGGAAATGTGTCAGTGAGGGAATTACCATCACAGGATAAGTTCCTTGAGTATAGCATGGAAAAATCATCATCATGATGCATTGTTAATGCTTTTAGAAAACTTCTTATGTACCATGTATTGTACTAAACAATGCACCAAACATTATTTTATTTAGTTCTCATTAATTCTATGAAATATATATTATTTTAGCTCTTTTTAAAGATTAAACACTCAAGCTTACCTTAGGAGATCTGTTCTTTCCAGTCTCTGATACAGAGTAGATTGATATTTATTGAGTAAACTTAATAGGTGATTTAAAAATTTCAAATATTATCTGAAGTCTCCCCTAGATTAATTTGGTAGATCTGAGCGGTGAGAGGATGTATATAAAAGGTAGGGGCCCTAAAAAGGTTACCTTGAGAAGCCAGAGGCAACTATTTTCTATTTTGCAGTTCCCATGAAGACATCCCTGACTTCTGCCCCTTCTAAGCCCAGTCAATGAGTTACCTGACTTACTTCCAGAGACAGACAGAGAGAGAGAGAGAGAGAAAGAAACAAAGATACCAATGAACAAAAAGCTCATTTTGCCTCCTTCACCAGGCCTCATGCAGGGAGTGTTGTGGGTTCACACAGTTAGGAACCAATGCAAACTCTCCCAGGGAGCCACTAGAGAGGAAATTAATTAACCCCTGCCATGGTTTCCTGGTGGGGGGCTGGGAATTAAGCTGTCACTCCTCCTGGATGTGTGGATCAGGCCCCTCTCTGTGGCTGTCTTAGATTCTGAACAGAAGCCCATCTTCCCTCCCCTCCTGGGGACCTCAAACTGAGAATACTGCCCTGAGCAGGTAAGATGGGTAGTCCCTTTCAGAAGCCAATTTGCACCCTACTGCCCCTGGTTTCTAGGGTTGGAAACTCCAGAGAAACCTCTTCTGGGAGACTCAGAGTCCGATACCCGTAGCTAAAGTAATGCGATTTGCAGAAATCTTGAGAAAGTAGCGTGAGCTGTGGACACCAAGGAAACTGTTCAGCCTTTGGGATTCTCCGGCTTCTAGACCATTGTTAGTTCTCCAAAGGGAGGCTCCTGCCATGTGAATTCAAAGCTGCTGAGAGCTCCACTTTTAATGAGATCTTTCAAAGGGGATAGCTCAAATGGTCCATAAGAATCATAATGTCAGGTGGATTTCATGGTCTAGACAGATCTGACATTCCCCCCCTTTTTTTTTCTTTAAAGTTTCCCCATAAACCAACAGTAATAAAAAAAAAAACCCTAAAGTTCTGGGAAGGGATTGATTTATTAATAGAAGCTACTGGTTTTCTGCATTGATGGCCCCAGGGACTTTTGCTACATGGTTATGATGACTGGCTTTCCCCACCAAGCCTCCAGAGCTCCCAGCAGTCAATTTATCAACACAGGATGACAAGTTCATTGTTGTTCTCTGAAAGCTTTGGCTCCCAAGAACTAACTCGGGGTTTTAGGCTAGGAAGATGCCTTTGGGAGAGCATTATTATATGAAGTAGTACATCTGCTTGAAAAATGCTGGATCTTTTGAAATTGTGATAGAACCAAACTTTTACTCCTCCCCTTCTCCCAAGGGAGTATGTTTCTTTCTAGAACTTTCCAAGAGCTGATCAGCTGGAAATAAAATCAATTTCTGGCAGCCCAGGACGGCAGGAGTTTAGCTTTGAGCAACCCACACGTTACCACGTGGACCAGCTTGTGTGCAAAAGGGAATCCACATTCATAGGAATAACTGAGATTTCCTACTTTTACTAGCTTTCCGATACTGCTATAACAAATTGCCCCACATTTGGTAGTTTAAAACAACACATATTTATTCTCTTGTAGTTCTGTAGGATGGACGTCCCATACGGGTCTCATTGGGCTAAAATCAAGGTGCCAGCATGGCTGGTTTCTTCAGAAAACTATAAGGAAGACTCTCTTTCCTTGCTTTCTTCACTGTCTAGTGACTGTCCTCATTCCTTGGCTAATGGCACCTTCCTACATCGTTCCAGCTCCTGTTTCTGTGGTCATTTCTCTTACTCCTCTGACTCTGATGCTCCCTGCATTCCTCTTAAACTTATAAAGATCATTGTGATCCCCTCAAGTCAACCTGGACAATGCAGGACAGTCTCCTCATCTCAAGATCCTTAACTTGATTAACATTCACCCCTCCCTTTTGCCGCATATTCACAGATTCTGGGGACTAGGACATGGACATACCTGGGAGGGCCATTATTCTGCCTGTCACACTATCTTGCTCCCATTTGTTTATAAAGGACCTTTGACCCCTGTAGTTGTCTCTATTGTGTTATTTGGAGTTCCTTAGGAGTGCCCTGACCCCCTACCAGTTGCTCACAACAAATTCCCCCTTGTTAAGGTTGGCTGCTCCTCAGAAAGCAAGCTCAGGAAGTTTCACCATAGCACCCAAATGAGAACTCCAAGGCCTGGGCCTGGAATGTGGGCCTTTCAGAGAGCGTGGATCCCATGGAAGAGATGTAGAGAATGGCCTTGGGCTGCACCTTGTCACGTGGGCTCCAGAAACTACTGTGACAGGAGTTCTTCAAGACCGCTCTTGAGGGGCGCCTGGGTGGCTCAGTGTTGAAGCCTCTGCCTTCGGCTCAGGTCATGATCTCAGGGTCCTGGGATCGAGCCCTGCATTGGGCTCTCTGCTCAGTGGGGAGCCTGCTTCCCCCTCTCTCTCTGCCTACTTGTGATCTCTCTGTCAGATCAATCAATCAATCTTAAAAAGAAAAAAAAGACTGCTCTTGAATATAGCTTCTGGCTCTAACCTTCTCTTAACAGGGATGAGAAACCAATCTAAGAGGTCCGGTGAGGTTCAGGTATAGGCACAGTGCCAAGTTTAGCTCCTATGACATACCAGGTACCATGGTAGTTACTGGGGATTCAGAGCTGGAAGACATTTTTACCTCTTGAGGCCCCTCACAGTCTATACCTATAAGGGAAGCCTTCTCAAGCTTTAAAAAGCATAGGAATCAAATGAGAATTTTGTTAAAATGAAAATTCTGGGGCACCTGGGTGGCCCAGTCAGTTAAGCGTCCAATTCTTTCTTTTAGGATTTTATTTAGTTATTTGACAGAGAGAGAGAGATCACAAGTAGGCAGAGAGAGAGAGAGGGAAGCAGTCTCCCTACTGAGCAGGGAGCCCAATGCGGGCCTCGATCCCAAGATCCTGAGATCATGACCTGAGCTGAAGGCAGAGGCTTTAACCCGCTGAGCCACCCAGGCTCCCCAAGTGTCCAACTCTTGATTTCAGTTTAGGTCATGGTCTCAGGGTTGTGAGATTGAGCCCCATGTTGGGCTCCATGCTGGGTGGAGAGCCTGCTTGAGATTCTCTCTCTCTCTCTCTCTCTCTCTTTTTCTCTGCCCTTCCCTCCCAAAACAAATTCAGATTCAGTGGGTCTGAGGTGGTCCTGAAGAGTCTGCATTTCTGATACTTTAAGTCATAAGGGTCTAGGAGAGACTGACCTACACCAATAATTAATCATGCTGTGATCTGATAAGTGTTTTGCCACCAAATCCACAAATGTTGTGAACACAAAAGAGTACTCTAGCCAAGGCTTGGCTAAGGATGGGGCATGATTTCTAGGGGAAATGACATTTGAATAGACGTTTTCCAGGCAAAGAATCAGGGAGGAAAGGATGCAGGCAGACAGAACAGTGCGTACAAGGGAGGGAGGCAGGAGAGTTCTAGAACTGCAAGAATCACACAATGCCAGTAGCAGAGGTGAAGGATGAGGGAGTGGCATGAGGTGAGTGATCAAGTAGGACCTTGCAACCCCAGGCTAAGAAGTTCGGCTTTATCCGATAAGCAATGAGGAGGTTTTTTTTTTTTTTTAAATCTTAATCTTAAAATCTTAAAACTTAAATCAAGGGAAAAGGAGAAAATGAAGACGGAATTATCTCTATTACTACCCATTCTGGGAAATGTGCCCTTTGTTTTGATTGGCAAATCATAGTGCAATTCAGTGAATGACAGGAAACTTTGCCTTTAAAAAAACAGTCCTTATTTAGAGCCTATGGGCATATCAGGGCACTGCCATATTTGAGGTCAGCCAAGCTCTGTTCCATTACAGAATAGTGGCCAGGGGCTGAACCAGGTCCTCACCATTGGAAATGAGCCTGGATGCATGGATGGGGGTGTGGGGGTGGTGATGAGGGAGAACAGGACTTGCTCTACGGGCTGGTGAGGGACACCGTCTCAGGGTCCTGCTTTCACACGTCTTCCCCTCACATCTTTAATGTTAGTCTCAACATAACCTAGTCAGTTTATCACCTCTTTAAAGGTGCCACGTCTGGAGGGTCTGCAGGGGGCCATCACTCAGAACTCAATCTCCCACCCCACCTCTGCCCAAAGATCAGAAAGTTAAGTCAACTATATTTGGGTAATGGTATTTACTCAAAGTTAAACAGTTCCCTTAACTGTTGACTTCTCAGAAGCTTAAATATGCTAACAAACAATATTATTCTCTGGGGGGTGGGGAAGATGCCTCATGTTTCTGTCAAGGACAGTTGGGAACATATTGCTCCCGTCCATGCACATCTTCCTAGTCTCTGAATTTCTTTCTCATATTTCTATTCCTAATACAAAATAGGACACTTATTTATTTTACAGTTTATCTTTTTTCAGATGTGCCAAATGCTCTTTGAGATCAGGAATTAGATATTATTTTTAGCCTCTCATCCCCTCTGTCCCCCATCTCCATAAATACTCTAAAATGACTTTTCCTAAGTCCAGCTATGAGTCACTAACATGGATCTAGATTTTAGGTTAAGTCCAACATTGCCTTCTCTCCAGGGAGAATTTTTGTAAGCAACTTTTTAAGACAGGGTCTTAAAAAAAGACAACCTAAAAAATCAAAACACCAGAAAATTTCTGTTTTACCACCATCATATAGAGAGAACTGAACCATTAAACTGTTCTCATAAGACAATTTCAAAACGAATTCTTGCCTCTTAAATAGATCTTAGAGGAACACTAAGATGAGTAGAAAGAATAGAAGATCGTGGCTTAAGCATATTGACTGCTTGAGAGTTTATTTACTTAAGATTTTCTCCCTACCTTTATACTTATATATGGACATTAATTAATTAATTTGTTTGTTTGTTTACCAAGCTTCTTTCTGTGCCCAACAGGGCAGGGTGACTTGGTGCTCCTGGAAGTAGTTCAGACAGTACTAGTCTTGGCACATTATGCTATGTTACAAGCGAACTAAAGAGAAAGCGGAGCTCTTCTTAGGAAGATTATCTTCTAATTGGAAAGGAGCAATCCAATATGGCTGAGATTTGTGTGTTTCACTTGTCATAGGAAGAGAAGAACAGGGTGCCTGGGTGGCTCAGATGGTTAAGCATCTGCCTTCAGCTCAGTCCATGGTCTCAGGGTCCTGGGATCAAGCCCTATGTCGGGTGAGGCTTCCTGCTCAGCGAGGAGCCTTCTCCCTCTCCCTATGCCCCTTCCCCAGCTCATGCTCTCTCTCTCTCTCTCTCTCTCAAATTAATAAATACAATCTTAAAAAAAGGAAGAAAAGAACAGGTTAGTTGAGGAGGGAAAAGGAGGGTGATAATTAAGCACAAGTCTTCAAGGCTCTAACTATTAATGTTTCAGGAAATTTAAAAGAATTGTGAACACAAACATTGAACCATGTCAATAATCTTCATGGAATCACAGAAAACTGGAGAGATGGCAAAAAAAAAATCCTTATTTCCATAAAGCAGATATACTCTGTTCACTGGGTATGAAAGGATAAGGGCTGTCTGAAACTGTCTTTGGCAAAATTTCTGGATGAATTTTTTTAAATGTCTTATAACTAATTTAATTAATTAATAAATGGCTTATAACTAATTGGAAAATTAAGTGGAGATCACAAGGAGCCAACATGGGTTTGTTACAAAGATATATTCTAAGTCAACCATTTCTTTTGGAAAAATGGGATTTAAATACAACTCATCCCTATGTCAAGGGATAATAGCCAAAATCTGTGTGTTGATGAATATTTAGCATATATGTGACTTCAGTTGAGCCTCATATCTTCATGACAAGTCTTGAGCCAGGGATTATTGATTTTGACCCTCATTTTACAGACAATAAAACTTTAAAAAATGGAATCTTAGAGAAGTTAAGTAATTTATACAGTCTTCCCCAGCTAGTAAATTATGGAATTAGAAGAGGTTTTCTGACTCAAAGGCCTATACATATTTCTTATTCATACTTACTCAGACTCTTACTTTATACTCTCTGAAGATAATTGTGTATCTTGATTTCAGCTAGGCAATGGCCAAATCCTTATTGATATCCTCATGGAAAGTATGGGACATAATGGATGATGACAAGTATATTGCATTGTATTTGGTTGAACTAATGTAGTTAATGAATATTGACTTATAGATTGATGTCATCTCAGAAAGAATTCTCTGGTCATATATATGCCAAGCTCTCTCCTTTGTTCAGTCTTGTTCAATAACATTAAGCAACAGATAAAAACATGAACATCATGTATATCAGGTGATATGAGCGCACTCTGCAACTCACATGTACCAAAATACAACTTTCTTCTTTTTCTATATTTGAATTCAACTTTTCTCTTAAGTCCTAGGGTTCATAACCTATTCTTTTTTTTTTTTTTTAAGATTTTATTTATTTGACAGAGAAACACAGCGAGAGAGGGAACACAAGCAGAGGGAATGGTAGTGGGAGAAGCAGGCTTCCTGCCGAGCAAGGAGCCCGATGCGGGGCTCGATCCCAAGACCCTGGGACCATGACCTGAGCCGAAGGCAGATGCCCAACGACTGAGCCACCCAGGCACCCCGGCTCATAATCTATTCTATCCCAATTTTTTTATGCTGATTTTTTTCCTAGTCAATTTAAGTGTTATCTCGGTCTCAATTCATTTATTTTGGAGTAAAGCATGGGTTTTTCAGGACTGCTTCCCCTTTTCTCTCCTTTCTTTCTTCCAGAAGATGTCTGTGTATAGAGGGAAGCTTTCATAAATAGCATCATAGCCACAGGAGGAGGGCTGTCTGCCTCTATGTCTTTGTTCAGTCTCTGTTGGTGATAAAAGGCATCCCACCCGGTCTCTGGCCATGACCAACATCTGCTGATATTTGAAAATCCTATCACAGCCTTCAGCTGTGATGGTCCCATATTTTGGGTCACTTGTCCACCCATACACCACGCCACTTCATTCCCACGGTCATCTTACTGGGGCATGTGGGGACTTCTCTATTTCCAGTGGGCTCTGCTCAAGCTGTAGGGAATGGAATGGGCTATCTCACGCCGTCGTCCTGAAGATATTCCACTGATCTGCACTCCAGGGCAAGCTAGAGATGAGTGATTGCTTTCCCTGCAAGCAAGGCACAAATTCTCTGTGTCCCAAAAGTCTTCTGCTACGTACTCAGAATTTATATGGTCTCCTCTTTCTTCCAGCTGCCCTCAACCCTTGAATATCCAAGTTGAGATATTAGAAAACTGGGTAGGAAATGAGGGAATGGAGGTGGTCACACTAATTCTAGCTCATCAAGCTGGAGGTCTGCCATATGGAAAGACATTTCAAACTACAAAGCAAACTCCCCAAGGGATAGAAGTATGATTTTGGACACAGGTCTGTCCAACCTCAAAACTGGCCTTCAGCATCATAGAAGTATATTGCCGGTTCATCTTCAAGGATAATTGAGAAAATATATAGAAAGCACTTGACACACAGTGGATCCTCAATGAATGGTTGTTATTCTGAGAATCCTCCTGGGTATTTGGGTTGAGAATACACCTGATGACTTGCTTGGGTTTCAGTATGAAGAACCTGAGCCCTACCTGATACATTTCCTAGTATCAGAAAAGACTTCTGGAAGCATGAGCTGTTTCTTTCTTAGGAGTGATTTGATGTCCATGTCCCTGAGTGTCAGAAGCATGCCTGGTACTGAAAAGGTAGAGGCAGGGGTCGATGTTGGACAGGCTGCAAAGGCTCTGCTAAGTTTACCTCCTGGGCATAAGACTGTTCCTCTTTATCAGCAGTTTTCATGTTGGGTTTGCCATTTTGCAAAGGATGGCTGCAGAAAGCGAGTTCCTGAGGGGGTGAGGCCGGGGAAGATGGATAAAGGAAACCCACGGCTAGCATTTGTCTCATTAAAATCTGTCAAAGCCAGAGGAACAGAAGGCAGCAAAGAGCTAAAATCAGATGTCACTAGCTTTCAGAATATGTTGACATGTGGGGAAGCAAACTGTAGTGACAATGTGCCCTTCAGCTGCCTTGGCTCTCAGCTGGTAATAATAAGGCCCTTTGCAGGCTGCACAGGGGGAGGTAGACAGCAGTCTAGCACCCGAGGACAGGAGGTGCAGAGGGCACTTACAGCTCATGGGCTACAAGACCCTGACAATGACTTTATTGCCTTTTAAGAAACATTGTGCCCTGCCAGGATTGGCGTAGAAAAACCAGTGTGGTTTTTTTTCAGAGAAGAGCTGTGGATCTGAGTACACCATGAACAGTTCAATTCTTGCACCTGTAAGGTTGAAAATATTTAAGCCTAAAATAGAGAAATAAACAGAAGCTTATCAATCCAGCCTCTATAATTAATGCTGGATGCTATCAATGAATAGAGTAGTTAATTACCTAGAATGGATGAAGTAGCATATTGGCTTACAAAAAAAGGTAATGCAGTCTAGTGGAAAAGTAGGGACTCTTGAGGGAGATAGAGAGGGGTCCAAATTCTGGTTCTCCACTTACTGTCTCCTTGGGCAATTTATGTCATTTCTCTGTGACCTGGTTTCCGGCAGCTTCAAAATAAGAACGCTTATTTCCTGTTTTCAGGTTATTGTGAACATTTACTGTATATGGCATCATTGGCACTCAATAAATGCTCATTTTTATTAACCTTGCCTTGCCAATTGTCTTTATATTAATTAATATTAATTAATTAGTTAGTTAGTTACCTGAAGCTTTAAGGAGCATCTTAAGACGGGGAGTAATTATAGGTGAGAATCTGGTTTCCAATCTTATACCTTACTCTGCTAATTCCAAAACCACCATACACTGTCTCTCAAGATTTGATCAGATCATGTAACTAGCGCTGACACCTCTTCCTCGACTCCTGCTCCTTGGAGAAGGAAAGGGTTATTTGTACCCCTCTGGCTACTCTGATCTGAGTCTTTGGAGTAGGTAATGTTCTGTTGCTGCAGAGAGGACAGAGCAACTCCTCGGGGAGAAATAATTAGAGAAAGGAAATGAATATTTCCTTCTAAAGATGGTAAGCAGGGAAATAGATGCAGTAAATGTGGTACTAGCATAGCTTTTTGTGACCGTTGAAAAAATCAGAAGCCAGGAAATATGGTCGGATAGGGTATTTTTAATTTTTGAAAGCTTATATAAAAAGTCTTATGAAAGAGGCTCCTGGGTGTCTCAGTCAGTTGAGCATCCCACTCTTGATTTCAGCTCAGGTCATGATCTCACGGGTCCTGAGAGAGAGCCCTGCATCAGGCTCTGCACTCAGCAAGCAGTCTGCTTGAGATCCTCTCTCCTGCTCCTTCTACCCCTCCCCCACTCTTGCTCTTTCTCAAAATAAATAAATCTTTAAAAAGTCTTACAAAAATATAAAACTGAAATCCACACGTGCATATTTAACAAATGGCTGTATTATGGAGAATAGGAGTAAATGAAACGAGTAAAGCACTTCACAGAAATGAGTAAAAATAAATACCAGTTAATCCAATATTTGCTGTGGAGACAGATGGTCAAAATAACCATGGTAATGGTTTGAAATGGAAGTTTCTGGGAATCAGTGAGTCTTTTTTTTTTTAATGAGATTTATTTATTTATTTATTTATTGTGAACAGGCATTTTTCTTAGTTCTCTGAGTATCCTGCCTGCCCCTCCAGATCTAGCTGAAGAAATCTGGAAGAGCAATTCTGACTGGACAGCTTGGGTCAGGGAAAGTTGTTGCTTTCCCGAACCCTGCCAGCCCTACCCAACCCTGCCCCAGGGTAGTAATAGTTCTTTAAAAGGAGTGCTGTGCTCCTTTCAGGAGTTATAATTTTGCCTTTTCTCTTTTGCCTCTACAAGATTGTTGTATGCTTGAAGGTATAGTGGAGCCATTCTACCTGGGTTGGATCCTGACTCTTGGACCCCCTAGCTCCGTAACCTTAGGCAAGTTGCTAAACTTCTTTGGGCCTCAGTTTCCATGTTTATAGAATGGGGATAATGATATTCCCGACCTCATGACATTTAGGTGGATATTACATGAGTTCATGCATCTAAAGGACACTGAGAAAAGTGTCTAGTACACACTATGTGTTAACAAATATTGCTACTATTGAAACACATGAGAAAAAAACACACGAGGCACAATAGATGGGTAGTAAAAAGGAAGTTCTCCCTAATTTTCTCAGCTTCTCCATCCACCCTACTCATCTCCCACTTTAGACAACTATTAAAAGTTTCATGTAGGGGCGCTTGGGTGGCTCAGTTGGTTAAGTGGCAGAGTCTTGGTTTTTAGCTCAGGTCACAATCTCTGGGGCCTAAGATCGAGCCTTGAATCTGGCTCCATGCTTAGCAGGGAGTCTGCTTGAGATTCTCTCTCTCTCTCTCCCTCTGTCCCTTCCCCCTATTTGCATGCTCACCCTTGCTCTCACTCTCTCTCTCAAATAAATAAATCTTAAAAAAAAAGAAAAAAGTTTAGTGCATATTTCTCCAGAATTTTAATGCTTTTATTAGCACACATGTATTTATAGATTTTGCAACATGTTTTTTTCATTTAGCATTTTTCAATTTCAAAACATTATAGATCAAGACTAGTTATTTTCTCAAACTAGTGAGGAAAGACTATACATGGAGGTAGAGTTTTATACTCAAAGTAGACCAAGACAATAGTCATTAACATCTACTAGCAGCTCCCTCATTTATATACCTGGCTGAACTTGTGGAAATAAAATGTATACATGTTCAACAGGTCCTATGGCTGGCATTTCTCATCTGCAAGAAAGTACACTATGCTCCTAAGACATTGCTGTTTCCAGACCCTTCCAGAGTTTATTTCTGGGGGGAGATTACAGGAAGTTATTTTAATGACTACATTCCTGAAAAGACATTTTTGCTACTCTCCTAAACCTTTGTTCACCTTTCTTTTGTACTTGAAATTTCAGTTAGAATAATCTGTAATTGGATCACAGAGTGTTGATTCTTTTTTTCTTTTAAAGCAGAACATTATGGGCGCCTGGGTGGCTCAGTGGGTTAAAGCCTCTACCTTTGGCTCAGGTCATGATCTCAGGGTCCTGGGATTGAGCCCCGCACCGGACTCTCTGCTCAGCAGGGAGCCTGCTTCCCCCCTCTCTCTCTGCCTGCCTCTCTACCTACTTGTGATCTCTCTCTTTGTTGAATAAATAAACAAAATCTTTAAAAAAAACAAAGCAGAACATTATTATATTTGAATAGACTACTTCTGGACAACCAAAAAGTAAAACATTACAGTAAAATGGTAGTGGTATTTAATTTGCAATGCATGGCAAATGGTTAACATCCTTAGTCATAAGCGATTTCTTAGAAACCAGTGACAAAAACACTAATATTCTGAGGGAAATGAAAAAAAAGACAGAGGAGAATGAAGTAACAAGTGACTAGTAAGGTTTAAGGACATTTGAAGATAACCGAACTGAACAGTAAGAGAAGAAAAGCAACTTTTTTGTAATACCACATTGTCAAAGATTAAAACATAGAAATGTAATGTTTGTACTGTTTCAGAAAACAGTCTCATAAACAAACCCTGGGAGACAAGATTGATGAGGACAATCTACACTATTTGGGGAAAATTTCTACTTTTGACTCAGAATATAAATTTTGGATATACTTAATTCCAAGAAGGTGGAAACACTGGGACTATTTTCAACAAACTAGCCAGAGAAATTAAAAATAAGTTCTATATAAAGCATGTAACTGCCTAGAAAATTTGTAGCTAATACATGGGTCCAAAAGACTACTAGCTTAACACTTTGTTCATCAGAGTGTTGATTCTTTCTCTGTGGTTTGATTTACCGTCTAATTCAGCTAACTAAAATCACAGCTGTAATTTTATTAATCAGTAATCATTTGACCTTAACTTAAAATTAAATAAATCGGAAGATATCAGAAAAATGGCTTTACTCAGAAAAGTGGCTTATTTAGGGGGCGGATAGGAGACAAGACTTATTATTCTATTTTTAAGCTTCTTATTTGATCAAAGGACAAATCAGAACGTCACTGAGGCTCTAACCCAAGAAGCAAAAGCTTTCAAAATAGTGCCTCTAAGGTTAAGAAAGAAAAAAATCCTAATGCTATTGTATTTCATGGAATCCTGTGACTTGTCTATGTTTTTCTCTTGTTCACACTCCATGGGTCCTCACTTTATCTTTCTGCCCTTCCATATCCTCCATAACTTCCTGCCTCGGATCAGATCCCCACCATGTTCTCTTCCCCAACCCTCTCAGACTTTAGTTTCTCTGTAGCTTGTAATAGTAGTTCCTTGAATCTTTAGTCAAATTAATTTATCCTTCTATTATTTAGTTATTCATCCAACAACAGGCCCTAGAGCACAAAGGTGAGTAATGATTTTCAACATGAAGGAACTTACAGTATAGTTAGATTGTCATAAAAAAGTAATAGAGTAATAGGGTATAGTGAGTGGTATAATTAATTCATAACTCAGGGTTTTCTCTCTCCTAAAAAGATTTTATTTTTTTTCCTAAAAAAGATTTTAAAGTGTTTTTGTTTGTTTCATTTTGTTTGTTTGCTTGCTTGTTTTAAGGAAAATATGTGCCAGATTCTTTGTACTTAAGATATAGAGAACATTTGAAGAGTTTCTAGTGCATGCTGTATTGTATTTGAAGTTACATAGTCATTTCCCCACATATATTCCTTTTTTATTTTTTTTCATGATTGTGGTAAAATAGACACAATATTTATCATTTTAACCATTTGTAAGTGTACAATTCAGTGGCATTAAATACATTAATAATTTTGTATAGCCATCACTACCATCTATAACCCAAAATGTTTCATCAGCTCAGTATAAACTCTGTACCCATGAAACACTACCCCATTAATCCCCTCTCCCCATAGCACCTGGTAATCTTGATTCTGTTTTCTGTCTCTATGAATTTGCCTATCCTAGGGATCTCATATAAATGCAATCTTTTGTCTCACATCTGGCTTATTTGTCTTAGCATAAAGTTTTCAAGGTGCATCCAAACTGTATCATGTATTAGGACTTTATTTCTTTTTATGGCTGAATAATATGTCATTTTATAAATGAATCACCTTTAAAAATTCATTCATCTGTTAATGGACACTTGGGTTGTTTCTGTTTTTGGCTATTGTGAATAAAGCTTCTATAAGCCTTGGTGTACAATATCTATTTGAGTCCCTGCTTTCAATATTTTTGGACATATACCTGGGAGTAGAATTGCCGTGTGATAGTTTGATAACTTTTTGAGGAACCACAAAAATGTTTTCCACAGTGGCTGCATCATTTGATTTTCTCACCAGTAATGCATGAGGTTCTTGTTTCTCTACACTCTTGCCAACATGTTATTTTTTGTTTTTTAAAAAGTTATACTCATCCTAGTAGATGTTAATTGCTATCTTATTGTGTTTTTTATTTGCATCTCCCTAATGGCTAAAGATGTTAAACATCTCTTCATGGGCTTATTGGCCATTTGCTTATCTTCTTTGGAAAATGTCTATTCAAGTTCTTTGCTCATTTTTGAATGAGGTTCATTTTGTTTTGTTTTAAGGGACACAGTTGGGGAGGGGCAGAAGGAGAAGGAGAGAGAAAAATCTTAAGTCTTAAAAATCTTAATCCATGCCCAACATGGAGCCTGATGTGGGGCTTGATCTCACAACCCCAAGATCATGACTTGAGCAGAAATCAAAAGTTGGACTCTAAGGGCACCTGGGTGACTCAGTTGGTTTGGGTATCTGCCTTCAGCTCAGGTCATGATTTCAGAGTCCTGGGATCAAGCCCTGTCTTGGGCTTCTTGCTCTGTAGGGAGCCTGCTTCTCCCTTTGTCTGCCATTCCCCCTGCTTGTGCTCTTTTGCTATCTGACAAATGAATAAAATCTTAAAAAAAAAAAGTTGGACACTCAACCGGCTGAGCCACCCAGTTACACCTAGGTTTTTTAAATTGTTGTTGCATTATAGGAGTTATATATATATATATATATCTTTATATTTTCTGGATATTAATCGCTTATCCAATATATGATTTTGCAACCATTTTTCTATCATTTTTTACTTTTAGCTTTTTTTTTTTTAATTTTTATTAACATATAATGTATTATTTACCCCAGGGTACATATCTGTGAATCGTCAGGCTTACACATTTCACAGTACTTAACATAGCACATACCCTCCCCAATGTCCACAACCCAGCCATCCTATCCCTACCCCCCCGCCTCCCAGCCACCCTTAGTTCGTTTCTTGAGTCTAGGAGTCTCTTATGGTTTGTCT
>CM053615.1:36187389-36249082 GCA_028646535.1 Procyon lotor | reverse complement strand
TCTTTTTCTCAGCTTCTTTATTCTCCGTCAATTGGTCTTCTATATCGCTGATTCTTTCTTTGGCCTCATTTATTCTAGCAGTGAGAGCCTTCATTTTTAATTGTACCTCGTTAATAGCTTTTTTAATTTCAATTTGGTTAGATTTTATTTCTTTTATCTCTCCAGAAAGGGTTTTTATTTCTCCCGAAAGAGATTCTCTAATATCTTCCATGCTTTTTTCGAGCCCAGCTAGCATCTTGATAACTGTCATTTTGAACTCTATATCCAACATATTACTAATGTCCGAATTGACTAGGTCTCTAGCCATCGGTACTGTCTCTTCTTTTTTTTGTTGTGAGTTTTTCTGCCTCATCATTTTGTCAAGGTAAGAGTAGATAGGTGAGAGAGAAAGATTCTCTGGAGTTCTGCAGTTTTCACTGATTGTTTAACTAGGTCTTGGCTGGATATTCTCGCTGATCTTCTGGGGGAGGGGCCCGTAGCCTTGGTTCTCAAATGTCTTAGCCCGAGGCGGAATTGCACCGCCCTTGTCAGGGGATGGACCAAGCACTTTGCTCAGGTCCGCTCTCGGGAGTCTTTGTTCCCTGAGCGCTTTCCCTACTGCCCTAGAGGCTGGGAATGAAAATGGTGGCCTCCCAGTCTCTGGCCCCGAGGACCCGAGTGCTGGGCGCCGCGATCCTCCACACAGCCTCAGAGGAAAGTGGTTATCACTCCCATCTCCCTTGTGTGCGGCCCGCGCTCTGTGCTCAGCTAGCCCGTGGCAGAGCGCCTCTATCTGTGGCGCACGTGGCCCCGTCTAGAGTCCCCAAACCCAGCAGATTCCTGCTGAGTGCTCCCGCACCACTCCTCCTGGAGGAGGAAGGAGGGGGTGTCTCCGGAGCTGCCTCCCGTGGGGTCCCCGCTGCAGTGCAACAGTCCGACCGTGTCTCAGTTCATATAGTCTGAGGTAAGCCTAAGAGAACATGGCTCCTTCTCTGCCACCAGCTTCTCCGCCCCAATACCTGGGAGCTCTGCCGCACTCGGGCTCCCCTGGTCCCTCAGTGACCCCACGGGTCCTGAAACCGCACTGTTCCTGTGAGGGCTGAACCCCCGGTTAGCCTCTGGAGCAATGTCCCTCAGCAGAGCAGACTAGAAGTTCTGGATTTTGTGCTCCGCAGCTCTGTGGCTGCTGGGACCCGGCCCCTCCCCCCAGGGTCTCTCTTCCCGTCGCTTTAAATTCACTTTTTCCACACATCCTACCTTTCTGAAAGTGGTCAATTTTCTGCTCCTAGAATTGCTGTTCTTATTCTCTTCTCTCTCCTGTTGTGTTTGCCGGCTTTTAGAGTGGTTTTCTGCCTCTTTAGCTGGACTTCTGGGACCCAGTGCTCTCTCTTCCTCCTACACCTCCACCATCTTGCCTTGACCACCTACTTTTAGCTTTCTTGATTGTTCTCCTTGATGCACAAAAGTTTGTAAATTTGGTAAAGCCAACTTATCTAGCTTTTCTTTTGTTACCTATGCTTTTGGTGTCACATCTCATAAGTTCCCTTTTAAGTTTCTATTTTTTTTTTATTTTAAAGATTTTTATTTATTTGACAGAGAGAAACACAGCTAGAGAGGGAACACAAGCAGAGGGAATGGTAGGGGGAGAAGCAGGCTCCCTGCTGCGCAGAGAGCCCGATGCAGGGCTCGATCCCAGGACCGTGGGATCATGACCTGAGCCGAAGGCAGACGCTTAACGACTGAGCCACCCAGGCACCCCTTAAGTTTCTATTCTGAAGTAATTTTAAGCTTATAGAAAAGCAGAAAGGATAATATAGAGGACTCCCTCATACTCTATTTGATTGACCAGTTTTTTGCATTTTGTCACATTTGTTTTAACTATCATCTATCATCTATCTATTAGTATTCATGAATACATTTTTTTCTATACCATTTGAGAGTAGGTTGCATACATCATGTCCTTTTATCCCTTAATACTTCAGTGTGTATTTCCTAAGAACAAGAATATTCTCTTATGAAACCAAAATATAGCTCTCAAATCCAGGAAAGTTAACACTAGTACAATGCTTTCATTTGTAGAGCCTATACCAATTTTGTAAATTGCCCTAATACTTGTTTTTTTCCCATCCAATTGGGAATCTCCTATGTGGGTATTTTTATATGTATTCTTTTTATCCCCATATTACTTAAGTTTATTACCTGGTTTGCCTGTATTAAATAGATACTATCTGTTGATATCCACTGATTACCTATACAATGGTAAATGATCTTATTTGACTTTACCCTTTCTCATTTTCTCTTTTTGGGGAGTTAATATTCTTTCTACTTTGTCAGGACATAAAATGATTAAATACTACTTTTCATCTCATGTCCTTACCATTGTTTTAGTTCTACCTCTACAATTAAATATGTGCTTCATCTATTCTTTTCCAAAAAATTTCAGTTATCTCTTGGTTAAAAGAGGTTTGTCCTTCAGTACATCCAAGATGGTTCAAATTAGTTCTTGTGGCCATATTACACTGGTATGTAACCTTCCAAAGGACAACAGTACATAAAGAGATATACAGGTGTGGAATGCGTGTCTAGGAATATCTAAAAAGGCTTTTTAGAGGAGCAGTAATGGGAAAAAAAGATTGAGAAAAATTGCTCTTGTGGATTCTTCAGGAATGGCTCAAGTGTATAGTATTCCCTGAGGTAACTGATGTTCAAAAATGTTTTTCTACAGCTTTGCCACTTGAAGCAAATCTTGGTTATTTATAAAATTCTTGACTTGCACTTCATTCTTTGAATTTCTTGAAAATCCAATCTCATGGTGGCCATATTTTGTATGGCCATCAGCCTAATTTTTGCCCTCAAAGATAATTTGATCATTTGTATGCTTGTGACCATCAGCCTAATTTTTTGCCCTCATAGATAATTTGATCATTTGCCTGAAGGCCCTGATGATTTTTTTTGGTCTTCAAAATATAATAGTTTTACTAGGATAGATCTAGAAGGGTGATTCGGATTGTTCTATGCCAATTTTCCCAGATATGTTGTGGCCCTTTCAATATATAGATTCAAATATTCTTTTATTTCTGGAAATATTCTTTTATTTACTTGGTTATAATTTAAGTATTTACTTTCACTCCATAGTTTTGTTTTCCTTCCTCAGAGCCTCTAGTTATATGCAGGTTGGATCTTCTTTGTCTTCTTTACTCTCTAATCATTGTTACTTTTTTTTTCTCATTTTCACTCAAACTTGTTTTCCTCCCTTTCCTCAATATCTTTTTTTTTTTAAGATTTTATTTCTTTATTTGACAGAGCGAGAGATCCCAAGTAGGTAGAGAGGCAGGCCGAGAGAGAGGGGGAAGCAGGCTCCCCGCTGAGCAGAGAGCCAGATGCAGGGCTTCATCCCAGAACCCTGAGATCATGACCTGAGCTGAAGGCAGAGGCTTTAACCCACTGAGCCACTGAGGGAGCCCCTCATTCCTCAATATCTTATTAACTTTCCATTTTAACCGATTCTCCCTTGTGCAACAAAGTCATTTCATGACTTTGCCTTTTTCAAGTTCTTTTTTGAATTCTAGCAATTCTTACGCATTTCTTTCTAGTTTTTTCCATGGCTGTTTTAGTTTTTACATTTCTGATTCTAGGCATTAAAAAGAAGTCTCTGAAAAAACCTCTTTAAATGATTGTTTACAGCTATTTAATTTACTTTGGAGGTTAGTTGTTTTTTCTGCCTTATAGTTTATTGGGGAGAATTTTCAACTGGAATTCAGTTTTTGTTGGCTTATATTCTTCTTAAAGGATCTTTGCATAGAAACTGGGTAGCTTTTTTAGATTTCATTTTTAGGTAGTTTGTGGTTATGTTTCAAGAGTTCCCTCTTTAGTATCATGCAATTTCTCTAATGGAGGATGCTAATGGTGGTAGGTGTAGGAAGGAAATTGGTGTATCTTATTTTTCTAGTTTCTGTAGGATTATTTTCTTTTTATTACTCCCTTTTCTTTCTTTCTCATCACTGCTATATTTCCAAAGGTCACAGTATTTTCTGTATTTATTGAATTCTCCCACAGAAGCAATGTTTCCCTAAAATTGCCACCTCTAAACTCTCACTTTCAAGTCCCTTCCTATAGGCATTGTTTGGAATATCAAGTCCCAGATCATTTAGCATTTGATGTTAGATATTATCTTTTTGAGGATATTCTGTTCTATGTTCCATCCAAATACTCTACTCTCTTCTCCTTTTCATGGAGTCTCTCAAGCCATTTTATTCTAATCTCTGCATTTGTAAGCATGTAAATGTGGAGCTCTGTGGGAATTTGAAAACTGGCGTTGTCATGTGTAATTGAAAGTTTGTGGTATTTTGAGGTATTGCTAAATGTAAGGGTCATGTATATTACCTTATTCTCTCTTGCTGATCTTATAGTTTGACATGGAGATTTGATTCAAGTGGTGATAATTATCCTTAATAGAAACATACTTTTTCATTTTAACACAGATGATGTGTTTTTTATTTCTACTGTGTCTTCCCTACCTATTTATCAAAGTTGTGAGTACTTACTAAATGTTTAGCAAATGAATTGATAGTAAAAAAATTATAATGAATATTTTTAAAGATCATTTTTTATTGTCTTTTTGCTTTGCTTATAAGTTATAGTGGCTTTGGGGCACCTGGGTGGCTCAGTGGTTTAAGCCTCTGCCTTCGGCTCAGGTCATGGTCTCAGGTCAGCCCACATGGGGCTCTCTGCTCGGTGGGGAGCCTGTTTCCCCCTCTCCCTCTGCCTGCCTCTCTGCCTACCTGTGATCTCTCTCTTTCTGTCAAATAAATAAAATATTTAAAAAAAAAGTTAGTGGCTTTAATAGACACCCTAGTCTTGTAGCCAATCATTTCTCATGGTAACCACTTTCTTTTTTTTAAGATTTTATTTATTTATTTGACAGAGAGATTTCACAAGTAGGCAGAGAGGCAGGCAGAGAGAGAGAGGAGGAAGCAGGCTTCCTGCTGAGCAGAGAGCCCAATGTGGGGCTCAATCCCTGGACCCTGAGACCATGACCTGAGCTGAAGGCAGAGGCTTCAACCCACTGAGTCACCCAGGTGCCCCTCATGATAGCCACTTTTGATTGGAAAACTAATTGCAATTTTGATTCTGGTGAATAGAAAGATTTTCTTTCTTTGCCTTGGTCTTGATCTTTGTGCTATTGACTTGGGAAAGTGTTAACTGATGTGTTGCAATACTGCAGCAATAGTTACCTTTAAATAGAAATAACTTTCTTGTACTTAGTGCTAAGAGAACAGTACAAAGGTGCAAGGATCTACTACATAGGAACAATTCTAGATATTGGTGGAGCATTAGATAGGTGGAAGAGCATATGTAGGATTCAATATGAACAAGAAAGGAGAAGAAAACTGTATGATACCACTGTCAAACAAAAGAAAGTTTCCTTTCTTCTGAATTACTGGAGAGAATTCAGCAAGTGGGTGCATGGGCGGACACTTGATGAATAAAAGATCTCATATGGTCCATGGCTTCCAAGAAGGCAAGAAATAAAGATGTCATAAAGAGGAGCCAGCAGGGAGGTGAGACGGGCTCTAGTGGGTTAGAGAGATGAGGATTTTACGGAAAAAGGAACTTAAGGGAATTCTCCTGGGTGATTTCATAGATTCACTACATGATATGGAGTCTTGGGAAGCTGTGAGGTTAAACACAGAATCGAATGCTTCCCAAGACCTTGAATGTTTTCTCTGGAGAAGGAATATGGTGTTAGGGTTTGTGAGATAAATTTGGTTTGCCTAATTAGGTCATCTAGGAATACTTAGGGTCTACATGCATTTTGCCCAAGTAATGTTTGACATGAATATCATATAATATTTCCTGTTAATTACATTTCTCAACATAACATTGTGGTAAGAGTGCTTGTATTTTATGAAATCTCTGGAGTAATGGTGAGGGAGAATGTGCCATCCAGCAATATTTCATGAAACTAATTACCTGAGGGAATTCAGGAATATTTGTGTAGATGAATACTCTACACAGGTAATAAGCTCTTATAAAAGATGAAGTGTTCTAATTACAAAGCAATTATTGTAATGCATGACAATTTTAAATTGCTCTCCTCCTTTGGTGTTGTATTGAGTTTTCATTGGAAAGCAAAACAAAACAGGTTAAGTATTTGTCATTTATTTTTAGTTTCACTTTGTAGTTATTCTTAACTCATCCAGGACAGCTGGCTTCTGATTTCAAATACAATTCAGAAACAAGTTTTATTTGTTTAAAAATGAAACTATGATGAATGTATCTTTATCTTTTGTTTTTAAAATTACTATATTGATGGCATCTGAATACTTAGTAGGAGCTGCTCCAATTACATGCTGCATTTTTCTGTAACTTCTATTTTGCTTCATTTTCTTTCCATGCCTAAAGGCATACAATTTTCATCATTTATAGTATAATTTCCAAAGTGTTTATAAAATATTTCTTTCAAACTTTACAGAAGAAAGGTAAACATTCACAGAAACCACACATGCTTGGCCTCTGTTTTTTATTGTTGTTACAATTCCTCTAGTTACATCCGAAACAAAAAAGGAAAAGTCTATAAAAATCTAAAGAACAAGAAATAAATGCTATCTTTTGTAAGTGTGAAAGGATCTTGTTCTGTAATGTCGGCCAAGGGACAAACATTGTAGGAAGAATAAAAAAATAAAATCAGAGACCAGGATTAAGAGTGTTTGCTGTGCAAGTGGGTGCGCACATACACGAGAGGTGTTATGAGGAGTATAAGTACATTGATTTTAAGTGATATATGCTAAAATAACTAATTCAGTTGAATCGCTTGGTAAAATAGCAAGTTTTCTTTTCTTTTCTTTTTTAATATTTTATTTATTTGACAGAGAGAGAGAGATCACAAGTAGGCAGAGAAGAAGGCAGAGAGAGAGGGGGAAGCAGGCTCCCCACTGAGCAGAGAGCCCAATGCAGGGCTCAATCCCAGGACCCTGAGATCATGACCTGAGCCAAAGGCAGAGGCTTTAACCCACTGAGCCATCCAGGCACCCCAAATAGTAAGTTTTCTGTAGGAAGAGAAAACTTGGAAGTGAATTAACAGAAGGAAGGCATTTTAATTTACTTAATAAATGACAAATAGAGAGACACTTGGGGAGAATTCCCTTGCTACTCTTGCTTTCCTTGCCCCATCCCCACCACCACTCTTTCCCTCTCTTGGAGGATATGGTGCTTGGAAGAGCTGTGTCCATCTTGCAGCTATGCAGGGAGCCCTGACACACTGAGGATGGTTAAGAGAAACACGCTTGGAATAGTTTGGATCCTTGATGTGGTTGAGTCACTGACTCAACCTTGAGACCACCTGCCTCTGGGCTTCTATTATTCAGATCACTTTAAAAAAAAGATTTATTTACTTACTTAGTTTAGTGTTGGGGGGAGAGGGAGAGAGAGAAAGAGAGAGAGAGAGAGAGAGAGAGAGAGGGCGTGCACGTGTTTATGAGCAGGGGGAGGGGCTGAAGCAGGGGGATGCGGAGAGAATCCCAGGCAAACTCCCTGCTGAGCATGGAGCCTGACTCAGGACTCCATCTCATGGCCCTGAGATTATTACCTGAGTCAAAATCAAGAGTCAGAGGCTTAACTGACTGAGCCATTCAGGCGTCCCTCAGGTCACTTTTTAATTACACATTCTATTACACGTAGCCAACCACATTTTAATTAAATAGGGTATTCGATTTTCCACATTTAAGAAGTACTAAATTGGCAAAAAGCTAACGTGATTATAGTTGCATCATAGGTCATTTTGTCACCCGACGGATACCTGCGTTTACCAGCTCTCCTTTTTGGTAACCCAACATCCGTGAATTTCTCTACAATCATTGTAATTCCAGAATTCTTAGCACCCGTTCCCTATGGCATTTTTTTCAACCCTCATGAAAAGTCTTTAACAGTGTCCACCTTGCATTTTAACCTTCCCCAGGTTCTTTATTTCTTTGCCATTTCTCCTACCAATCAACATGAAGCACCCAATTACATCCAGAGGGGTTCTCTGCTTAAGCAGTTGGGGCTCTCTGCACCCAGTGTGATTTCCTCACTCCTCATCTCCAAGTTTGCTTGCTTTCTGCTCAGGGATCACACGATTTGATTTTATCATTATTTTAATATACACACAGGACTTTTTAATATCTAAGTTCCCAGAGAGGTGGGAATCGTGTGTTTTCTCTAATCTGTTACAGTGTTTGATATACGAAGTAATGGTATATAACGGACCAAATCAAACACATGGAACAGAAAATCCACATGTTGAATTATTCCATGAAACCTGGATATACATTTGCCTAATTTATGGAGAGCAACCTGCAAAGAGATGCTGAATAACTAGTCTACTGAGCACACTATCTTAGTTCAGTATTCACCCTTTTCTTCTAGCAAAAATATTTATTAGAATATTTAAAAGCAATATATGCTTATATAGGAAATTTGGAAAAGGTAGATAAAAAGAAACACAAATCACCCAAGACCCTGTGCTCCAAAATAGTATTGTTAATCTTTTGGTGTTTTACCTCCTCATTAATTTTTTCTTTGCACAAATTTCACTGGGAGTTTCTTTCTTTTCCTTCCTTCCTTCCTTCCTTCCTTCCTTCCTTCCTTCCTTCCTTCCTTTCTCTCTTTCTCTCTTTCTTTCAACATTTTATTTATTTGAGAGAGAATTAGAGAGATAGAGTGTGAGCACATACAGAGGGAGAGGGAAAGAGAGAAGCAGACTCCTTGATGAGCAGGGAGCCCGATGCGGGGCTTGATCCCAGAACCCCAGGATCATGACCTGAGCTGAAGGCAGATGCTTAACCCACTGAGCCACCCAGGCGCTGCTCAGTGGGAGTTTCTGTTTGTTTGTTTGTTTGTTTGCAGCCATTGGCCAGGCAAAACTGAGGTGGTAGGAGAAACTGAAGGAGTGTGTTAGAAAAGGCTCTCCCAAAACTCCTCCTGAGACCCTAGGCATCATGGAAGAATAATTACAATTTTGATTGCTTATTGGGTTCATGATGTCTTTGAATTCCCAAAATAACACCATTATGAACCATATTATTGGTTATTCTTCATATTTTATTTTTATTTTTTTGAAATTTTATTTATTTGATAGAGAGACAGAAAGAGAGAGCATGTGAATGCACAAGTTGGGGAGGGGCAGAGGGAGAATCAGGCTCCTCGAGGATCAGGGAGCCTCATGTGGGACTTGATCCTTAGACCCTGAGATCATGACCTGAGTCGAAGGCAAATGCTTAACTGACTGAGCCACCCAGGTACCCCTCTTCTTCATATTTTAAAGATGAGGTATATAGGTTAGGGAAATTCAAGAGTTTGCCCGAGGTCAAACAGCTAAGTCCTGAAGCTGGATCTGAAACCCACATCTGACTTGGCTTCGAAGCAGGTGTTCTTTTTTCTCTGGTGCTTTTCTGCAATGACCAAACCATTAGAACCAGCAGGCAGTTGTTGGTCACTTGGTTCCAGTCCCTCGTATTTTGTAAAGGAGACTATCAAGAAGAACGCTCTGGAAATGAATGTTCTTACCTGCTCTTTCTAGGTTCTTGTCGAGAAGCCTCTGTGCCTTTTCCCTCCATGCCACCCATGTGTTTGCAGAGCCCTTATTTAAATGAGCAGGACCTAGTACTAAACATCATACAGATCACTCCAAACGGTGACCACCAACCACTGCTGAGATCCTAAATTCTAAGAATTTTTTGAGGCACTCCTTGATGAAAGATAAGGTCTCTGACTTAATGCTCCCTGTCTCAAGTGCCATCTTTAAAAGCCCACGCTCTGGGCCCCCTCCACCTTTTAAACAGGGTGAACTTTTCAGGGTAGAGCAAAGAGGAGAGATGCTAGAGCCCAAAACTGACAGAGGACAGCCATGATCAGTTTTATTTGGCATGTGTTTGCTTTCTTAAGCCTGAATTGTAGTCAAAACTGGACACAGCTGTCGTTTCTCAAGGAGATTTCACTCTCAGACTGAATGTTTGGATTTCAGCTCATTGTTTAATAGTTCTAGAATTCAACTGGTCACCGTGAGGCAGGAAGGTTAGCACTCCATTAAGATGGATGGGGAAAGTTCACACCTCTCACTTTTATTTTATTTCTTTGCTTTTCTTTCCATTTGCCTGCATACTCAGCAAAGCTGAAGCCCATTCACTACACAGTCTGTTTTTATACCCACTGGACTGAAAAGCTGATTTACTGAAGAATTTGGATTTTGCAGGAAAAGGAAAAAAAATCCACAGAGAGTTTTAAAATCTGCAAAATACGACAGGATTATCAGAGGAATAAGAAATCTTACGCTAGATCCTTTGGTTTTTAAATCAATCCCCAAAGAGGTTCTAAAGCCCATACACTTTTTGGATGGTTCTTCTGGACATCCCTATAATTGTTCTTCATAGAATATCTACTAAGAGGGAGAGCTAAGACCAGCATTTATGTAAACTAGGCAGCCAGGGCATTTTTGTTCAGTTAGCTTTTATGAACGTTGATTGGAAAGCATGGAAGGAAATTAACCTTCACTGAGTGCCTACTGTGTGAAAGCATCATGCTAGGTGAACACCTAGCTGTTCACCTAGTTCATCATGCTGAACACCTAGTTCAGTCCTGTCCCTTTGCTCTGATGAAGAAAAAACATGCGATTTTCTCGAACACAGGTCAGACTCTGAGAAGTGTTACAGTATGGATTCCTGCAACAGGCCCATGGAGAAAAGGACAAGTTCATTGTGACTGAAACATTTAGAAAAGCTTTTTTTTTTTAAGATTTTATTTATTTATTTGACAGAGAGAGAGAGAGCACAAGTAGGCGGAGAAGGGGAAGCAGGCTCCCCGCTGAGCAGAGAGCCCAATGCAGGGCTCTATCCCAGGACCCTGAGATCATGACCTGAGTCAAAGGCAGAGGCTTTAACCCACTGAGCCACCCAGGCGCCCCTAGAAAAGCTTCTTAAACATGAGATTCAAAAGGAATTTGGGAGTTCTGCAGGAACAAGGTTAGGTGGGTGGGGGAGATCTTTTGGTAAAGGGATTAAGGTAAACCAGCATAGGTCATATGGACAGTTGAGACTTCTAGTCAGTCCCCAGGAGTGAATACAGCAGAGATTGATATCATTCAACCCCATCCCCTTTTCCTAAACGTACAGAAAGCCTACATTCCACAGCCTCCCTGTGGTTACATGAGATCATGTGACCATCTTTCTGCAAAAGGAATGAAGGTAGAGTGATTGTAGGCCATATTCTTAGAAGAATTGTTGGTTAGCTGAATTCACAGATTCCAACAAAGACCTCTGAAGAAGGCCTGGAGCATGGTGGTCCCATACAATGGAAGTCCCCAGCCTGCAGGAATCATCAGACAGAAGAAGACTGCCCACTGAATACCTGATGAGACTATGAAGGGAACAAGAATTATTCGGTAAGCCACTGAGATTTGTGAGCTAGCATTAGAGTGGAGACGGTAAGGCTGAAAGGGTGGGTGTAAAAGGCCTATGAAACCCTCTGGAAGCAAGTTGTTTACAAGAATTAAGATAATAAATTAAATTAAATAGTAATGAGGTTTGAATTAATATATGCCAGCATCAGCAAGAAGCATAGGTCATTCTTTTCAGTGTAGATCTCCACAAGTCATGATTTTGGGGGCTGGTTTTATATTTACAACTTAATTTGGGGTCCAAAGTAAAAATGTTAGGAAGTGGGGCTTCTTCAACAAAGGGGGTACTTGGACATTCCATAGCTTATGGAAAGAGGAAAAGAACTTGGTGCTCTCTACGGAGGAGTCTAAAGCTGGCTAGCTTGGGACTACTTTAAAAATACATTTTATTGCTTTTTTGATTATGAGAGTAATATATATTCCTTGTAGAAAAATTGGAAAATGTAAAAATGTCAATGGAATAAAATAATAACCATTTGTAATCCTACCACGTTCTGGTGTGTTCCATGCCAGTCCTCTTTGTCTCTCTCTACATGTAGCATATGTAACTTACGTATAAATCACTGAATTACACTATTTGTACTATGTATAATATATAACCTGTTTTTGCCATTAAAATTCTTCATAAACTTCTAAATTATGCTGTAATTTTTTTCATTATATGAATATAACATAATTTTTGGCATTTCCCATAAAGTCGGACACAATTTTTCCAGGGTGTTTTCTTTTCCTTTCCTTATTTTAACAAAAACAGGTCTCATTATTCATAAATATTTGCCTGTTATTATTGATTAGCCTTGATTATTTTTTTAGGCGAGATTCCTAATAGTAGAATTCGTAGTCAAAGAGTTTGAAAAATTGTAAAAGACACCAATGAGTACGGGAAACCAGCTCCCTTGAAAGGCTGCAGACATTTGTTTTCCCGCTAACAGAACAAGAGACGACCTGTCTTACCACACTCTCATCTGCATTGAACAGTATCATTAAAAAAAAATTATCTACTACTTTTTATGGTTTTCTTCACAGTCCAAAGACACAAGACTAATAAATCCACACTGTATCTGCTAACTTCGGTTGCCAAAGAGGCTGTCTTCTGCTAAAGTGGGTATAAATGTTTCATTTTAAGGCACCCTAGGTATCCCCTGATCATAGTATATAATAAGCTGGTTGCATTTAGTAGAGGTTGGACTAAACTATGATGACAAACCATCTCAAAATCTCAGTCTTTTAATAGACTTCTTTTTTTCTTGCTCATTCTCCTTGTACTGCAGGTCAATAGTTGGTACTTTGCCCACTCATAATTGCTCTAACCTTGAGAATGGAATATAGTACATCATGTTTTTGCTCCTAAAGTTTTTACCTGGAAGGGAACATGTCACTTTTTATAGCTCCCTGGCCAAAGTAAGCCATATGACCTCCCTGATCACAAGGGTGTGGGGAAGGACGATGCCGCCCTGGGCCCAGGAGCAGACAGGAAATAGTCACTGGACAACACTAATGACTAGCACACCTGATTGACCTTTAACCTTTCAGGAAGGGGCCGCACCCATAGCTAACTTCCTAGAGTGACTTCTAAAAGCATTCCTTAGTGCTCTTTTCCCTTCTGAGCTTCGAAGACAAGGGTCAGCAAACTGTGGCCTATGGGGCCAAATGCGTCCTGCTGTCTGCTTTTGTATGGCTTTAGGAGGTAAGAATGTTTACATTTTTAACAGGTTGGAAAAATTCCAAAGAAAAATAATATTGTATAACACATAAAAAATGATGTGACATTCATATGTGTGTCCGTAAATAAAGTTTTACTAGGACATAGCCACTGTCACTTGTTTAGTGTTGTCTGACTGCTTCTGTATTATAATCGCAGAGTTGAAGACACTTACTATGCAGCCCATGGTCATTTTAATATGGCCGCCCCCTGCCCCCAGATCACCTTCTGGGAAGTGATGATTTCCTAGATGTTTCCAATTCAGCTTATTGGATTCAAAACAAAAAAGGTTTTTTAAAAAAATCTCCACAGGGTGCATGTGTGTAGCTACCGTGGCTGTGGTTGAGCCACGGATGGAAAGAAGCACGAGATCCAACAGCCAACTCGATTGGAATTAGAGACGAAGGCCATTAGAAGTACATGGAGGCTGCCTAAATTAGGTTGTTGGCTAGACCATATTAGTTTCTCACTGGGGTTTTTCACCTCCCTGAGGATTTGTTAGCTCAATCTGCTCAGCGTTTTAGAATCGACCTGAATGCAAACATAAGCCCTCATTGCTTTCTGTTAACATAAAGACATAGAAAACAAAGCAAGGGAAGATGGGCTCCCCAAGTGGAGGAAAAAACCCAGGTTTTGCCATCTCCTTCCCCAGCCTGTTGCTGCTGGAAGATGTCATTCACTCTCAACTGAGATTTTAAAAAGATGTTTTGGATTTTTCCTCTGAGCTTTCATAAGCATGTAAATAGAATTGGCTTTCTGGGTGATTTACCAGCTGCACTGTGTGAGGTTTTCAGTATATGTGTGTTCCATCCATTATCAACATACTCCTTGTGGTAAAACTGGGATTTCTGAAGTAACGTGTTGGTCCAGTGATGGAATGCCATTTCTCTCCACTTAGTGTCCAAGCAATAATGCATCAGTTAGTAATGCTAGAAATGAGATGGGAGGCTCAGATGTACATATTCCAGCTGAGGTCAAGATCTATTCTTTTTAAATGTCAAAAATGACATTTCTAATACCCATGTATATAGATTCTATTTATTTGTGCACTTAAATTAACTCCTTTCTAATCCAGCTTCCACAGCTGCCAAAAACTTGCTCTGAAAGGCATTTTATTCTAAACTAGTCATAACGCACATCCACCTCTCATTGAAGGGGCTCTCGTGGCTTTGTGCCATTGTCTAAAGTATAGGAGGTTAGTTTCATCTAATTTCAGAGGGTAAGTTGGACCTGGGTTGGCAACAGACACCTCTGATAGCTGCTTTCCTTTCTTCTCTTGAGATGGGTCCTTATTTCATTCTATTCCTTTTTGCATTTGTTTTCTTATGAAAGTTTTCTTATGAAAGCTTTACAAAAGTATTGAGCATTCTATGGGTTTCAGATGGAGATCACTATTAGAATATTGTTTGCATGTAGACTTCTAACTATATGATGCATCTGGACACATCTCACTAAAGATTAAATAGCTGGGATTTCCAATCTAAGGACACACAATTTGAGGAGTCTACTCATGAGGACAGTGGGACAGAACTGTAGAAAGTTAGGTCACCGAGGAAAATCTAGGACATATCGTTGTTCTGCCCATAGAGTACCTGCCTGATTACGTAGAACACAGGAGATGATTTGGGGCTGAAAAGAAATTGATATTGTGATAACAATAATAACAATAATGAGTTATGGTCATAGGGCTGTCTCACTTACATGACCTCATTTAATACTCTCAATTTTCCTCTAGACAGGGAGCAAGTGTTATTATCCAAATTTCATAAATAAGAAAATTGACTCAAAATGACTACATGACTCACCTAAGGAAGTCATACTGGATAGACATAAGATTTAGTTCTTTGCTCCTGGTTAATTGCATTCTTTTGCAAAGCTATTTCCTCAACACTAGTAGTATAAGGCACTGACCATAGGATATCCTCTGATGTAGGATGGTAGGTGGGTTTTTCTTTTTAAAGAAAATCCATAATTCAGATTAAGGATCGAATCTTTGAGTTGGGTTCTGTTTGATCAAATCTTTATTGCACAGCTATACTGGACACTGGTCAAACTCAGGACTAGGTCTTTTCTCTAGCTTTGGCCTAATTTTTATTTCTTCTAGAATAAGGTATTTCCAGACATCAAAAAACCTAAAACCAGTCAAGTCATTATTAAGTTGACCATTTGTTTTTGTCTCAAAACTTTATTATATGTTCTTTATTCCTTATGACATGGTTTTCAGTCCTCTATGCAATTTTTAACGATATATATGATATATATGTATCATGTATATCTAGCAGATCTGGGTATCCCAACTCTAGAGGTGGGGATACTGAGAGGCTTGGATATGTGATTCAAAGGAGAGAAGTGTTCTGCATCTTTTCATAATCTTTTTGGGGGGGGCAGAACTGATTGGTAGTAAAGACATCCAAACATAAGTCTATATTTTGTCTGTGGAGGGTTCATGGTTGGGATTCTTTCCGTTCTTTAGCAGCAAGGTAGACAGCAAGTCAGGGAACTTTTAGACAAAGATTAATCCATAGAACTTGGAAAGCATTGTGTGTTCCATATATTGTAATAAACTAAGAATCCTGAGAAAAGTGCTCTAGATTTTGCATTGCCTTATATTAGAGTAATATTTAACAATTTTAAAATAATTACCCGTTTTTCATGAGGAGAAGGAAAAAAGTTAAATTTATAATGAGTATTACCATGGAACTTTTGACCAAAGACTTTCTAAAACAATTTTATGAATGATGGCTTGGTGGTGATATCAGGTAACCAGGGTCAAAAAAAAAAATATGGTGTCAGGTAACCAAGTTCAAAAAGAAAACAAATGTCACATTGGTCAGTTTTAGAAAGAAATAAAGATTTTTCCCCCTCAATGAAGAATTCTCTTTTTGTTCAGTCCTAAGGGACAGTTTCATTTCAATCTGACAAACAGATTTAATTTCTGAGCTTCACAAACTTACTTATCCATTTGCTCACCCAAGAAAGGTTGGAATATAATGCCAAATTTACTTTTGTAAAAAATATTAATACAGATACATAATCATGACCATTTATGAAAGCAATTTCATTTAAAGCTTATTCTTTGGTGGGCATGAGAGCTCAAAAGAAAAGCCAGGGATGGGGAAGGGGCAAATACGCCCATGTGACTTATGAGTCCAAAACTCCCCCACATCCCTGCCCATCTCCCAGCCTTATCAACCTTGGTTTTACTATGGAAGCCCCTGCCCATCAAGGAAACATTTATACCTTCTATCTTACAAATATATTAGTTTTCTGTTCCTATAATCTGTATTTTATATTTCTCAAGGAGAGAGCAGTGGGAATGGAAGGGCATTTCAGGTGGAGAAAGTAACAGAAGCAGAGATTTAGAGATGGAAATGAAAGGTAGAGTGAGACATTGGGCTGCAAAGTCGTGATGGGTCCAGATCTTGGGTCCTAAATGGCAGCCCTTAGGGAATTGTATTTTGCTCTATAAACAGCAGGATTCTATTTTTTGTGTGCTTTCGAGGCGAGTGAGACTGAAGACTGTGGAGTCAGGTGCAGGCAGTGCTGATGTTGTGGTTGAGAGACTGAACCAGGAGATCTCAGTGTCAAGGACATTGAGAAATTGACATGGCTCCTGACACCCACTCTGCCATTTCCCTCTAGCTGTAGGCATGACAAACTCAAAGAAGGCTGGGACTTGCTTTCTAGGAGCTTACTGTCTGTCCAAGTTTGAAAGCGGAGATATATAACGGAAACGAGATGGTGACCAAGTTAATTACAGGATGTCTTTCAAAAAGTCCCACAGGTAATTCTGTAGTTTCAAAAACGAATTTTGTAGTTTCAAAAATGAATTTTGTAGTTTCAAAAACTAATTTTATGAGCGTGCCGGGAGGACTCATTTCTCAGGGGCAGATTTATGTGAATCCAAAACACAGACTGGGAGAGAGCTTACTATCTACATTTTTCCTCTATTCAATTCTCTCTCAAGTTAGATCTTTGGGGAAATCATACTGCATTCAGAATGTTGCTTAGTGAGCATAAAGTCTGAGTAAGTTCTAAGAATTAGATCCTATTCAATTTACCTAATTATTACCTAAAATTAAAGTGATGACTCAGGAGAGCTGGAGACACTGATCTCTTGAGAGAGATCCCTTGTCAATGGAAACAGATACCTCATGTCAGAGGCTCAGACTTCCTTTTCTCGTAACAGTGTTTGGATGAACTCTGCCAACATTTGTCTTCCAGACTCTCCATGTTTCTGTTGCCTCTGATCCTTTCTCCCTAACCTCAAATTCTTTCTTTTGATAAATTAATAACAAAAGGCCAGGCCCAGTTATCAGCATTACTATTTCTAGAAATCTATCCTTCAGAAATAATTACGCCAACCAGTGAAAATATATATACAAGGATGTTAATCGCAGCCTTGTTTATAATTCCCCAAATTACCAATGAGCTCAGTTGTGGGATTGGTTCAATAAAAATGGCATATTTATTTAGGCATACTAAGCAACCATTAGAAAGAATATGTGGAACAGTGCATACTGAATTGCCAAGATATACATAAAAAATACTATTATAAAAACAAGTCATATACCAATAGGTATAGCAGGATTCCACCTTTGTGCAAAAGAAATGCACATACATGTGGCTGTTTGTGATGATATATACTTCTATGCATACATGTACATGTAGATTCATATAGATCAGATATAAGCAAGGAAAGGAATGCCCTCAGATGCTATAGTGGCTAACCCTAGGGGAGGGGTGGGATTGTGTGTTGGAGATGTGCATCTTTTCTTTTCTTTTATGTGCACATATGCACCTACACACACACACACACACACACACACACACACACACACACACACACAGTGGGATTGTGGGTGCAATTTACTTCGGGTTTTTTTCCCTAAGAACCTCTTTCTCTCCTCTTGTCTACTGTCCCCAGACCTTACAATTTTAAGAAAATCACTATGTGATAGGATACACTACTATTAGGGCAAATTATATGATAAACCATTCTAGGATAAATTGCTATCTGCTCTAGAAATGAATGAATACTATCAAAGAAGTAGAAACTGAGTCACTGTGCTCCTAGGAAACGGAGATTGCTTCCAACTGCATAGGAGTGGGAGTCAAGAGACAGTGAAGAGGTGGAAATATTTTCTATTTCTCACAACTACTGAGACCATAAGCCTTGCTTTCGCAATGCAAGCAGCCCACTTCTAAGTAGTCTTTCACACTGCTCCCCTTAGGTCATCAAACTGTCTGTGGGTTCCAGGACTTGAGGCATCCACACTCCATCTCCCTAATTGCCTCTTGAGTGGGAACCTGCCACGGTTATTTTATATGAGACTCTGAGTTTCCAATTTTTGGTTCACAAAATATGTTCCCTCTGCCTATAGGTTCAGGTACAACACTTTGCATGGAACATTACTTGATAAACAGTTGCTATTGTGTGGATTATCACTTATGTCGAAAAAAAAATAACACTACTTGACGATGATCTTTGAATTCAAGCCTCTTATCCTTCCTCTTTAGAAGGACAAGATGATTGCGCACAGCTTCCTCAAGCCCTCTAATCAAGCACAGGAAACAACCAGAATGCAATGAATGGCCACCAAAGATTCCTTTTCTTACCAACATTGTGGGTGAAGAACACTTACAGAGTGTTTCATGAACGAAGGAATGCAGAATATGCCGAAGGAAGGACAGTCAGATAGTCAAAACTCAAGCCCACAAGATTGAATGACCTCCATTGGCAACCCTCATGCCCAGTCACAAACAAATGGGACCAGGAATGCTTTTCTCTCACACTCGCTGGGAGTCAACTCCACCCACTGCCTCCCGCCATCCATCTCCTCCTTCCCTGATTTGTGTCTGTTTTTGTTAAACAGTGGATCTTGCTATGCTTTTCAGAAAGCTGACAAGAGGCAAGCTGAAAATTAAAAATGGGTGCCGAGAGGCTTTACGGGAGTCTAAATAAACAGCTCGACAGGAAAGACGTGTGGCAGGCTAAGGTTTCAGGCTAGTGGTCGCAGAGAGTTAAAAGACATCCGTATAACAGAAGGCTGTGTTTGTTTTCTCTGTCCCTGCACTAGCAAATTTATTGAGTTATCTGTCTTATTTTGACACTTGGGTGTTTAAGGTTTCTGTTTTAGGTGTCTAAAGACATAAAAAAAATTATTGTACAGCTTACATTCCTAGCGGAGGCTTTGACATGTGCTAGCTGAAAAGTTCCTATCTGCCAGTAATTTTGCAGAAAAAAAGCCTTGTAGAATTGGGTTTTCGCAGAAGGTCCAAGAATCCTCTGCAAAAAACGCTGAGAACAAAGGGGTTCTTATTTTATTTCTGACCCTATCATCCTAATGTTTGGTAAAGTACAGCCACCCAGCTACGTTCTTCTCATTGTTCCACTTTCGCTCACCATGTAACATACAAGGAGCACCATCAGTATGATGTGCATGTAGAGGCTCAGTGGGGCTCTCAGTCAACATAAATTGCCAAGATACCGTTTAATATGCTTTTGAGGTTAAACATGCTGGTGGTGTTGGGTGGACACTAGCTGTTTTGATAAGGCAACATCAAAATATTATAGTCATATGTGTGGAAATATTGACATTTTGATGACTGATGTATGAAGCCACCCATAAGGAATGTTGCTGTATTCTCAGAATACAAATTTGAATTTAATTTTACTTATAAATGCCTCGTAGACAGTGAGGCTACTACCACTCATTAAAGGGAGGTAGGGAATTTAAACAGTTCTTGGGCATAAACCTATTTCCATTCATTCATTCATTTTTCAAATGGTATTCAGCAACTACTCATGATTTAGTGGTGTAATTGTTAGCAAGTGTGGGGAAACGTATAAAGCACAGTCTGTGGTTGTCATAGAAATTCTGTTTCTTCTCTCATCACCTTCTGTAGGAGACAATCCACTCGGCGTAGTCTGGTCCAATTTTCATGATACTGGGTGATCAGCATTAAGTCAAGGCAAGAAAAAGAGTTCATAGTTTATGGTCACCCCAGGGCAGGTAGCTTTGCAGGATCTCAGGCAATCTGAGCACCTTGTCATTTCCTTCTTTGTCAGTTTTCCTTCTTTTTGGTTCTCCATGGGGCCCAAGATTGGGACTTAGCAGCTCATAGCTTCAGTGTCTTCTCCTTATAATGTTCTTGGCAAAGACTGATCACCCAGGCCACTGGACAAGTGCTCTTATCTTGGCTTCCTTCCCTTGTTCTCAACATGAACATCTGCACGTCCCTCCTCACCTCATTACTTGGGAAAGCTTTGGTTTTGTGTAAAGGGCAAAGATTTTTGGAATCGGCATACCTGACTTTGAAGACAGAAAGCATCACTTCATTGGTGGGTGACTCTGATTCTGAGCCTTGGTTTATCATCAGGAAAGATGTGGATACTCTTGACTGTTTCATACGGTTACGAACCTGACATGTGATCATGTACTTGACTGAAGCTTGGCTCCTGGCTCTAGTGAGTGGTTAAAAAAAAAAATTGCCCACTTCTTTCTTCTTTAAGTCCTGTGGAGAAATGAGGCCTTTGAGAGAGTCAAAGAAAATATTGGTGTCATAGAGACTTTATAGTTCATTGCTTTCCTGTTCATTTCAGACAAATGTGCTGTAAATTAATTTCTTTTAAAAAGCAAGGAAAATTCATGCCTCCTCTGGTGATGGGATGTAACGTAGCATTCCTGGTTGTATTGAGCACATACTATATCCAAGTCCTAGAATAGTTTCTGGGAGGGATACAAGTACATACCCCAAAGCATATTTTCTAGTACCTTAAAAACAACTTGAGCTAAGATTTATATAGTAAAAGGTTGAATAGTGATCAAAATGAGTATTCCATGGCTAATACTAAGAAGCAGGCTATTCATTTACTAAGTTATTTTTTTTTCCTGTAGGGCTCCTCATAGAGACTTTAATAGCATAATATACATTGGTAATCTCTAAGAAATGAATAGTAAGCAAAGCTTTCTAGGCTTCCATGGTCATGGGATTCTTTAATTTATTTTAATTTTGTCTTTATGGAAATCTTAGGTATAGAAAGATAGATCGGGGTCATGGAAGGTGAATGTTAAAGTGAAGAATCAGAACTTTACCCTAAAGGTACTGGCATTTCTAGAAAGGCAAGTGTCATGATTCAAGTATTTAATGTTTTAGGAGGGTGGGTCATTGGTGAGAATCAAGAGAACGGGTTTTTCCAAGTAGAATGATTAGTATCTAAACCAGATCGCAGTTAATAAGAAGATTTGAGACTGTGATGTAGAGTCAGTAGGTAGTAGAATGCTCTTAACAGTGATTTTGGAAGTGAGAATGACAGACCCAGCCAAGACAGTTGTGGCTCAAGAGGGTTTTATTCAGGATAGGAAAAATGAGAGATGTTAGATGTTAGATGATCACGAGGAAAACCACAACAGAGAGAAGACCATGAATGGTCCTGGAGCCAGTAAGGAGAACTGTGGGATCAAGTCCCTGGAAACAGTGGAAGGGAATAAGGAAGGGAACATAGATGAGGAAGGAGCCAAGACTTCTATGTAGCATGTACAAGACAGAAAAAAATGCGACTCTGACTTCATAATGCAGTCTTTTATGTGTACCAGCTAGATCCAGCAAATGTTGTCTTTCTTCTTCATTGTCATAGTTATGTGTCATAGAAATGATGATCTGAAATGTGCAGACACGGAAACTTGCTCAAGGTCACATAGCTACTAAAAGGTAGAACAGATATTTGAAAAAATCACAAAACTCCAAATGATCATCTTGAGTGGATACTTCCTGCTTGAACATGGGTCATCCAGTAGATTAAAAAAGGTTTTGATGTGGCCAGAGATGGGGCTGCCTTCTGGAGGGAAAGGATGAGGTTAGGAGAATTAGACCCAAGCCTCGCCTCCAGGCCAGCCTCAGAGCCAGTCTGGAAGATCCTTGAGCCTACAGAACTTGCTGGGTTCCTCAAGTAGGGATGAAGGAAACTGATCTGTCTTCTTCCATGACAGCATATATTTTTATATGCGTGTATATGCATATATGTTTATGTATTTAGGTACTTACAAATGTGTAAACATAGATATCTTCATGTATATATCTCTATAGAGCAAGACACACGTAAGCTTCCCAGTGAAAGATATCCTTGTCTCCTTCAGACAGGTATATAGCCCTTTGGTTAAGGGGAGAGTTCCCTTGGGGGCACAGCAGGTAGTTCTTATGAGGTTCTCTCTCATAGATCTGGATGCTGGGCCCTCAGCTTGTGTCTACAGTTGATGTTTTCCTGGCGATTCTCTTAAATTGGTCAGGGCCCAGTGATGACCTATGGTTAAGTTTTCTTCACTTCTCTGTGTCTTTTTCACATCTTCCATCTTACCTAGAAGATTCTGCTCTAGATCACATCACCCTTTGGATTACAGTTTCCCAAACTGAATCCCTGGAAGTCTCTTGGCATGAGAGAATGTGTATATCTCCTCCATTCTCAGAGAGCAAAGAGTGGCTGGGATACTAATTTAGGCTCTCTCTCTCTCTATCCAATTCCAGGAAACCACCACCTATACACCACTCCCAGGTGACTCCATGTTGGATCGAGTCTTCTTCCTGAAGCTTGTAGTACATGGCATAACCTTAGTTAAGTTGGGATTTCTTTTTTGCTACCTTCCTCACCAGTTTAAGGTTTCTCATTTCCAACTGAGCCCTACACAAACTAGTTGAACCCTGGGGGACTCTGTATCTTCACATCTCTGCTCTCCTTCATCTTATTCTCTTTGATGTCCCCTTCCTGTACAGAAGGACTATTATTTCTTATTGGGTCAGGATTTTCCTCAATTTTCACTTCTTTCTCAAGCTACATGATTTTGCCAATGGCACAGAGATGTTTAGAAATACTTGCTACAGATATAACATGTGAAAGCACTGGCTTATGAATGTCTAATATGTGAGGGTTGAAAATTACCAGTATTGGGGTACCTGCGTGGCTCAGTGGGTTAAAGCCTCTGCCTTCAGCTCAGGTCATGATCTCAGGGTCCTGGGATCAAGCCCTGCATCAGGCTCTCTGCTCAGTGGGGAGCCTGCTTCCCCATCTCTCTCTCTGCCTGCCTCTCTGCCTACTTGTGATCTCTCTCTCTCTCTCTCTCTCTGTCAAATAATTAAATAAAATCTTTAAAAGAAAAAAGAAAATTACTAATATTAACAAGGACAGTTTGCTCCACCCAAAACACACATAATACAGCAAAAAGCAGAGGAACAGACTTGAGAAATATAAAACATAATTTCCGCATTTAGGAAGTCATGATCTTGCAAAGAAGATAAGATTATTTAGACAATGGAAACATGAAAGGGTATAAGGCAATAAATGGTCCATGAGAAAAGAGCTGTGGGAATTCATAGCTAGGAGCAGTCATATCTGGCTGAGACCACCAGGAAGGACATCTAGAAGGAAATGGTTTTGGAGTGGAGTCCGGAAGGACTGATATATGGGTAGGTTCATCATAACTGGCAACAGTTAATTCAAGACTTCCCTCCAAGTCCTGTGGAACAGGTCCAGAAATGGAACACATTCTACCGGATGGCTAGCGTGGGGGGCGTGGCCATTACTCTCTGGGTATAGAAGCACTTTAAAGGCATCAATGAGTGAAGGTTGCCTGATAGGCTAACTTCAGAGCCAAGCTAAGCGAGGAGGCCAAATATTTGCAACCAAAAGCTTGCCAATGGATTGTTGAAGCCGGGAGTGAGTGAAGGAACAGGAGAGAAATGGCCTTAGCCAGAATGAGGAAATGGGAGAAGGAGAAGGTTGTAGATGGAGAGGACCGCCACCACCTCGGAGACAAGAGCATTTCCATGGGATGGCTCAGGCTAGGCTTGGAACAGTGAGCAGCCAATATGGAAGGAGATGCAAGCAGGTACAAAGCACAGGGTAAGAAATTCTGAGGTCAGGGTTTCAGATGGCTAGTTAACTGAGTGCTGGGAATAAGCAGCTCGTATTTTTCACTTTGACCTGCCAACTGGAACTGTACTCAATGGCTATAAATACACTGGTCTGTGTTTTCCACTGCCCCTTGGTCTTTATAAAAGAATAGAAAGGTCGCTGTTGGAAGATGCCAAATGTAAGCCACATCCAGCTGCGCCCAGATGTGAATTCACCGATGCAGGAGGCACTACATCTAACCGTGTCACTCAATCAGTGTGTTTCAGCTTTGACTTGAGTGCTTTGCAACGCACACAGAAACGGAGTTTGAAAGAAATGTATTCCACTCTTTGCCTTGCCTGCAGCTGTGGGGAGGAAGAAAAAAAAAGACAAAAACTCAGGAACACCTGAGTCAGCTTCAGTAGCTGGAAATGTAGCAGTTTAACACCAAATAAAGGCCTGTCCAATGGCTGGTGAATCAAATTAAATTCTGAACAAACAACTCTCTAGCCACATCTCAGTCAATTTTAGAATCAATGCAGGTGATTTATGGTTCCTTAGGGTTGTATTCTCTTTCCAGCGTGCTGGGATTTCCACACGTAGCTACCATTTACTGCTAATGAGCAGCACACATCAGTCCCAGGGCACCTGGATGGGAACGCATCACTTACTCTCATTCAGCGGCGTGAGCTCTTTCCATGCAAAAGGGGCTCCTTAGCTGGGTCAGGAGCCTGGGTCTGCTGGGTAGATGCCGTTAATGCAAAGTGGTGATATTTTCCAGTCTTTTTCTCCCAGAAGCACCCGTGCTTTTTAATTTAATGGCTCTCTGGTGTGTGAGAATCCTTTGGGACAAATTTCCTTCTCCAGCCTCAGCACACGGATTCAAACAGAAGCTGGGTAGGGGCAGAGGAGAGTGTTTGGCTTTCTTTGTTATACCATTTGAGGAAAAGGAGTCTTGAGTCTATGTTTTTAGGGGGGCGAAATAATACCCCCGTGTTTATCCCAGAGCCTGCCACATAACAGGAGCTCCATGGATACTTGTGGGACAAATGGCAGGTAGAAGCCCACATAGAGTGTTCATCTCTCCAAACAAGCATTTGGGAATTCTCTGAAGATTACCTTCTAATTGCATGTGAGACAGAAGAGATTCTGGGAAGGCTGGTAGTTTTTGATGCTTGACTATGTGCCAGGCCCTGTTCTAACTCCTTCATTTCATTCATTGCTCACAATAATCTTTTTAGGTAAGCACTGTTGTCATGCCCATTTTACAGATGAGGAAGCTGGGACCCAGAGGGACTAATGTGATTTGCCTGAGGTTACACAGTGAGTGCTGGTGCTGAGATTTTTAACCCAGGCAGTCAGTTGGCCTCGGCCTACAGTTTTGTTTTGTTTTGGTTGGTTGGTTTTTGTGTTTTTTCGTTTTTATAGAACATTTTACTCAACACACAGCACCTTCTGGCAAAAAAGGCAAGATACAGGAAAGGCTGGTGGACATTGCTACTACAGAAACAATCAAAAATCCTGGAAAAGGATGAAAAGTAAGTGTGATTTGCTGATTCTGTTTTATTGCCCTCATGACTAGACCTACAGCCAGCATGAGCTCCAAAATAAAAGGAAACAAGGCTGGGAATGAAATAAAACTATACACAATGAATATCCACATCTGTGAGCCTCACTTAGCTGCACCCAATGAAAAGTCACTGCCTCCCAGTGGTGAATTATACATGCTCACTCGTTAAATGCATAATTTCATTTCTTTTTCTTTTTTTTTAAAATATTTTATTTATTTGAGAGAGAGAGAGAGAGCAAGAGTTGGGGGAGGAGCAAAGGGAAAGGGACAAGCAGACTCTAAGCTGAGCCCAGAGCCCAATGTGGGGCTCAATTCCACAACCCCAAGATCGTGACCTGAGCCCAAACCACAGGTGGGCTGCTTAACTGACCGAGCCACTCAGGTGCCCCTTCTCTGTTTTTCTTTGAAGTGGTGGTTACAAACTCAGCTGAGGTCCTACATATAACCACGAAGGAGCAGGGAACTCTCGCAGGCCTCTTCCATTTGCATGGTAGAGTTTTTCCCCCAAAGCAGGGAAAAAACTAGCTTTACTTCAAAATGACAAGCAAAACAAAGACACAATATTTGCAGCCTCTTGAGTTCTCAGCTTTCCTAGCACTTAGCAATGCAGACAGGAATTCACAGTTGGTTTCGGACCAAAGAAAGCGGAGGGTGACTATGAGGCAGGGAGAAGTGGGGGGGGGGGGGCAGGGAAGAACAGCTTTCTAGGCTGTTCTTGAGGCATATCTTATCATTTTGAAGACAGACGCTGAAAAAAGGAGAAAAGCAAGGCAGAGCCTGTGAATTGGCATGGTGGGTGGGGCCCTCGCCTGGGAGAGGAACAGCTTTGCACATGCGCCGGGGAGAATGCTTCTAGCTGAGACAGAGAAGTCACCTCATGTCTGCAGGACATAAGTTAGCCTTCCAGAGCAGTAGAATAATGAGAACCCTGGAAAAGTAATTTTCTAAATGAAACCTCAGTTCCCTGGGAAAATACAGCCCCTACATGAGGAAGGAAATTTAACATCTTTCCATTAGCTCTTGGGATGCAGAGTTTCACTTGCTTCCTCAAAAACAAAACAAAACAAAGCTAACTGTGCGGTGGAATCCAACTAATATTGCTTGCATTCTTCAATAGGCTCTCTTTCCCTAAGAGAGACTAAGTTCCATACAAAATTGAGTTGAAGTTCCCACTGAAATTGAGCTTAGCACAAGTAGTCTACAAACAAAATAACAGGCAAAACATTTGGAATCTGTTTTCCAACCCAACCTACAATTTCAGGATCCAGATTTCATAAGGGCAAGGGAGCTGCCTGCTTGGAAATTTGATTTAAAAATAGTTTCTAGAAAAGTATTAAGTAGGCCCCAGTACCTCTTGGGAAAACAAGGGGCTTTTAAAAATCTTAAACTGCATTGTAGAAATTTTTATGAATGAGCAACACATGGATTAAATTACTCATTTGAAAAAAAAATCCAATGACAAAGCATACTTGGCAGTTTTATTGCACCTGACTTATTTGGAAAACAGTCCCACTATGCCTTCGAAATCCCCAGTGGAGCCTAGTGTACGGACCATCTTTGAAAAATGAAATTGAGCCATTCATAGAAAAAGCGCTATCTCCGTTAGAGTGTAGAGTGCTCAAGATAAAAGGGTGACTGAGGGGTGCCTGGGTGGCTCAGTGGGTTAAAGCCTCTGCCTTTGGCTCAGGTCATGATCTCAGGGTCCTGGGATCAAGCCCCGCATTGGGCTCTCTGCTCAGCAGGGAGCCTGCTTCCCTCTCTCTCTCTGCCCGCCTCTCTGCCTACTTGTGATCTCTCTCCTCTCTGTCAAATAAATAAATAAAATCTTTAAAAAAAAAAAAAAAGAAGTGGCTGATTTTCCTATGTTCTGAGGGATTTCACAGATGGGGGACCCATGACAGTGATCATACACGTGACCTCAGGGGACCTCAGGGCAGGAACCAGTGGGGCAGTGCTGATTCTCTTCTTAGCAGCAGTTTGGCAGATAGGCTAAAAACTTGGCTGTTCACTCTGTTCCCTAATTTTTCAGCTCAGTCATTGTCAATGTTGAATGAGACTGGCTTTCTGAAAAATAATCTGTGGTCAATTTATTGTATACATTATGATTCCTGTGGCTATCTTTCATTCCGTACATGAAGTTGTGGGGAAACCTCTCTAACTCTGTTTAAAAATCTTGTTACAGTTTAAAAATAGTCTGCTCTAAAAATAGTCTAAACATTTATTGAGTAGTGAATGAGAAAATGAGTGAAGGTACCCAAGGGAAATAAACAGGTCCCTGGTTGAATTTTATTAAGTCAAGAAAGGGAGAGAAGTCATGGGTCTCTTACTACCCTATCTGGTGCACAGTGCCAACACATTGAATGTCGAATACAGACATGAATATTTTCCAAGACTAATTTGGACAAACTCGATAAAGGCTTGAGATTTACAAATCGTTAGGCCCTCTTTATCAATAAGTGACAATGGCAGGACGGGATCCCAGGTCTTCTGGTCCTAAGTGCCGTGCTCGCTCTTCTAGAATAAATTCCTTCAGTCTCTAAAAATCCTAGGCTCCTGGGCTGGCATGAGTATTGAACCAGGATTTATAAAGTAAGGACTCATCACAGGTTTCAGTTTTTATTATTATTTTTTTATACCCAATTAATTTTTTAAAATTTTTTCAGTGTTACAAGATTTATTGTTCCTGCACCACACCCAGTGCTCCATGCAATAAGTGCCCTCCTCAATACCCACCACCAGTCTCGCCCAACACCCACCCCCCCCTCCAAAACAGGTTTCAGTTTTTAAATTCAGCTATCCAGAGTGCTCTTTTAAATAACTCCTATGAAAATGCTTTAAATTTTACTTTGCATATATGCCATTTGCTCTATGCCTTTATACACTTATGCACCCACAATTGTATGCATTATACATATATACACACATAATACCAAACAGGATCATCAACACAAGACATGCACATTATTCTTGGTGGGCGGCCTAGGGGATGTTCAAGGGTACTTTTGCCCACACTCCTGTGCCTTTTATCCGAGTTTGGGCACTAAATCCCATGCCAGATATGATTCCATTTACTATGATGTCTATGGATCAGAGAGCTTTATGTCAATTATAATAAAACACACCATTTTGGCCATCATGCTCCATTTGCCCAACCCCACATCTTGCCTTTGATGTAACGGGAAAGTTCCGATGAGAGGTGAGCAGGCACTAAGGGGAAAGGTGTGCAGATGCATTTTGGGTAAAAGTTCAGGGCTATCGGTTCCTCCAGAAAAGTGTATCTTATGCCAGACTAACCTGGCCATGACAATGACTGTTTTAGGAAATGTTCTGTGCCCCAGCTCTCCTGAATCATCACCGTGGTTCTGGATTCCCTGGAGAGAGGCTACAATCAAGGTGGAGATTCTGAGGTAATTTCAGAGTTAAGACTTCCTTTCCTCTATTGTGAGAAAACTTAGTGATTGAGAAAATTGCTTTAAATTCATCCAAAGAACAATTCCAGAGAACATAATGTAAATGTTAAGCGTGGAATGATGGTTTCTGGCGCCCATGGTCACCCCTGCTGTTTCTATGCGTAGGCTTCTCTTTCTTCCTGGCATGGCCCCTCTGCTTTTTTACTTAACTAACTCCTCATCATCCTTCGAAGCTCAGTTTAAGCACCACCTTGGGAAGCCCTCCCTCACTGGTCTGGTGTACATACTCCTCCTCCAGGCTCCCATGGTAACACCGGGCATGACTCTGTGGTAGGATTTACTTGTTCCGTAATAATAGATTTATTTGTCCATAAAGGCCAGAAATAGACCCCTTGAGGGCAAGAATCACATCATTTCATTCTGAATGCCGAGCTCCTGGCCCAGTGTCTGGCCCATCACAGATCTTCAAAAAATGTTTATTGAGTTGCGAATAAATGCGCGGCTCTCATCTTCGTGCTGCTAAATCCTCAACCCCGATTATGCATGGAAACCCAGAAGCACTGCTCTTTGCTCTTTCTCATGATGCTTCAAAATGGGTCCTGCCTTTGGAAAAAGAAAAACAATCGCCATCCCCCAACACAGTGAAATATGTGAGTATAATTCGGAACGTGGAGCTCAGAGCTTCAGCGGCAGGAAAACATTCGCAGGAAAACAAAACCAACCCAGTAACCGGATCACCTTAGCAAAATTTTTTGAGAACCTATTTTCTCAGCCCTGTTTGCAAGTTTATGGATTTCTATGCAGTTGTAGCCCTTCTGTGGTTACCACTTAAGGGGAGACAAGATTGTTTATAAGGCATCCTCCGTGTCCTAGGCACAGTGGTAAATGATGTACAAGCTATCTCAGTAAATACCTCTACTGACTTGACGTGCTAGACTTGCTCTTGGTCTTACAAGGAGCGCTGCCCAGGGGAAGCAAAGTAATAGTCTAATAAGTGTCAGAAATGGGATTTGAACTGACATCTGTCTGCCTAAGGCTACTAAAACTTAAAAGTTTAAATTACATGGAAATTAAAAATAAAAGTCACAAAAGTCATTTCACTTAGTCATATTTCTGGCAATGGATTTGTGGGGGCATGTGAAATTCATATGTTTTTTAATAGCTGTGGCTGAACTACTTTCCAGAAGGATTGGAAGAATGAATTCACAGTCCACCAGCCTGCATGTTTCTCCAAGGACAAGTTCATGTTCTATCTCCCTAATCTCAGAAGCTAGCACAATGTGGAGCACAGAGTAGATTCTTCACAGACGTATGCAGAATGAATGACTGAAGAAATGGACCCTGCCACTAGTATTGTAGATTTCCTTTAAAACCCACATAATGTAGGGCACCTGGGTGGCTCAGTCGTTAAGCATCTGCCTTCGGCTCAGGTCATGATCCCAGGGTCCTGGGATCGAACCCCACATCGGGTTCCCTGCTCGGCAGGTAAGCCTGCTTCTCCCACTACCATTCCCCCTGTTTCTGTTCCCTCTCTCGCTGTGTTTCTCTCTGTCAAATAAATAAAAATCTTTAAAAAAAAAAAACAACAAAACCCCACATAATGTAATGCCTGAAAAGTATATAAACCTACAAAAGGCAGATAGGTTTCCTATCCTCGAATACAAGGAAAGAGATGACCCTTGTAAAGCAGATTGACTCTGTACTTTTGTAAGCAGCACAAAATCTTCTTCCCCATTTCGGATCTAAGAATTTAGCAAGTCATTTTCCAAAATATGTGATCTGAATCAATCCCAAGCTGCCTGGGGGCCCAGACTCAGCGTGCCAGTGCAGTTAGACACACAGTCCTGCAAGCAAGTCATTAGAGTGTAGTCCTGGGCTTTATTTGAATTGTTCAAAGGAAATTAAAGGGAATCTAGTAACACTTCTGAAAATGGCCCCCTTTCTCTCTTCTCCAATTTTATTCTGTCTTTGGCTTCTCTTATCCCCACTGATCTCTACATCTGTATTATCAAACTTCACCCAAACTTCCATTTGATTCTTTAAACCTAGGCCGTCGTTGGAGTTTCAGTGGCCTCACCTCTCCTGGCCTTCATGACTTCAGACCCCTTCTCACCTTTAGAAGTTTCGTTCTCTTTCTTTTTCTCCTTCCTTCTCTTTCTTTTCCTCTTTCTTTCCCTCTCTTTTTCTTTTGCTTTCCTTCTTCCTTCTCTCTTACTTTTTCCTCCAGGAGAATTTTTGCTTAAAAAAAAGTTCTTAACTTCATCATATATAGTTTTTTGGGTTTTTTTTGAGAGAGTGAGAGAGTACGCACGAGTGGGGCAGGGGCAGAGAGAGAGAATCTCAAGCAGGCTCCATGCCGAGAGCCCTACATGGGGCTCAATCGAGTGACCTTGAGATCATGACCTGAGCCGAAATCAAGAGTTGGATGCCTAACTGACTGAGGCACCCAGGTGCCATATAAACAAACAAACAAACAAATAAATAAATATATACACACACATGTACATATATATATATATTTCTGAGGTACAGGTAGTATGTAGAATCAATTCATTGACCTGAAGTATTGTTTCTCAAATTACTCTACAATTATTTTCCTGTGGCCTCATCGAGCTTTGCCACTTTTTCTGTAGGATGCTTTCTTAACTATCCTTCCTCTCCATTTCCCCAGCTCCAGCCTTCACCTGTATCATACTTTGCATGAAGACTTTGACAAAAACATGTCCATCATTGGAGCCATTCCCTAAATTCTGTCCTCTGCTTTCCACCCCCATGTTTTCTTATTGGCCCTCCCTCCTCTTCACTTCAGACACCCCCAGCTTTTTAGCTGCTTCCCCTCTGTCAAAGCGAGGAAGGTTCAAATAGAATTTACCTCATTAGGTTAAACTGAAATTCACATCTAGATACATCTCTGAAGTATTTGTCTTTAAAACGCTGACACATTTGTAGAACTAAATCTCTTGAATGTATTTGAAGTAGAATGAGGTTATTGTCAGTTGTTTGTACCATTTGTCTAAATCATAAAACTATTTACCCTGATTCAAATTCAGTTTTACTTTTATGACCTTTAAAGAGTTATGTGGGACGCCTGGGTGGCTCAGTCGTTAAGCATCTGCCTTTGGCTTATTTCACCATCCCAGCATCCTGGGGTCGAGCCCCACATCGGGCTTCCCGCTTGGCAGGAGGCCTGCTTCTCCCATTGCTCTGCTTGTATTCCCTCTCTCATTGTCTCTCTCTGTCAAATAAATAAATAAATAAAATCTTAACATTATAGTTTTGGCAACTTAATATGCACATAAACACACACACACACATAACAAAGTAAATTAAACCTACAGTTATTTGTGTGTGTGTGTGTGTGTGTGTGTGCTTTTAGGAAAAAACTTAGAACAAATCTCATATCATATCTCATATCATTAAAACAATATCTCATATACACTGTTTTGTTAATTTAGTTCTTTGAAATATTAAGAAAATTTGACAGTTTAGAGTAACTAGCATACTTGCTTTGTGGTTTTAATTTGCAATGTTCTTAGTAGATGTGTAATTTTTTTAATTAAGAAAAGTAAAAATATGATTAGTTTTGGAAACAGTGTTGCAAATTTAAGAAAACCTAGGGTTTTTTTTTCTACCCTTAAAACTTTCTTTATTAGATTAATAGAAATTGTGCCTGTAAGGTTTGTAAGTCTGCCAGCCAGGCATTTGAAGTAGTTTTAGCTCTATCAGACCTGAAATGTGTATCTGTTTGGGTTCAATCTAAAAAGCAGATCCAGTAGGAGGTATGTGCATGTGTGTGTGTGTGTGTGTGTGTGTGTGGTTTATCACAAGGAAACTGGCTTGTGCAATTGTGCAGGTGGGCTGAGCATATCCAAAGGCTGTAAGGCAGGTCATTAGGGGAGAAGATCCTGACCCGAGTAGGTTCTAACTCCATCAACATGGGCCAAATCTTTGTTCAGATGAGGAATGTCTTTTTTTCCTTCTATGACAGCCTCAGCCCTGCTTTTAAGGCCTTCTCACTGACAAAGTCAGGCTTACCCAGAATAATCTCCTTTGCTTAAACCGAACTGAATTAGGGTGCTAATTATATCTGCAAAATCCTTTTGCAGCAACACCTAGACTAATGTTTGGCTAAGTAACTGGAAGACTGTAGCCTAGTCAACAGACACATCGAAAAGTATCACAAAAATGTTAAAGATATTTTAATTAATTTATGAATGGGTTGTACCCTTTGGTGGAATTTAATCTGCTTAATTTATCATTAAACATAAAAGATTGCATTACATTTTTCTTTTAAGATAGAATCAATAGTTTTTTGGGGTTTCCCCCCTTTTTTTTTTAGAATTCCTAGTTTTTTAAATAGATGGACATAATTTATAAAATGAGCCTAAAGACATGAGAAAGCCTAGGTTTTTGTATTTATGGTTGTAGCGGTTATAGTCAACCAAATAGTTGCAAATGGTCTTTTCCATGCACAAAGCTTTCCACATTTGTAAAAAAAGCAAAACCTCAACTGATTGAGACTGGCAGAGTAGCATTATATATAGCACGGGGGTCCTCAGCCCTGACACACAGTATGGGAATTACAGAAAATGGAACTCAAGCCATTATGGAGTGATATTTGAGAACTTGCAAATATATTTATATCAGCGTTTGATAATAATAACGATGAACACACTTACAATCTTGTGATCTGCACAATCCAGTATAAGAGCTGGATCACAGCAAAAAAATGACAGTAATACCCAGCAATCAAAAGAAATCTCAAAAAAAAAAAAGAAATCTCAAAATAACTTGAGGATTTTGCTTGCATTTCTTGATGCAACAGTGAATCACAGGAACACTTCTAAAAGAATGCCTCTTGTGTGTGTTGTCTAACTCCCTTTCACAGCAGTTCTGCGATTTCCCCTGCAAATCCCACCCTCTCTGCCCCCGCCATTCACAGCCCTAGTCTTGTTTTTCTTGCCTTCTTTTTTTTTTCTGCATGAGAAAGCTCTAAATCACTGTTCTACCCAAGGAGGACCCTCTCTGGAGTCAAGGGAGACCTCAAGACTTAGAGGGGACAGAGGGAGAGACTGTGACATTCACACGCCCATTGGTTTGCGTGTTCGTTCCAGAGGACGGTGATCCTTCAGTGTAAGTGTCAAGGACACAGGCTCCCACTGATAGCAATACGGATGCTGGGAAACTTAAGGCCAGAAAAGAAAAGCCAGAATGTGTTTAGTTATGTAATAGTAATACCAATTACACTTAATGATGTAAACTATTTACCATTTATGCCTAATTACTCCAACGCATAGTCATGATTATGCACCCCATTAACTATGTATGTCAGGTTAACCTGCTGGTAAATTCTTTCTATTAGGACAGTTCTACTAAGATCACTCCTTCTTTTACTCAGTAGCCTGCATATGCTGTGGGATCATTTGCTTATAAATTAGGAAAACTTGGGCCGGGGGCTTGTCACACCTCTGAACTTCTGCAAGCGTCATAGCATTCTGAGCACATTCAGAATGAGCACTTTTGGTCTCTCTTCCTTTCCAACTGTTACATCTACTGAAATAAGAATAATCAAAGCCTCCTAGACCCTTCTCTCATCTCACAAAAGCTCCTGAATCTTACTCCTTAGGCTTTTGACTTCTTGTTACACCAAAGTTTTATATTTTTCTTTAAACCGGGAATCTGTGCGAGGCATCTTGCTGAGTTTTGTTGTCCAATGAGTATCTTGACAGGTGTCCTTTTCCCTTCATTCAAATTCTTTGTCTAATTTGGATTTTTGCTCTACTCTCTCTGTCTCTGGTTCAGTTTCTAAGTTAGTCCTCAAGGAACAATGGCGGAAAAAACAGAGGGGACCCAGAATCTGGAGACCCGGTCTGGGATTCACCATTGACAATGGGATAAACTACTCTCCAAGGCAGGATGGGGTGTCCTTTAGGGACCAGCTTGCATGGAAGAATGACAGAGCCAAGAGCCTTTGCTCCCATTGTGTGCAGGGGCACAAATGGCCTCTCCTTGAAGCAAGCCCTGCTTTGAACTGCAGGACCTCCTTTTATAAACAGGAAGTGTCTGGACCAACATACTTTTAACAGAGCCCATGTTCTGGAAAATAGCAGAAACCTCAGGCTATTGTTCTTTCCTATATTTTTTGTTGTTGTTTTGTCATGGGTATTTTCAGACCTCTGCCCCCCAGCCCAGGTGAGGAGACAAGGACAGGATAGGTTCTGACAAGGTGCTGGCAGCGAAGTCATGCTGCGGTATGGGACTAAGGCTGGGTTTAGGGCAGGTCCAGGTAGGTGATATCCAAGAGGCAAAAAGGGCCGAAAATGGGAACCAGGGGACAGGGTGAGGAATCTTGTGTGGGTTTTTTCCTACCTCTGCCGCTCCCAAACAGCTCTGGGTCACCACTGCCTCTCATGGGGACTCTAACACAACTTTCTCTCCACTTCTGCTCTGTGACCTTCATAGCATCCTGAGTGCAACAGCCGGAAGGCAGGGCTTTTTAAAGCACCAATCAGATTCTGGTTTCCTGTGCCTCCTTTTGATGGCTTCCCAATAACCAAGAGCTTTTACCCGATCTTATTTATGCCTACAATTCCTACCTATTCTGCTTTGGCGCTTTCAGTTTCTTCTGAATATGCCCTGGCCTTTCCCGTCTTAGGCTCATGTATGCACAGTTCCTTCTGCTTGGGAGCAGCTCCTTCCTGAATTCAGGCTCTCTACTCAACTGGATTCTCCTCTTCCCCTGTCATTCTCCATCACGTCACTCTGTTTCATTTTCCTTGTTAACCACAGGCGCTTGTGAAATTATCTGTTTCATTTCTTTCCTGTCTCTTGGCCATCATTCCTTGATAGTAGATTTCTCATTTGTCTCGTTCACCATAGTGTCTCTAATGACTAACAGAGATGCCACATAGCAGGAGTTTTTCAAGTATTTAAGAAATAAAAAAAAAATATTCCTGGCACACTGTTATGAGCTATTCTTAGAATTAGTACACACGGAAGAATTGAGTTGCCATAAAGTTGGCCAAAGGTGTGTGGCTGGGGACTCCACTTTAGATCCACAGGCAAAGAGTCTTTCTGTAGCAACTTCAGGTTGAACTGGGAATTGCTGGCCCAAAATCCATTGCTGGGAAATCTTTATTTTCTTTCTATTGCAATAAAATATACATAGCATGAAATTTACCATTACTGACATTTAGTGCATTCACAATGGTGTAAAACCATCATTTCTATCTAGATCCAGGACATTTTCTGCACCCCAAGGAAACCCAGGAAGGGCCCAGGAAGTAGTCACTCTGTTCCCCTCTCTGCCTCTAAACCCTGGCAACCACTAATCTATTTTTTCGGTTTCTGTGGATTTGCCGATCTTGGACATTTCATATGAATGGAATCATACAACATGTGGCCTTTTGTGTCTGGCTTCTTTCATTTCAGATAATGTTTTCAAGGTCTGTCCTCCATGCTATAGTATGTATTAATACTCTATTCCTTTTTATGACTGAATACTATTCAATTGTGTGGATACGCTACATTTTGTTATCTACTTATCAGCTGGTGGACATTTGGGTTGTTTCTATCTTTTGGCTATTGTGAAGAGTGCTGTATGAATATTCTTGTAAATGGTTTTGTTTGAACACCTGTTTTCAATTCTTTTGGTTTAGTATCTGGAGTAGACTTGCTCAGTCTTATGGTAATTTTATGTTTAATTTATTGTGATGGTTAATTTTATGTGTCAACTCGACAGGGGCCGCAGGGTGCCCAGATATTTATCTATGTATTATTTCTGAGCATGTCTCTAAGGGTGTTTCTGGATGACATTAGCATTTGAATTGGGGAAGTCAGTAAAGTTGTACCCCTCCCCAATATGGGTGGGCATCATCCAATCTATTCAGGGCCTGAATGGAACAAAAGGGTAGAGAGGGAAAAAATTGGTTCTTCCTGCCTACTAGCCTGGCACATTGATCTCTTCTTGCTCTGTGTGTTCCTGGTTCTCAAGCTTTCAAATCTGAACCAGAAGCAACATCATCAGCTCCTCTTGTTATTGGGCCCCAGATTCAGACTGATTTACATGAGGCAATTTCCTAGGTTTCTAGCTTATAGATGGCAGATTGCAGGACTTCTCGGCTTCCATAATTGTGTGAGCCAATTCTTGAAAATATATATCTTGGTTCTGTTTCTCTAGAACATCCTGAATAATACACTTATTGAGGAACCATCAATCATTTTCCACAGCAGCTATATCATTTTACATTTCCACTGGTAATGTATGAGGTTTCCAACTTCTCCATATCATCTTGACAAACTCCTGTGATTTTTAATTTGGGGGTTTTAAAAACCATCCATTTTTTATCCATAATTATCCATTATAGCCATCCCTGAGGGCATAAAATGGTATCTCATTATGGTTTTCATGTGTACTTTCCTTTTTTTTTTTTTTAAAGATTTTATTTATTTATTTGACACACAGAGAGAGATCACAAGTAGGCAAAGAGGCAGGCAGAGAGAGAGGGGGAAGCAGGCTCTCTGGCGAGCAGAGAGCCCGACGTGGGGCTCGATCCCAAGACCCTGAGATCATGACCCGAGCCGAAGGCAGAGGCTTTAACCCACTGAGCCACCCAGGTGCCCCTCATGTGCACTTTCTAATAACTAATGTTGTTGAGCATCTTTGCATGTGTTTGTTGGTCATTTGTATGTCTGTTTCTCTTAGGAGAAGTCTACTCAAGTCCTTTGTGCATCCTTATCTATCTATCTATCTATCTATCTATCTATCTATCTATCTATTATTAACATATAATGTATTATTTGTCCCAGAGGTACAGGTCTGTGAATCATCAGGCTTACACATTTCACAGTACTCACCATAGCACATACCCCTCCCTAGTGTCCATAACCCAGCCACCCTATCCCTACCCTCACTCCCCTCAGCAACCCTCAGTTTGTTTCATGAGATTAAGATTCTCTTATGGTTTGTCTCCCCACCATCCAATCTTGTTTCATTTTTTTCCTTCCCTGCTCCCCACGATCCCCCACCCTGCCTCTCAAATTCCTCATATCAGAGAGATCATACGATAATTATCTTTCTCGGATTGACTTATTTCGCTCAGCATAATACCCTCTAGTTCCATCCACATCATTGCAAGTGGCAAGATTTCACTTCTTTTGATGGCTGCGTAGTATTTCATTGTATATATATACACCACATCTTCTTTATCCATTCATCTGTTAATGGACATCTGGGTTCTTTCCATAGTTGGGCTATTGTAGACATTGCTGCTATAAACATTTGGGTGCATGTGCCCTTTTGGATCACTACATTTGTATCTTTAGGGTAAATACCCAGTAGTGTGATTACTGGGTCATAGGGTAGCTCTATTTTCATCTTTTGGGGGAAATATCTTCATACTGTTTTCCAGAGTGGCTGTACAGCTTGCATTCCCACCAACACTGTAGGAGGCTTCCCCTTTCTTTGTATCCTCGCCAACATGTGTTGTTTCCTGACTTGTTAATTTTAGCCATTCTGACTGGCGTGAGGTGGTATCTCACTGTGGTTTTGATTTGTATTTCCCTGATGCCGAATGATGTTGAGCACTTTTTCATGTGTCTGTAGGCCATCTGGATGTCTTCTTTGCAGAAATGTCTGTTCATATCTTCTGCCCATTTCTTGATTGGATTATTTGTTCTTTGGGTGTTGAGTTTGAGAAGTTCTTTATAGATTTTGGATACTAGCCCTTTATCTGATATGTCATTTGCGAATATCTTCTCCCATTCTGTCAGTTGTCTTTTAGTTTTGTTGATTGTTTCCTTTGCTGTGCAAAAGCTTTTTGATCTTGAAATCCCAATAGTTCATTTTTGCCCTTGCTTCCCTTGCCTTTAGCGATGTTTCTAGGAAGAAGTTGGTGCGGCTGAGGTCGAAGAGGTTGCTGCCTGTGTTCTCCTCAAGGATTTTGATGGATTCCTATCTCACATTGAGGTCTTTCATCCATTTTGAGGCTATTTTTGTTTGTGGTGTAAGGAAATGGTCCAGTTTCATTCTTCTGCATGTGGCTGTCCAGTTTTCCCAACACCATTTGTCCTTTGCACAGTTTTTAAATTGGCTTGTTTGACTTTTTGTTGTTGAATTATAAAAATTCTTATACTCTAGATACTAATTCCTTATCAGATAAGTAGGTTGCAAGTATTATCTTCCTTCTGTGGATTATCTTCATTTTCTTGATGCACAAAAGTGTCCTTTGATATGCAAAAGTATAATTTTATTTTGATCAAATCCATTTTTTCTATTTTTAATTTTGTTGCTCATGCTCTTAGTGTCATAAGTGAGAATCTTTTGCCTAATCAAAGGTCGTGAATATTTATCCCTATGTTGGCTTTTTTTAAACTTATTTGTCTTTGGTCCATTTTGAGATAATTTTTGTATATGGTGTGAGGTAGAGTTCAACTCTCATTTTTTTTGCATGTAGATATGATTTGTTGAAGAGACTACTCTTTTCCCATTGAGCAGTCTTAGCATCCTTGTGGAAAATCAATTGACCAAGCATGTATGGATTTATTTCTTATCTCTTAATTCTAGAGGAAATCAAAATGCTTTTTTTTTTTTTTAAAAAAGGAGACACTGTCGATACTTTTGAGATCCTGGGGGAAAAGGCCTTGGAAAATTTCAGTCTACCTTTTGAAGTTGTTCTAATTAATCTGGTTTTAACACATTAGAAGAATGCAGCCCCAAAGTCAAGCAAATTACAATTACTGTAGTTTGGCATAAAAAAAATCCTGCTGATATGATATTGACATTATTATTAGAAGTAACAATAATAGGAATTCTAGGTGGTCCATATTTACATGAATCTTAGCAGTCTTTTAAGACATATGATCCAATAATATATATTAGGTTAATGCTTCTCTCAGGGCCTATATCTCTTTTTTGGTCACATTTGAAGATAATATCCCTTCCTTGACCAGTCCCTCCAGAATTCTAAGAACTGAATAATGGACAGGGGGGAGAAGAAAAATCATGTGGAATATAAAATGTAATTATTTCTAAAATACATGAATCATCTGTCTTTTCCACCCTTTCTTTCACCAGTCTTATGACTTAAATAAACAGTTGACCTGGACTTGGTAATATGGGTCCTACTGAAATCAATCCGAAATTAAACTATTCCATTTTACATAGTTCACACTTTCATTCTTATAGCAGGCATTCTTTATGGAGTTTCAGGCTCTGGAGTGGATTCTGGTATTGCAAGAATATGAGATATTCCCTGGTTTTGAGGCATATTTATTATCTGATGGGGAACATATACAGAAGCATAGAGCTAGGCTATAATGTGATAAAGGTATCACTAAATGTTATGTGAAAAGTATTCAGTAGCAAGGGGAAGAGAGTGATTAATCCTGCCCAGGGTTTCACAATTCTTCTATTAGACAGAGCTTGAAGTTGAGAACTCTCTTTCTTCACCTTCATACTCCAATTGCTGAGAAGAAATTTTGAGCTTTTACGTGCTCTATAAATGTTTACTGAATAAATGGACGGACTAAGACTTGAATGATAAATAGAAGTTTTCCATACAGAAAAGGAGAATAGAATTCTAGGCTAAGGGAACAGTATGTTATGAGGGCACGGAGGCTTATGAGTATGATTTATTCATTGATCAAGGTTAGAAGGGTCTGAAGGTTCGAGGGCAGCAGGAGATGAAGATGAAAAGCAGCCAAGGATGAATTCATAGGGAGCCTCAGATGTAACACTAAGAAATTTGGAGAATATTCTGTAGGAATAATGACATTTGAGCTATGTAACATATATAAACCCAGGTTGGTGGCAGAAATGGGGGACACAACAGTTACATGAATATTTATCTGTGTTTTGGAAAGAATACTCAGGGAGCATAGTAGAAAGTGGATTTGTGGTGGGGGAGATAGGCGGTGAGACCACACATGGGCATCATAGGAGCCCATGATCTAGTTCAAGGGAAGGTTGAAGAGAGCCTAAATAAGGGCAAGGTCAGTGTGAATACATAGTTAAGTGATGGGTCCCAAGGATACTTTAAAGGGAGAATTGGCAGGATTTATTGTTAGGGGTGGAGGTTGGGTTGTTGAGGAGTGAGGCCAAGTTTCCAGTTTGAGGAACTATGTAGATCATGATACCAAAAAGGAAATGAAGAATAAGAAGGGAAATGGGATTGGGCTATGTGGATGGGGAGAATGGGAAGGAAGAAGATGGATCAACAGAGAGATTTATAATCTGGTTGAAAAATCCAAACCCCAGGTGTTGGGTATGAAGGAGGGCACAGATTGCATGGAGTACTGGGTATTACAGGCAAACAATGAATCATGGAACACATCAAAAACTAATGATGTACTGTATGATAACAAACATAACATAATAAACAAAATTAAAAAATAAAGTAAAAAAATAAAATAAAATATAAAATGGTCCAAGAAAGAGAACCATTCAGATAATTAGGCAAAATTAGAAGAAAAAGAAGAAAATTCTAGATCAGTTATATGGTCATCTGAGGCTTGTAAGAGGATCCTGTCCATTTGAAGAAGAATGTTATATTACCATATTTGGGCTGAAATTCTCTTTTTTCTTCCCATGTCACAGTTTTTTACACTTTGGTTCTAATTCTATTGGTTATTAAGTATTTAATATTAATAAGAGCTAGCATTACTATGGTCCTGGCACTATGTTTCATACTTTTTATATATCATTTCAAGTTATTTGAGGTAGAAGAAATGGTTATGATTTCTCTTTGACAAAATCTGAGGTCCAGAGAGGCAAAGTGACCTGTTTAAGTCCACACATCTGAGTAACAGAGATAGGTCTTGAACCTGGTTCCTTTGAGTCTCTAGCCCCATTCAACCACTAGGTCAGTGACTTTCAAACTGTTGTAACTCATCAGCGTGTTGTGAAATCAATTTAGCATCATCAGCATTAAAAAAAAATAGAATATAATCAAAAAGCATCAACATATTTCACACATGTGAAAACTAACTATTGTTTTGTAAGGCTTTCGTTTCTCTCACATATCTGTCCACACAAACAAATGGCTGGGATTGCAAATAGCGGGTAGTATGTATCCACTATTGGAGTGAGTGTGGGTTGGAGGTGTTTTCAGGGGAAAGCCTTTCAGTTCAGGATAGTGGAGACAAAGTGATGTTTTTTTACAGAACCTTAAAGGACAGTAAAGATTTGGGCAGAGGAACAGGATCATTCTGGGGTGGGGGTTGACTGTTACATTTTACGTGAAGTGTAGGTATGTCTAATTTCATTCGTTGAATCTTTTTTATCCAAAGAAAGAAATTAACACCGAGAACCTATGTATGCATTGGTTAATTTTTGGTCATCTAGCATCCTCTTTCCCTTCCTAAAAGAATTCAAATTTTCTTTGGGAACTTGGCTTTCTGGTTGGGGAAGAGATTAGGGTGCTAATAGGGTTGCCATTTCTCCTCTGGGCCAGTAACTTCTGTGGGACTGGACATGGCTTTAGCTTCTTTATTCCTTCTTCTACTCCCTGGGTTTTATTGCACTTGCTGATGTCTAGAGAGCAGAGTGGCTCGGGCTCCTGGTGCATTCCCTCATCTTCCAGTCATCTCTTAGCTCCCCAAATCCTAATAAATTTCCTTCACCTTAACTTAGAACTCTAAATGGAACAATGAGCAAAGTCTTTTCTGACCATTATCTCATTGAAAATCTCCATAACATACCTGCATAGTATTTTAGAGAAAAGCAAACAGACTCAGAAAGAGGTCTTGCCCAGGGAAGAGATGGAACAGGGGCCCTTGAACTCAGGTCTTATTAAGGACAATGTTCTTTATTTTTTCCATTATTGCAAGCTGCCTCTTCGGAGCTGGATAAGATTTTGTGCTCAGAAGTTTTTGTGATTTTAAGGAGTCCTCAACTGTTGATAAAATGATCCAAAAAATGTAAATGATTGCCTTAATATAAAAAGGATCTTTTCTTAAAAGAACATATTAGGCTTAAAGTTTCCTTGTCTCAAAAAAAAAAAAAATTAAAATCACTCGATCAACAAGACTGAGCCTTCTCCCGCATTCTGAATGTTTATTAGGGATTCTAGGCAGGGGCTCATTTAATTGAGAGAATTAAAATGAAGGAATGGAAAAAAAAAATGAAGAAATGGAAGGAGAGAAGAAAATGTTCCCTCAGGCAGAATGGGAACTAGAGCAATGGGAAATGTTTCCCGAGAAAGAAGAAAATGTGTGCAAAGCAAAATTATTTTTAAAGACGTTGAGAGGTTAGAGGTTGGGGTAGGATAGAGAGAACGGGGAGAAGGTAAGGAAAATCTACCAGAGAAAAACACAAGAGAAGGAATGAAGTTTGGTCTGGTTTTAATTTATGTCAATTGGCAAATAAATCCATGAAAGCTGTTCTGGGCATGGATATCCCCTCTGTAATGTAAGTAACTGAAACCAGTTCAGAATGCATTTTTTCCTCCTCTTCCTAAAAATATGATACACCCTATAGACAGAGGCCACATCAATAAAGTTCTTTGCCTCTGGTTCCACATTCTCCCTCCCTGCCCCCCACCTTCTGTTTCTGCCTACAGTTCAGAGCTGATATAATTAGGGGAATTAAGGCTATTCATGAACATAAAATATGTGTATGTTTAATTGTTCTGTCAAGCCAAAAAGATAAAGGTGAGCAGTCAAGCAGTGAATGAGCAAAATTCCTCTTCTAAGATTTTGTTGAAAACTCTTGATCCTTAAAGACTCACCCATTTCCGGCACTTTACCTAACTGTGGGGCGAGGATAAAAGAAAAAGTATGTTCAATTAGAACAATTGTATTCAGAAGTTTTGTTTTTTTTTAATTTTCCTTGATGAATTCCAAAATGAATTTTGAGACGATTAGATAGGCATGAATGTGAGTGTTTCCACAGAAAGCTAACCTTTGTTGATTGATCGCCATGGGTAAATTACGGGAAGTCAGAAGATTAAGGGCAATGAAGTGATAGATATCGAATATCTGGAAAACAACTTCTACAAATCAAAAAGAAGATGAGCAATATAGTAAAAAAAAAAAAAAGTGAAAGGTATAATCAGCCTTTTGCAAAAGAAATACGGATGTTTCATAAACATATAAAGAGATGCTGAACTTAATAGATTGCAATCTGAAACCACAGAAAGATGTTTTCATACCCACCAATTTGTCGGAAATTAAAAACGCAGGCAATACTGAGAGTCGGTAAGGTTGTAGAACGACAGGATCCTCATACAGGAGTGTATATGCGTTAAATAATTTTGGGAGGGAGTTCTGTATTGCCTAGTAAGAGGTGCTGTCTGTTTTATCCATTAGAGGCCCTAACATATTAATCATAGGTGATTTAAATTCTTGGTTTGATAATTCCAACATCAATGTCATATCTGAGCCTGGTTCTGATGTCTGCTCTATCTTTGCAAACTTTGTTTTCTGCCTAAGCTGGACTTGATTGCACTGGGTAAAAAATGCTAAAAATAGGCCTGTAGTTGGTGGTGATGAGTATGGGGGGGTGGGAGGTAATCACTAATCCAGTGATTAGGTCTCAGGCTTTTAGTGAGTCTGTGCCTCTGGAGTGTGAAACTCACAAGTGTCTCTCAGTCCCCATAAGGTGGAACAGGATGGCTAGAATGGGTAGAGTTAGCTATTTCCCTTCCTCTGTATGAAGGGCTGAAGCCAACTGGAGTTGGGTGTTTCCCTTTTCCCAGGCCAGTTGGACTCCAATTAAATACCTGTAAGGTCAAGCTCTGGTTCAAGTTTCCCCTGAGGGCAAGGGCAACCCTTTGCTAAGAACAGAATGCATTGGCATGTTTCCAAATGGTCCGCAAACATGTTGTTGAAACAAAACTATGGGTCCCATTTTGAAATTTTGTATACAACTTAGATCATGCCTGAAAGGGGTCTGGAATTGGGGCAGGAGATCTAAGCCCTCAACTTTAGATTTTTTACCCTCTTTTATTTATTTATTTATTTTTAAGATTTCATTCATTCATTTGAAAGGGAGAGAGAGAGAGAGACCACAAGTAGGCAGAGAGAGAGGGGGAAGCAGGCTCCCCACTGAGCAAAGAGCCGGATGCAGGGCTGGATCCCAGGACCCTGAGATCATGACCTGAGCCGAAGGCAGAGGCTTTAATCCACTGAGCCAGCCAGGTGCCCCTGATTTTTGACCCTCTTCTCAAACGAGATAATCTATACAGTCATAGAGATTCACTGTGCCAACTTTTCCCCTTCCCCTGCAGGAAGAGGGGATTTTTCTCTGATTATTCACTGTGAGAATCTGGCTGAGCTTCTAGAGGTAAAACTGACAAAGTTGTGGATGGGCTATTAATGAAAGACCTCTTGAGGGCACTAAGTATGTGACAGAGGAAGGAGGAGAGAAGGGATAGAAAGATATAGGCAGAAGTTTTTAACAGGCTACCTAAAGAAAGGACATCAAAGTCTGATTGGCTTTGAGGGTAGAAACATGGATTATTTTTTCTCTTCAATTTCTCTGCTTTTCAGTATTATCCAACATTTTTACAATGAGCAGAAGGGGTTTTGTAATAATAATAAAAAAAAAACCCAAACTGATAACCCTTATTTAAAAAAAAAATAACGTATCTGCCTTTTCCCTCTATAGGTGTGCAGCACAGAATCATAGATTTTTTTTTTTTTAGCTTGAAGGAACTCTGAAAATACTTTGGTCCAATTCTTCTCTCCCTTGTCCATTGTAATCACCCACCATATCTTCCTACTCACTGTATACAAGGCACTTTGCCAAAGACACAGTTCTATCAGGAAGAATAAAATAGGACCTGGGCTCTTATCTCCACTTCCCTTTGGAAAAATTTCCCCAAGGGAAAATTATAATAGGAGGTAAAATATGCTAAGTGTCCTACCATTGTGTCAGGGAAGGACAGAAAGTACTAGAAAGGCAGTTAACTCATTCAAGTGCATCTGTGAGACAACACTTCATACTCTTCTATGAGTTGATATTCTTGGTACTTTAAGCCTAATAATCAGGAGTGAAGGAGAAAGCCAGGCTTTGAACAGTTAGGTGTGGTATTTTCAAAATGCTAATCTGCAAAATACAGCACTGCATTTTGTGAGTATCTTCTCCAGTATTCCCACGTAATAGTTTCTTGTCCGAGCCACAAGCTCAACTTGAAAGAAGTCGATACTTATTGCTTTTTCTTTAATACAGCGATTATCTAAAACAAGAGTGGAAATTTACCAATGCTATCTTCAGCGAAGGAGAAAGAAATCCCACTGTTGCTACTTACCAAATGTGACTTTAATAATAATCATCACTGTTTATCAAATGTTTACCTCATACTGGGCACTTGACTTATATAATCTTAATCCACTCGGCAATCCTCTGAGTTGATATTATTCTTTCCATTGTATAATTACTGAAAATAAAATTTACAGGAGTTTAGTAATTTTCCCCAAGTGTCACACACGTAAGTACAACCATGAAATTTGAAATCTGCCTAATTTTGAGCCAATGATCTTAATGACTTCTCTGTACCCCCTACTTAGACAAGTTATTTCACTTCTCTGAGCCTTAGGTTTGTCATCTGAAAAAGTAGAGAAAATATTTCCTCCTCCCTGGTTTTGTTCTTAGGAAAAATCACCATAAAACACTTCCTGGATGCTCTGTAGATGTTGCTTCCTCTTGAGACAAAAGCTGAAAGCTACAGGAATGACATTTAATGATTCTCAGGTAAAAATAGAGGTCAAAAAAGGATAAAAATTCAAGTCCTCTTCTCAGGTTTTCAAGTTTTATGGGAATTGGCTAGTAAAGTAAACTTGCAACATTAAGCATATGTATCCTTATCCAAAACAAGTGCATGGAGATAGGATGATCATTTCAAATGATTTCTCTAGCAGTCAAAAGAGGGTTAAATAAAAATTAGGAACTCAAGAGAATTTTTTTTAACACGGCCATTGGGATGGAAATGCAATCACCCAACTCCTTTGCTTTGCCTGCCTGATTACCAGTAAGTGTGTGAAATTGATGAATATAAACAGAACAGTCTTGTCCTCAGAAGCCAGGTCTGGCTTCATGCAACCCATGCAGCCACATAAAGACCTACGCTTGTAAGGGCTGCATGCTTCGGTAAATGCTCTCCTCTCACTGTCTTGAAATTCCTAATAATTTTTGAACAAAGCACCTAGGTTTTTATTTTTCACTCAGCCTGGCAAATTATGTATGCAGTCCTCCTCAGAACCTTTGGTGTCCCCTAGTTCACCTCACTGAAATGCCCTCAGTCCAGTGAACACATTCCCAAGAGATCACACAGAATGCTGCTTTAACAGATTTCCCTTCTCCTTTTGTTTTTGTTAGCAAGCAATCTCCCACCCATCCTTTGAGGTTATGTATAATGTATGCTATGTAGAAAGGTCTAGGTGTGAGGATGAAAGGAATACAGTAAATCCTTTTTTAAGAAGGAAAAACAGCACTATGGCCAAAATGAATGTGTGGAGGACAATTGTACTTTGGAATGACTTCTTCATAGGGAAGTTTTGAATTTCTGCTTATGAGTAGCTTTGGGTGGAGTCTGGGTATCTGTATTTTCTTAAAACGCCCCTGGGGAACCACTGAGTTAAAAACTTGCTGAAAGAAGTAGACACTTCTGGAAAGCACTGATAGAATTTCTTCAAAAAATCCTCTAGAGGATTGTATGTAATCAACTTTGTATTCCTGGGGCAGCTAGAGTTCTGCATATGGTAGGTACTCAGCCAACTTTTATTGACTGATGAGAGAACAAACTTGACTTTAATTCCTTTGTTAAAGGACACTGTAACCATAATCTGTACTTAAGCTTTTCAGCCTTAAAAAAAATTTTTTTTCTCACCCCTGGATGAATGATTGTAAAATTACATTTAAAAACATTCCATTTATCATAGCATCAAATAAATCTAACCAGAAAAGTTACAAAATGTCTACGCCAAAAACTTTATTATATTTCTTGAAACAGTTAAAGGTCTAAACAAATAGTTATACAATGTTTATGGATTCTAAGACTGCATATTGCTGATATGTCAATTATTTCTAAACTGATCCATAAATTTAATGCAATTCCGAATAAAAATGCAGCAGCCTTTTTTGGGTAGAAATTAGCAAGGAAATGTTAAAATATATAGGGAAATGCAAAGCATCTAGAATGGCTAAAGCAATTTTGAGAAAAGATCGAGAAGGAAGAACACTGTTGGAGCCACACTGTCTAATTTCAACGTTTACTATAAAACTTCAGTAATTGAGACATTGATATTGGCTAAAGGATAAGCAAATAAAGGATGAGAATAGAGTTTGCAAACAGACCTGTCCAAATACAACTTATTGACAAGAAAGATACTCTTTTTCTTAAATGGCCTGGATCCACTGGATAACCAACTTGACCCTGTCACTCACCGTACAAAAAAATGAATTTGAAATGGATTTGAAAATGATCACAGACCTAAACATAAAAGCTAAAACTATAAAACCTCTAGAAGCTATACAACCTTGGGTTGGAAACATTGTTAACAGGACATAGAAAAGAGTGAACCATAAAAGAAAACCATGATAAATTGACCTAATCAAAATTTAAAACTTCTGTTCTTCAAAAGACACCACTAAGAAAACCAAATGGCAATGCATAGTCTGAGAAAACATTTGTACATAAAGAGTGGTTACAGAGATGTAATGTTGCTGACTCTGAAGGTGAAGGAAGGGGGTGACAAGGCAAGGAATGTGGGAGGTCTCTTGAAGTTAGAGTAGTCAAGAAAGCAGATTCTCCCCTAGAGCCTCCAGAAAGAAGCACAGCCCTGCCAACACTCAGGATTGTAGCTCAGTGAGATTCATTTTGGACATCTAACCTACAGACCTGCCAGATAATAAATCTGTGTTGTTTTAAGCCACTACACTTGTAGTAATTATTACAGCAGCAATAGGAAACTAATGTCATTCTTAGGAGTTTCTACGTGAGCAATCATTTTGTCTCTGCATAGAGACAATTTCTCTTCTTCCTTTCTAACCTTAATGACTTTTTACTTCATTGTTTTTCTGTATTGCACTGGAGAGGAACTCCAGTATAATGCTCAACCCAAAAGGAGAGACATTTTTTTTTTAAGATTTTATTTATTTATTTGACAGAGATCACAAGCAGGCAGAGAGGCAGGCAGAGAGTGAGGGGGAAGCAGGATCCCTGCTGAGCAGAGAGCCTGATGCAGGGCTTGATCCCAGGACCCTGAGATCATGACCTGAGCTGAAGGCAGAGGCTTTAACCCACTGAACCACCCAGGTGCCCCAAGGAGAGACATTCTTGTCTCGTTCTCAATCTTGGGAGAAAGCATTCAGTTTTTACACCATACAGTATGATGTTAGCTGTAAGTTTTTCATAGTTGTCCTTTATCAATTTGAAGAAGTTCCCTTCTTGTCCTGGTTTGCTGAGAGTGTTTGTCATAGAGGTGTTAAATTTTGCCAAGTCCCTTTCCTGCAACTACTGTGCTGATTATATGACTTCACTTCCTTTACCAATGTGGCAAATTATTTATTAATTTTTGAATGTTGAGCCAACTTTGCATTTTTGGAGTAAATCCCCTTTTCCTGTATCGATGGGTTGATAGAAACACCTAACCTGCTGTTAGTGGAATATATGATTTAAAATAAAAACAAAATAAAAATAAAACTCCATATTTGAGAACAGAGTTAATAGTTTTATTTTTGAGTGAGCCCACAATGGCCACTTAAAAAGTATTTGAACATCATTTCAGCCTCAGCCAAGGGTCTACAAAAGCTTTATTTATGTCTATATTTGGTCCATCATACTCCATAACATCCCTAGCTTTTCAATAGGATTTTAGCAGAATTAAACTTAAATTATTCAATCACGTATAATGAATTTCTTTCAGCTTCTATTCAATGACTTATCGACTTAGGGCTGCAAATTAACAGCTGGTGACAGTAAGGTAAACTGGTAATAGCGAATTGACAGTTGAGTCTTATCACATAGTTCTTGTGCATTAAATAATTTAATAAAAGGGTTTTTTTGTTGTTTTTTTTTTTTGTTTTTTTGGGGGGGGGTTTGTTTTTAAATTTTTACCAGCTCTACCCTGAGGTCAAATTAGTCACATATGAGCATATTAAGCCCTTGGGTTCAGGAGGATGGCTTGCTCTTTATCCTAAGGTGAAGTCTGGGTACTGGCTATTCTTTTTGTAACTGAAAAATTATTTAATCTAAAGATGTGCTTGTAGTCAAGCAGAGGGGTAAGACTTAGAGCTCTGGAGTCAATCAGACCCTGTGTGAATTGTGACACTGCCTCTTCTTAGTTTTGTGCCTTTAGGATGGTTGTTAAAGAACTCTAAGCTGCCCTTTTGTCATTGATAAAATAAGCGCAATAGGAGAAACTACATCAAAGAGTTGTCAGAATTAAGTAAGTTAATTCATGCATAATGCTCAACACAGATTTTTACACCTAATATGTACTTAATAAATGTTATCTCTTACTATCACTTCCACTGTTACGGTCTAGTGGAAAGAGTATGGGCTTTGGAAACCAACAAACGTGGGCACCGCCATTTCCCTGCCATGTGATCGTGTGCAAGTTAGTTGAATTCTCTGAACTTCAAGGTCCTTGTTTCTAACATGAGAGGACTATAATACATTTTAGGATTGTCATCTAGCAGAGTGCCTGTTGCACAGAAAGCATTTTACAAAGGCGAGTTTTCTCCATTTTTCTCTAGTATTCTTTGAGAGGCACCTTGGCTAAAGAACAAGAAACCCTGAAATGACAAAATTGCAAAATGATCTCTTTTTCATGCAAGAAGCTAGGACGTAGGTCAATATCAGGGATGCAGTGTCCTTCCATGCTGTTGTTTGGCCCTCCTCTATGTTTTAGCCTCTGGGAAAGGGACAGATGGAAATGGTGGAGGGGGGGAGAGGGAGGGGGAATAGGTTTCCTTCTTTTGAGGAAAATCTCCGGAACCCCTATGCCTCACTTCTATTCATGTACCAGTGGCCAGGGCCAGAATCTAGTTATTTGACCACACCTACCTGCTAGGAAAGGAGGTATTATCTTTGGCTGGGCACAATGCTGGGGTGGTAGGTGGGGCCATCAGTTCCTGCCAAAATACATTTCTAGCCTAATCCTACCAGATGAAATGAGAGAGTGCAAGACTCTATTTCCCTCCCAAGTGGTTCAGGTGAGTTTCCTGGAGGATGAGAGTAGAAAAAACAGTGTTCGATTGTTCCAAAGAAAGAGACTAGTATGCTTGCATAACGGAGCTCATGTTTTGGGTATTAACAGGGCTTAACGTGACTGTGGTTGCTTTTGTTTCTCATTTCTTTCCTTTATTACAACTAATGCTTGCTAGGAATGATCTAAACGACGTATTATCTTCAACTTTCACTAAGCACGGAGGAAAACAATGCTTCTTCTGTTCTTTTGCCCCAGAAACAATGAATCAATCAATAAGTAGTTATTAGCTTCTAGAATTTATTCATTTATTCATGCATTTATTATTCATGCATTCATTTATTCGTTTTCTCTCATTCCATACGTATATCTATTGAGTTTTTACTTTGTACTTGTGTTCCAGGAATGTTAATGCTTCCTAGGCATGATCTCAGGCCCCACAGAACTCTTATTTAGTGGAAGAGAGAGACAGCATCGGACACACAACACAGGGCAGTAGCTACTGAGAAAGCAGTCAGCCCAGGGTGCCATGAGCACCCAGTGGAGGTGGTGGCCCCTGAATTGAATCAATGGCTATGATGGATGATGTGCCACTTTCCTTCAAAACAGTCAGAAAACAATGAACGCTTTTTTTTTTTTTAAATCATACCTCATTAAATGTTTAAGTTTCCCAGGATCTGCAGGCAGTTAGAGGAAAGGAAGATCCATGAGGCTGGAGCAGAGAGCAAAAGCTCTTGGATAACGTAAGTCTCAAGAAGATGTTGGATCAATTTAGAGATGTGAGAATGGCATATCCATGTGGGAGCAGTTTGAACAAAGGCATCGCGTGTGCTGAGTCTCCAATATTAGAAAATGTCCTAGACATTATCATTAAGTTTCCTTCAAGTATCTCATTCTTTGGTCTTAAGACAACCACAGAATAAACCTCAGCAACTTCTGCCTTGTCCTGCGCAGCTCTTCCCCTAATACAGGGTACAGAAATGGACAAGGGCAGAGTTGTGTTTAATGCTGCTAAGCTTTCCATTCTGAGTTGGCAGCCTCAGTATATAATTTTCTCAGATAGAAAATCTCCTGGCTTGGGATTTTTCCAGAAATTACTTTCCCCCAATTAGATTCTAGTTCGATGCAATCACTGCTTGAAAATTGTCTCAAATTGAAACCATCTAATAGCCATTTTTGGAATGAAGATGATGGGAGAAATTCAATACACCACAGCCAGTCCATTCAGAGAGCGTGCGATCCAAGAACAGGAACAGAGAGGATTCTCAGTGCATCTTGTCTTGGACACAAAGTGTCAGCAACTTTCATAACAGGGTGGTCTACCAGCAGATCCTTTTGTTGGCTTAGCACAAATCAAACTAAGCCTTCAGAGGAAGTGCAGTTTGATTGTATTTTAAGAAACCAGATTTGACATGTTCATCAGATGCTCTTCTTTCCCTCCATCATATAGGCATATTGCAGGGAAGCTGGCCAGAGGGTTCAAAGGAACTGGCCACGTCCTGGTTCCCCAGGCAGTGGCTGAGCACTGTGGAGAAGGCATGGTCTGTACTGATTGGTGCTAAAATGCATAGAGGCTTATTATATACTTGAACGGATGGACTGATTGATGAGCATTATTAACTAGAACCTCCCCTTCTCCACAGCAGGCTAGGTTTATCTTCTAAACGTTTCTCCTTAGGTGTGCTATGGTGCTTTGCCAATGACCTACTGCATTTTCCTGGGACTTTTTCCTGATTTCATCTGTGAGCAAATACTAGCAGGTGATGCAGGTAAGTTCTTGGAAATGGTTTGTGCTTTTTGGTCTTAGCTTTTAGACTTGATGAGGAGGGACGAGAGCAGTTGTTTCCTTGGTTGGTATTTATATGTTTTTAGATTTTATTTATTTATTTGACACAGAGAGAGAGAGAGAGCAGAAGCAGGGGAGGGGCAGAGAGAAGCAGACTCCCCACTGAGCAGGGATCCTGATGTGGGGCTCGATCCCAGGACTCCGAGGTCATGACCTGAGCTGGAAGCAGCCACTTAACCGACTGAGCCACCCAGGCACCCCTAGAGCAGTAGTATTTATATGGCAAATTTTGCCCCACCGTTGAGGTGACTGCTTCCGGAACACTCTGCCTGGTCCTCCAGGTATGAGATTATGCCCATGGTTGGAAGGAACTCAAACTCTTCCTGGCCCTGTATGAATTGCACAGGTCATTCCATCTACCCCTGTAGGGGTGGTTCTTTCCTTGGCCTTGCTGGGTTGGATGGAGTGGGGTTGCTGTGCAGACATCTGCTACATTCTAACAGTCAATTTGATAGCCCTCTATCAGATGGAGCTCTCTTGTCTCTGATACTTTGCCACCTTAAATTCCTCCAACTCCCAAACCCATATTTATAGTCTAGTCTAACTCTGGACCTTGGAGTCTCCCTGGGATGTGATCCGGCATCTCTTCACAGATAATAAGCTGGGGCCATGGGAGAATTGCTCTCATGTGTTTCCCCTGTCTCTGGGGTCACTGTCCTATGCTGACTGTTGTGTGATGCCTGAAACCACTGTTTCATGTTTTTTCTTATTGTTTTAGATTTTTGATGGGGGAGTATAAATCTGATCTCCATTCCTCCATCTTGGTTGTGAGCAGCAGTCAGTGCATAGAAGTTTATGTAAAAGAACAGCTCACCAAAGTATTATTGCTTACAAAGAGCAATTGGAAATAAATAAAAAGCAAGACAAAAACAGAAAACAGGAGATGGTGTGATTGTTCTGCAGTGTCTATATAATGTGATGCTATATAGCTATTAAAATAATCACATTTTCAAAGAATATTTATTGACATGGGGATGTATTTGTGATATTATGTTTCTTAAAAAGGGCATATGAAGGGGCGCCTGGGTGGCTCAGTCGTTAAGTGTCTGCCTTCGGCTCAGGTCATGATCCCAGGGTCCTGGGATCCAGCCCCGCATCGGGCTCCCTGCTCTGCGGGAAGCCTGCTTCTCCCGCTACCATTCCCTCTGCTTGTGTTCCCTCTCTCGCTATGTTTCTCTCTGTCAAATAAATAAAATCTTTAAAAAAAAAAAAAGGGCATATGAAAATTTATTTTTGAGTTTAATTTTGTATAAATGTTTATATATTATATACTATAATATAAATGTTTACCTCATATATAATTTACCTATACATTAACATATAATAGGTGTATATTAAGTCCATAGAGATTAAATTCTATAAATATATGTATATGTCACATATTATATAAGTATGTGCATTATATACTGTATATATGAGACAAATATAAATAATGAATATATAATATATAAATACATATGTATGATGAATTAAATGTATATGAAAGTATAGTTTATGTAAATACATATTTTTAAATATATATTTTAATATATATAAAAAAGGGGAAAATATATATGGCTTTTAATATAATGTTTCAAAAAAGTTGAGAAAAAGAAAGACCTAAAAGCAAATACATGAAAATGTTAACAGTGCCATATTTTCTGAATTTTTACAATTAAAATATAATAATTATTAAGTAAGAATATGAATCAAACTTTTCAAAAGCAAGGACTTCAGTAAAGAACCAACAAAGATACATTTTACTGTAAGTCAAGAATCTATTTGTAATGAACATCATAATAATCATCATAAATATAAATAGCCTTCTATTTGATGGCACTCTTCTAAGAGTTTTTTTATATGTTAGTTATTTAATCCTCACAACACCGTTTAAAATAGTAATAATTATGTCTCCATTAAGGAAACTGAGGCACAGGGAGTGCAAATCACTCTCTCCAAACTCCTAAATGGCAAAGCCAGAATCTGACCCTAAGCAGGCTGGGTCCATAGTCCGTTCTTAATGGTCCCACTCTGCTGCCTTGCTCCCCAGAGCTATGGAGTTAGAAAGGGCTAGAGCACTTTGCCTGAGCCAAGTCTGGGGAGAGTCCAGGTGACTGGAAGACCAACGGGTCGGCCCTAAGACTGGGAGATACTCAGTCGCAGGTGAGCGCTCTGTGTGTGGAAAACTCCATGGATGGAGCAGATGGCAGGACTGTTGCCCGAGATGGCATGGGCCCAACAGTGCACATAACAGTGCCACAGTCTGAGCCCAGAACAACCTGTTACCCTGTGCTCTTCTGGCTCTAACTGGGGGCCTCTCACCACATGACTGTTGGCTTGGCATCTAGGGATCCAAGGTCTCACTCTGATTTCTTGCATCTTACAAGCTAGATAAAAGGATGACGTAGGGGTCGAGGTAAGGGAGGCTGTCTGTTAAAGATGGGCACACTACCACTGAGATTGGGTGCCTTTAGCCAAGCCCCCTTCTGGAGCCCCGGAGACCGCACTCCCCGGCAATTCTGAGCAGGGAGGAAAAGAGCTGATCCCAGACTACAGAACGTCCATCCAGCCAGGGCTTCCTGTGCACTGACACCCTGGGGTTATTATTGCTTTGGGTATATGAGATCACTCGGAATGGAATGCCTCATTATAGGTTTAAGCCCAAGCTATAAATCAAACATTTTCTCCTTTAATATAAGGAAGTTGCAGATTCTTTTCAAGAACACCTGGTGCAAAGTGAGGTAATCTTATATGGTAAGGAGGATGAATAACTTAAACCGCATTCTCATAAATTTCTTTAACCTGGAAGGAAGCCTTTAAGGCTATCTGCATACATGATGGGTCTGATTTTCCCTTGAATAATGTGCAGAGGGTTTTAAACAGACCAGCAAATTTGCACAGTTCTAAACCGTCCCTTGGATCCTGCCTTGCTTTCTGCATGTAGACAAGTGTCGAAAATTACCGAGGATTGCTTTCTTATTTTGACTAAATGTTCTTTTTTTCCCCATCCAGAGAGATCCTGTTGACAATTATTTCTTCATTCTGCATCACAAACTTCCAGTTTGCAGAGGTAGAAAAATCAATATGAATAGCTTAGTGCTGACAAACTAGGCTCCAATTACCAATACTTGTACGCAATATGGGAAAGATTTTCCTCCAGTTAACTATACTGTTTTCTTTTTTTCATGGTGTTTGGCAAAGGTGGGCTTAATTATTATTCATAACTATATCTGTAAGCACTGTTTTCCTCTGCTTTTCCTTCCAAATGTTCTACTGATTTTAAAATGAAATTATTTTGAGACTAGAATCAAAACAAGAGACAAGGACCCAAGTCCTTGAGTTTTGAGACAAGAATCAACAACTTTTGAACATAAGATGCTCTAGGTTTACCAAATAAGGACATTTTCATTTTAGATTTTGTATTCTCTTCTTGGATCAAATAATGAAGAGTTGGAGAAGCAGCCCTCAATGGACACTAAGGACCAGGTAATCGTCTTTCAATAAAGCCATTAATGTTCTAATGCTAGATTTGATTATATCCACTGATGTGTTACACCGGTGCTTTTCAAACTTTAATGTACATGTGACTCATCCGAGTATATCCTGTTAAAATGGAGAAGATTCTCTTTCAGTAAGTCTGGAAAGGGCCCAAGCACCTACAGTTCTAAAATGCTCTCAGCCAATGTGGCTGCTGCTGGACAGCAAGGGTTAAAGCCAGGGTTAAAGAATGTTTGCCTCCATCAGGGTCCTGGCAGAAACAGATGATATATGCAAATTGGAAATTGGAGGAAAGATCACTTAAGGCCTGGTTTATAAAGGTGTGGCATAAATTCAGAAAGGTAGCAAGAGATGGTGTAGTGCCCCTGGCCTGGCGGCACCTGGAAATCAACATGAACCCTAGATCTCAAGGAGCAAGGATAGAGAACAACATGGAGAAGGATGATGGTACTGAGAGCAACCTTGGCCTTCGATAGGGGGACTGAGCCAACTCACTGTGACCTTGCAGGGGGAACAGGTGGGAAGTGGGATTAAATATCCCACCTCGCTCCCCTCCTACCCTGGGGCTCACTCCCAGGGCCTCCCATTATCCAAATGCAACCAGAAGCACTGGGGCAAGGGAGCCTACTCGATGCCACTCCACACAAGACGACCAAAGGGGCAACTTAAGAACGATAGGTACTCTGTAGTCTTACATGTTACTGACTCTTTGGGTTTCAGGTAAGGCATGTTCTAGAGACCAAAGAGGGGCAAAGACTGGTAGGACTGTAATATGATAAAAGTACACAAGTCAGCCTTTGATTGTTACAACGACCTAGGTTAATGTCAGAGTGAAAAAACAGAAATGCATGTAGTAGAAGAAGTTGGGCTACTTTGGGTGAGATTTTATTTGGCAGTTGATTTGATTGTTTATAGAAGCTTTTAAATAGTTTTCATTATGCTGATGATATCACATGTCAACAGATTTTCTTGAATTCCTAATATAATCGGGTTGGTTTCAGAGCAAGAGTGTAATCTCCTGCTATAAAATACATTGTAGGCCAGTTATAGTTATTTGTATATATTTGCTTTACATATAAACATATAATGTATAAATATATGTGTTTGCTTTAATGTCACTATTTCAAGTTCTGTATATGATAACTTTGTATTTAGGGTTAAAGTGGTTTACAAAAGCCACATCTCCTAAGCCCTAAGTCTTCCTAAAGCCAGTTGAAGCCCACCTTATATTTTTTTTTCTGCTGTGGCTTCAGTTTCTTCGTGAAAGGAGTGGATAGGACTATATTTCTTCTAAAATCCCTTCCAGTTCAAATGGCTTGCCATGGAAATAGAAAATGTTTTAAAAATCAACATAACTCTATTAATATGTAAGGAAAATGGATAGAGGGGTGCCTGGGTGGCTCAGGGGGTGAAAACCTTTGCCTTCGGCTGAGGTCATGATCTCAGGGTCCTGAAATCGAGCCCTGCATCAGGCTCTCTGCTCAGCAGGGAGCTTGCTTCCCCCTCTCTCTCTGCCTGCCTCTCTGCCTACTTGTGATCTCTTTCTCTCTGTCAAATAAATAAAATCTTTAAAAAAAAGAAAAAAAGAAAAATGGCTAGCTTTTTGTGTAAAAAGCATAAAATAGTAAATACATAGACATGAGGACATTTTTAAAAATAATGTTCATGGTGATATCTGGCAAAAATTTGATAATCATGTTAAAAAGTGGCATCCCCTGTGATTGAAAACAAATGTGTTTTACTTGTGTGTTGGGGGCCCCTAAGATCACAATCTTGGTTTTGCCGTTGGTTCCCTGGGAAGACTGAGTATATAGCCATACTCACAGCTATGATGTATTACAGGGAAAGGATTCAAGGCCGAACCAGCAGAGGGAAAAGTAGAGGAAACCAGGCACGAGCTTCTGAAGCTCTTCTCCCAATGGAGTCACACTTTTCCTTCCTCCAGAACGAGTTGTAACCGTGTGTGTGAAATGTCTGTCCGGAAAGCTCGGTAGGGACTTGAGGCCCAAGGTTATGTTGGGACTGGTCACACAGACACACCCTTTCCTTAGCAGGTCCCAAAATTTGAGATCCCAGAAAAAAGCAGGTGTGGAAGATAAAGCTTGTTGTTCACACAGGTTAGGCCCAGTGTGCCACTCATCTGTCGGGAGTTGTGGGAACATTCCCCAAACTTGGGGCTACAAACGCCAGCCAAGGGCCAACGTTACAAACAGGCCTCTCTGAGGGGAATGGTCTCAAGCCTGTATGTTACTTCTTTTCTGCACAACGTGCTTCACTGGTCTGGAGAGACCTGAGGTTACATATATTTCTGAAATCATTTCTATTCATGTTAATTTTTAAATTCCATAGCTACCTAGATGAGCAGGAAGTCTAGTCTCACTTAGGGTCCTTTTTACCCCAAACGTCTAAGTACTCCATGGCCTTGCTCATTCCAGAAGGCACAGGAGTTCAACTCCTTATGGAGAAAGGAAGAAGTAAGGGATCTTGTTCACTAGCAGGAGCCCAGATTTTGTTCCTGTCGCTTCCGTGGCTAATACCTGGTGTAAAACAAGAGACTTGGCACGGAATGATACTGTCTCTATTCACTGGTATAAAGGAGGCTACAATTATTATTGAGGGATAAGAGGGAGGCCTTTCTCCCAGTGTTAATCTTAGATGTATTTATCCCGAGTCACTCAGGCTCTATGTTCACAGATCTTTCTCCAGGCTTTCAATGATGTAGCTGTGGTTGTCACTGCGATCTCCTCGATCTCCTCTCCACACGAGTGCGCCCCCTTCCCTCGCAGTGAGTTCTTTGATGCAGCTTTTGGAATGATGCCTTTTTTCTTTTTCTTTTTAACATTTTTTTCCCCCAGACTGACCCAAAACCACTTCAGGTCATTAGAGATGTTAATATCATTAATCTTCAAAAGAGAAGAGGTCAAGTCTCTATTCCTTTCCTTCCAGGAAACTTCTTGGCCTACTTATAACATTGCCTAACCTGGAGACCTCTGAGTTCAGTCCTCCAAGGGGTATTAGTTGGGACAGCTTTTTCTTCTTTTTTTAATTTTATTTTATTTTAAGTAGTCTCCATGACCAATATGGGGCTTAAACTCCCAACCCTGAGATCAAGAGTTGCATGCTCTACTGGCGGAGCCAGCCAGGTACCCCGGGATGGGACAGCCTTTATGAAGCCGAAAATGAACTGTCACACTATTCCTCAAGAGCAATGAATATCAACTTGTCTATTTTCCTAACTAAGGGGCCTGTTCCAATAAGTCTTCTGAGAACAAAGATCTGCTTCAAGGTAGGTAGTCTCCATGAATATAGAAAGGCCATATAGAAAGCACCAGCACCTTTCACCTGGCAGGTTCTCTTATGTTACTGCAGTACAAAAATATGTTGAGTAAAGTCTGTGAGGGTCATAGGTGAAGAGCCAGCAGTACTCAGTAAATGGAGATGCAGTAGCACTTTTCCACCTTCCCCCCTGGCTTTGCCTGTCCCTGGGGACCACCCCCGTCCTTCAAAAGTATTCTCAGAAAGCATGATGGGAAGTCACTGAGACCTTAAATGAGATTTAAATAAAAGTACAATTTCTCTTGCAAGGACTGTATTTAAAGCCCTATCTCTGATTATGATACTTAGTATCCTACCTACAAATGGAATTATCGGCATCCAAAAGAAGTACAGGTAGGATTTCCTCAACAGTCCAGAAATGAGACCATGCATAAATTGCCTACACGGACTTATGCCTATTGGTTAAGTTAGGTTCTGGAGAGACCACCGTGTCTCTAGGAAGAGTGTATCTTTGAGAAGTTTACTTCTTTCTAAGTTAAATGAGTCAGGAGGATAGGTAAGAGAACGAAATAAAAAAGACAAAACAAAAACAAAACCAGAAACCCAAAATAAATGATCAGGGCAAAAGGAATTTTAAATAAATACTACTTGGAAAAACTAAATATTAAGACTGAAAGCGAGTATGTGGTAATAGAAGTCTCACTAACCTCCTTAAGTATTAACAATAGCATTGGGATATACAAATGTATTAATGAATGACTTTCTTAAAATATTTGTTCAATGCTTACTAAGTATTGGGCACTGTATTAGATGTTGGAAATCCTGTTGTGAACTTGGACAAGGTTCCTACCTTCGGGGACTTTGAATCTTGTGAGAAGCAGACCTCGTGCGAGTATCTGCACATATGTTGAACGATGTGCAGAGAAGTACAGCTGGATATGGAGTGTTTAGTAAGGGCACTTAATCTGGAACATCAGGGGAAGTCTTGCTTGAGAAAAGGACTTTTAAGGGAAGAACTGAAAGATGAGTAGATGAAATGGAAGGCGACTTCATGATAAGAGATAAGCAATTATCTCAATTGGCACGACACAGGAAGTCTTCATGACATGCCCCGAGGTGAGTAGTTATTAAAGGAGACTCATGAAATTGTCAGGAAAGGTGTGATTTGGACATATGTGGGTAGGACTCTGCTTCTATAGGTTATATCTGTGAATGTTTGCCGTATTAGAAATCAGAATGGAGAATGTGAAGAAAACATTTAGGTATTTATTGAAAAAAAAATAAGCCCATTACATGTTAACATAGGTAGCATATTTTAATGAAAAAGCCATATATTTTCCAAGACAAAGAAATTACAGGAAGAGTGACATTGGTTTACATTTTTGCAAATTTCTCAAATGTCTAGCTTAGGAAAATCCAGAAGGAGTTGCATTTACTTCTGCCCCAGTCAGTTTTAACATGTTATTTTGGTTGAAGTGCTTGAAAAATATCTAGCTTCACACAGATGTGTAGTTGGAAAAAGAGTATTTTAACAGCCTTTTCAGACGATTATAGATATTTTTTAAATGCTGCACTAAAAACTTGAAAAGTGGTAGTTATTAAAGGTTGATTGTAATATGGAAAATGCAATTATATTAAATAACTTCCATGCTCAGTTATAGCAAAATCCATTGGTCTGTCTTACACTTTAAATGGATCTTTGCCCATATATTATGACATCATTCACTGGTCATTTGGAAATACATTGTTTCCCTGAGTTATGAAGCCCTTCCAAATGTGGACATATTTCATCATATAATTATTAAAGATCACATTTATTGATATCACCACTGATATCATCAGAAAATCCTGAAGGATTGCAAAGCTGACAAGCTCACAGTGGTGGTTCAAAGTTGTCCAAAACTCTAATTTGTGCTAGGAAGCTTAATCATTATCCATGACAGCAAATTCTTTTCCTCAAAGTGA